>VXBJ01002726.1:176512-328663 GCA_013400055.1 Nycticryphes semicollaris | reverse complement strand
AAAAGACCAAAATTCTACCTTATCATCACACTCAGGGGTATATATATGTGGGTTATGCTTAGTCCTATGAGACAGCTGATGCTGCAAAATCATAGAGGTGTTGGGGGTTAAAACTGTAAGCTGCCCTAAACTACAACGGCTTCCTCTGATATGAGAAGGGATAGCAGGCCATGCCCTGTCCCTACAGAAAAAGAACATCCCCATGGGCAACTGAAGAGGGACATTGCTAGATACTAACATGGGTTTTGCTGTATAATTACACCAAACTGTTTCGTTTTTAAAGATGAGATGAGATGGAGACACATCCTGAGCCCTTGATTTGTTTTGTCCTGTATAATTAAACTTAAGACAAAAATCCATTTTCACCAAACCTAAGAGCTCAATTTCTTCTTGTGGCTTCAAAGCGGCCATTGGCAAATTAGGGGCCCATCCATCCCATTCATCTGTCAAATTAGGGGCCACTACTGGAAAAATGATCTTAGCAGCAGGAGGGATGGGCCACTTATCCACTGCAACCTTACAAGGCATGTGGAAAAAGGATTGTTGGGTGAGGCAGTGGCAAGACACAGAGTGTCTTGTCCGGTCAAATTCGCCAATGTGACCCACACATTTACTTTAGGAAGAGGAGGGGGAAAAAGGGCTGCCCCAAAGAGGTAAGGGTCCTAGGCCTATTGTTATCAAAACACAACACCCAATCATGTTCTTTCAGAGCAACAAGAGTTGAAGTCTTGTCTTATCTGGGCACTCTGAAGCTCCCTCAGTGTCTCAATCATCAGAGTCTCGGTCCTCAATGATCCCAGAAGGTTCAGGAGCTTGTGGATCAAAGAGATGATTGGGGTCGTCACTGGATGATTGTGGTAGGGATTCACGGAAGGGTCATATGTTCTTTGCTGGGATCCACCTACGGCCTTTCTCTGTGGAAACACAAGCATAACCTCTTCCCCACGTGACAAGAGGATAGGGTCCCAGGATTTTACCTGTTTCTGGGTCATGGACCAGCACTGGGGCTTTAATTCGTGTCTCAAGTGAAGCATTTGCATTAAAATGCCGAACTATCGGAGGATTGTTATATAACAGAGAACAATTCAAAATGTTAAAAACATATAAAGCTTTCTGTAGACGTTCCTCAGGGGTGGTAGTCCCTATTCCCCCTTTTTGTTGTTGCAATATGCGCTTTAAAGACTGGTGTGAGCGTTCAATCAGAGATTGGCCCATAGGGGAATGAGGGATGCCAGTAACGTGGGTTATATCCCATAAGTCAAAAAAGGCTGTTGTCGTGGTTGAGACATACGCAGGGCCATTGTCTGTCTTTATCTGAGAGGGTATGCCCAAGGTGGCAAAAGCACGCATCAAGAGTTTGCGGACGTCATGCACCTTTTCCCCTGTGTGACAAGAAGCAAACAAAGCACCTGAAAAGGTGTCAATAGAGGAATGCACATATTTCAATTTACCAAACTCCGGATAATGTGTAACGTCTGCTTGCCATAGGTGTAAGCTTTGCAGCCCTCTGGGATTGACTCCTCCTGCTATAGATGGGAAAGAGTGTCTTTGACAGTCAGGACACGTAGCAATAATATTAGAAGCTTCTTGAGAGGTAAGTCCAAACTGTCGTTTAAGCCCTCCCGCATTCTGGTGAAAAAAGGAATAGCTGAGTTTCGCTTGCGCTATAAGATCCAGCAATACCTGCACCGGTAATGTCAGCAAGTCAGCTCGTCAGTTCCCTCCTGCAATAAAACCTGGTAGAGAAGTGTGTGATCTTACATGCATAACAAAATAGGGGTGAGGGCTAGAGTCTAAGATAAAGTTCCTGTAATAATGCAAAAAAAGTTCAGAATGGGAGACATTGCGTAATACAGACGACTCAGCTCGTTCAACAATCCCTGCAACATAGGTTGAATCAGTAATAAGGTGAAGCGGTGTAGACCATCTGCGAAACACTCGAACAACCACAGCTACCTCCACTACCTGTGGGAAGCCGGGAAGTCTCTATGTCCGAGTCCCATCGTCCATTCTGGTCATCCCACCATAGAATGACTGATTTGTGCGATTTCCCAGATACGTCCGTAAACACAGTAAGGGCTTGTAATGGCTGGTCGCTCCTTTTCGGCCTGGATATGAAGCGAAAATCAACATGAAGCAGTTTATGCGAAGGTGGGTGTGATGTGAGTTGACCTGTGTAGTCTGCCAATGCCATAATGAAAGCGTCTGACTTGCTGATAAAGCCATTGTAAATACATGTTCGTCACAGGCAAGCAAATACAAGCAAAGTCTACTCATGACAATGTTAACAAACGTTGCCTGGCTTTAATTATCAACGAAGTAAAACATCTCATGCTGCATGAAAATGGTCTTTGTAGATTGTTTTGGCTTCAATATTCAAGATTCAATAATCAGCAGCGGGTCTGATTTCTAAGGATCCCATTGAAATATTAGTGCATGAGGTTGTCGAGCAGGGTTTAAAATGATTAGATAAAAGGGTAATTGGGGAGCCCAGCGGTGTGCTTGTCTGAAAGTAATTGCCATAGCAACCTTCTGTAATGATGACATAGCTTCTGGGCCAAGGCTACGGGAGGAATGCAGACTTGTATCCCCTTTAAGTTATTCACATAGAGGACCAGTTCCACATTGGAAATTCCCAACAGTGGTCGAACCCAATTGATTGTTCCCAACAATTTCTGTACATCATGTAAATTTTTCACGTCTGTTTTAAGCTGTAAGGGTTGAGTGTTGCTGGTTAGGATCTGGCAGCCAGAAGATCTCACGCTGTACGGAAAGACAGGGCCCCTCTCCTGGTAGCCAATAGCGTTGAGCGTTTAGTTCATGTAAGCAGATGGAAGGGACGTTGTAAACCCAGGCTATATAATGCCATGCCGTCCATCAATAAACGCCATTTGCCGTCCACCACATTGGTGTCAGAGTGCTAATGGACCGAGCGGCCTGGGGTTGGCTGACGTGCCGTTCTTGAACCAGGTCGCCACGCCTCCTGCAGACAACACCTGGGTCAAAGTTGACACTCTCATAGCTTCTCTGAAACACAGCAGAATCCTACCCAGTCCTGGAGTGGTTACCCACTTGGCAACTTCAGACTTGGGTCTCTCCACATCCTGCTTTCCTCTTCTTCCAGCCAGCCTTGCTTGGAGTTGGCCAGCAAAGCATGCAGGTACACGCCCACACACACAGACCCACACTAGTGAGGAGCTCACACAGCAAATCACCNAGATGGCGCCGAACAAAAAGAAGAAGGGTGGAGCGAGGATGCCCCCGGCGGGAACAGGGAGGAAGCGCTAGAACCGATAAGCGCCCACAAACAGGAGCGGGAGGAGAGCGAGAAGGGGAAAAGAGGCGGGGGCGAGCGGGGAGAGGAAGAGAGCGTGAGCGAGGTGCGGAGAGCCAATCAGAGTGGTCTAAAAAAATGCCCTCATAGGGCAAACACCCCGCCTGGTGAAAGGCGGGGCGAGCTAAGAGGGCGGGAACGGTCCGCCCGCAAGGGAAGTGGGCGGGGCCGGAGCCGGACAAAAAGGTACTGCAAAGCGGAAGTACCCAGTCAGTCGAGTTCCGACTCCAGGTCAGACAGCAGCTGGGACGAGTGGCCCACAGCTGATTTAAATTCAGAGGAGGAAGAAACGGAGATAAATAGAGTTAAGAGCAAAAATATCCCCATCCGAACTAAAAAAGAATCGCGAGATGGAGGAATCCCTCTCACAGACTGGAGAAAAATAAAGATCGCGTGCACTGACTGGGCCCCATCAGCCTCGCTAGCATTCCCGGTCTGGGTGACGGATGGGGGACAGAGGGTCCACTCGCCAATAAACCCTAAGGATATACAAGCGATTGTTAAGGCAATTGTGGATAAAGGGCTTAATTCTGCCATGGTCTCTACCCTCATAGATGGTATCTTTGGGGGAGACAATATGCACCCATTCGATATAAAACAAACTTGCAGATTGATCTTTGACGGGGCAGAGATGATTGTTTTTAAACAAGAATGGGAAGATAACTGTACAAACCATCTAGCCCGAGTAGCTGGGGCGGATCACCCGCTACATGGCTCCAGCCTGCAGTGGCTAATGGGTACAGACCCAACAATGATTACCCTCCAAGCGCAGGCCTGCGGGCCACTGCAGTTGTNGCTAATGGGTACAGACCCAACAATGATTACCCTCCAAGCGCAGGCCTGCGGGCCCCTGAAGTTGTGACAACTACTCACGCGGCCAGAGGAGCTATTCGCACAGCCTCTAGGGTTGTTGCCAAGCCATCGCCATGGTCCACAATAAAACAAAATGAAAGTGAGAGCTTTATGAAATTTGTGGATCGCCTCCAGGCAGCGATCGACTCCTTGACCCTGCCCAGGGAAGCGAAAGGCCTGGTTCTTGCAGATTGCTTACGTCAGCATTGTAATTCGACAACCGAAGTGGGGTCAAATGTCGCAGACATGATTAAGCATGTCACAAAAGAAGAGCATTTAGCCCCAATTCAAGCAGCTGTTCGTACCGCAATAGCGAATGTGATGGCATGTTTTAAATGTGGCCAGGTGGGCCAAGTTGGGGCAAATTGCCCTCGATCAGGGGACCCACTAGCAGCGCTCCCTCCGCACCAGAACCACCCCAGGGGACCATGTTGGGCCTGCGGAAAGAAAGGACATTTTGCTAGAGAATGTAGATTTAAAATTCAGGGAAATGGGAGGGGGAGAGGGCACCCGGGCCGCACACAGCCCTCTCCCACCTGGGACAGAGGCGACCCAGCTATGCCAACCCCAGCCCCAGGTGGAGCAAAGCACTCCCGAACTTGCTAACCCCTCGAAAAGCGACCGACTTCATGGTTCAACTGACGATCCAGCCAAACCTGTCCTTATCTCGGGAACAGCAAGAACCACACCCTGGGGGCGAGATCCCTGGGTGGCCCTAGCAGTAAGGTGTGATAATCCACCAGTGGTGTGGGGGATCTGCTCCCTTAGCACCACCATTAGTGTCCCCTTTTTAATTGATACCGGAGCAGATGTTACAGTTATCCCTGAGGCAAACTGCCCCCCCCCCCCCGAATTGGAAATTGGAAAATGCCCCCATGGTAGGTGGAGTCGGAAGATTAACCCAAGCCCGGAAGAGTGCTCAGTCGGTAGCAATTACACTTCACACGGAAAAAGGACCAGAGAAAACCATTACCCTCTTCCCATATGTCATGCCAGGAGTTCCACCCCTGTTGGGAAGACATGCTCTAGCTCTATTAAAAGCCAGGGTGACAAATTTACCATAAGGGCCACTGCCGTGTACCCACCCTCACCGATTAAACTAACGTGGAGATTGTCCGACCCGGTGTGGGTCGAGCAGTGGCCCCTATCGAAGCCTCGAATGGATGCACTTCTTGAGCTAGTCGATCGCGAACTACAACGAGGTCATATAGAGCCCTCCACTAGCCCATGGAACACCCCAGTTTTTGTAATACCCAAACGAAATGGTGAGGGATTTCGCCTCCTCCATGACCTGCGTGAGGTAAATAAGAAAATTCAACCAATGGGCCCTGTTCAAATGCTGTTGCCCATGAACTCTATTATGATACCAGAAGGACAACCTTGAATTCCTTTCATACATGAGATATTTCTATTTCCATCCTAAATATTTCATAACAAATTAGAGAGCTAAAATCTAAAAGAACATTTAAAATACGGGTATTTGCAGAGTGCAATGTCACTTGTACAGGAACTACATCCTGGTCTCATTAGCGTAAACATGTCTGAAACAAATACGTTTTAGAAATTAATTTAATATTGCATCCCTGGGAGGATTGATGCATAAAGAAGAAAAAAATTAATACCCCAATGTTAGAGATCCATAAAAATGTTAGCAATTTTATTTCTGGTACAACAGAACTCAGTGCACATATTCATTTCGATGACAAATCTTCAAAATGAACAAAGTTCATAGTATCTGGGTTATGTTTTTGAAGGCAGACTGCCTTATGGCTTGGTCATCTTTGTTTTCAAACACCGAGTATCAAATACTTCACAGAACTGTTAGGTTGTTGTAGGGGGGATGCAACGTAGAAGATTGCTCTAGAATAGCCACATCATTTAAAGCAAGGTGGAAGGTTTTTGACAAAAACACACATTAATGTGTTTTCTCACAATGCATGAAAACTGCACCACTCAGCCACACCACACTTTAAACTCTGTGCATTTAGCTGCTCAAATTCTGTGGCAGAGATTTACCTAGGAATTTAAAGAGAGGTGTCAGGAGATGAACACCTAAAATCTCCCCGCTGTCTTAAAAAAAATAGTCTTAAGCATTACCTTTCATATATCAAAAGTAAATTTTGAATACTGTATCTAGTCTTCACTTGCAATTAAGCACAGACAAAAATGATTGCCCATGAGCACAACTCACGTGCACAACGCATTGCAGAAACTCAAAGTCATGTTTAACTAAAACAGACTCTTAAATTTACTTTCCACTTTTATAACATCAAAATGTTTTTTTTTTTGTGTGGACAAAATCTGGATGATTTGGACTCCTAACAACATAAGGCTTAATCCTGATATGGCTACCAAAAAATTGCAACAATAAATTTTTTTGGCTTGTTTCCCCATCCCCCAAAATCACAAAATTGTTATCAGCTTTGAAAAAAAATTTAAGATATAACAGATGTTCATTAATTAGCAGTGGGGGCTTATTCTGAAGACATAATACTTCAAAGATTTGAAAGGTGGTCTACTTTTAACATTCTGTAGACAAAATTTTCATGTTGTTGTTTTTGCATCAATATTATGAAATATAATTATGATTATTAACTCTTAATCTTAGCCAATGGACTAATCCTTTCTCGTGCCTCCATTGAACACCTTCTGAAAAAACACTGAAGGTACGGAATTAAAGCAAAAGCCAGTTTATAAAATACTACCAAAGAAAGATCATGTATCTTACCCATTACATGGGTGATGTAATATGAGGAGTGTGTTATTGGGCAAGGAGAGTGAGAAACGCTCCTTGTCCAATAACGATGGCTGAGGCAGTGAAAGAGCCTTTCCAGTTTTACTTAGCAGGCACCTGATTGGAGGTTGAAGAAGCCCCCACCCAAAGCCATTGTGCTTTTATCAGGGTTTTCTTGTATGTTATTGGTTTTTTAATTTTTTCTTGGCCAGTCTTGGCCAAACTTCTCTCTGTCAGAAGAATTCTGATCATGTCTGATTCTCCAAAAGAAGAGCTGTCTCTGGATCTGGAATGTTTCCAGGGATGGGGCCCCTACTGTCTTTGATGATCTGTTGCTCTTCTCTACACACGGCGAGGCTGGGTCTGGCTTTTTTCCCCCAACCATGCACCAGCTGAGGTGAGATCTGGCTGAGGACAGCCCCCTGCCACAGCCTTTCTTATTCTTAGGCTGAAACAATGCCAGCTCTAGGCCCCAGTAACCTGAGTGGTGCTCCAGGGGAGTCCAACAGGCCGTGGTGGTCTGCAGTGGTCTCCTGGGCCTCCAGCAGTGTTTGGTGTTCTCCGATGGTCTACGGTGGTCTCCAGCGGTGTCTGGTGGTCTCTGATGGTCTCTGGTGGTCTCTGATGGTCTCTGGTGGTGTCCAGTGGTGTCTGGCGGTCTCCGATAGTCTCCAGCATTGTCTGTCAGTGTCCGGGTGTCTGTGATGGACTCTGGTGCTTTCCGTAAGACTCCGATGGTTTCCAGTGTGAGACCATAGAAGACCACTGGACACCACCCATGTCTGGTGCTCTCTGGAGGTCTCCCGTGCTCTCCTGTGGTCTCCGACGGTCTCTGGTGGTCTCCAACGCCCGCCAACAGACTCCTCCTGGTCCTATGGGGCTGCCGGCCTGAAGATGGCAGCCCCTCTCCTCACCTCTTCCCCATGGCTCTGAAACAGAAATTGCAGATTGGTGTAGGTTGGAAAAGAAATGGCAGCTCATGTAGTCCAACTGTTAGCCTGGCACTGCCAAGTCCACAGCTCAGCCACGTTCCTAAGGAGCACATCTACAGGTCTTTGAAATCCCCCGCGGGAGCATGACTCTAGCCCTTCCCTGGGCAGCCTATTCCAGTGCTTGTCAAGCCTTTCCAGGAAGAACTCTTTCCTAACCTCCCATCTCAGCCTCCCTTGGCACCACTTGAGGCCGTTTCCTCTTGTCCTGTGCCTGGTGCCTGGAGAGAAGGGAGTGAGAGCCACCTGGCTCCAGCCTCCTCTTGGGGAGTTGTAGTAAGGTACGGTAAGGTCTCGGTAAGGTCTGGTGCCAGTGCCGTGGGGGCTGCTGGGCAGAAGAGGGCAGCCCCTCTCCTCTCCTCTAGCCAAGGCCTTGATGAGGGGCAGGGGTGTGGGGAGGGAAAGCAGGGCTCCTAGGCAGCTTGACAGCCGTCTGAGGTTCCTGCTGAGCCTGCTGCATGTTGCTGTGGATGGCTCACTTACAGTTAGCGTTGGCCATGGGGCCGGTGCCACTTGCTGGGCCCTAGCTTTGCGGAGGGTCCCGGCGAGACAGCAAGGGTCCTGCTGTGCTTTGGGCCCAGTGCTGCTGGAGGCAGCTTGGCCACGGTGGAGCTGTACCCCATCAAGCCTGTAGGAGAGGGATCCACCTCCATTGGCTCCTCCGCTGGTGGATCCACCTCCATGGGCTCTCCTTTGTCCCTCTTCTGGGGATGTCCACCACATGGAGGTGGGTCAACCTCCATGGGCTCTTCCCTCTCCCTCTTCTGCAGTGGGTCAACTTCCATGGGCTCCACTCCATGGCCATCGCTGCTGCTGCTGCAGGCGTCGGCCCACTTGCGTTTCTGTCGGTGTTTGGGCATCCTCAAGGCTTCCAACGAGCCTCTTCTGGCTGGGGCCACTGAATGCAGGCACTCATCTCACCCAGTGTGGGCACTGGCCTCCCTTTGCCGCATCCCCCTCTACCAAGCAGGCTTGGAGCAGGAATCTCTGGCTGCTGAGTGAGCTGTGGGTCAGCCACAGGAGTGCCAGTTGGCCAACGGCCGGCCGGTGATGTCACAAACGGACCAACCCTGCAGGCCCTGTGCCGGGTGGCCCTTTTGCGTGCCAGAGATCAAGGCAGACCCTGGGGCCCTGGGACTGCCCTCCAGCTCCCCTCTTGTGCCCTGGGCTCCAGCCCCCTCCTCGTGCCAGGCCTGGGGTCCCCTCAACATGACACTGGCCACAGGAAGGACAGGGATTCTCCATAAGATGACAACCACTCAATTCCCTGAAAGCGACGGTGTCCTGGCAGCTGACAGGAACAGAGAGGGCAAAGGGGAGGAGAGGACCCAGCCTCCTCCAGGCTGCTGTGCAGGGACAGTGGGAGAAGTCCATTGCAGGGGCCCCATTGTCCTTAGGGCCTGGAAGTGTGGTTTTCAGTGTGAGGATGAAGATTCCCCTGGGGGATTGCTTTACTGGGATTCTTGTCTCAGCTAGTAAGATGAAGCCAGACCCAGCCAAAGTGTGGACCAAGGTCTACACTGAAGCTGTCTGGTTTTTTTCCGCTTTTTTAAAAAAGAACAAAGCAAGTTATCTAAGCAAATTACCTGGGGAGGTGGGGGGTGGAAGAAAAACATATACGCTTGCCTTAGTAGTGAGCTCTCTTTTTGCAAGGGTGGGGTTTGGGTGGTGGGGGTTTTTTGCCTTCTCTTAAAGTATTCATCAAAGGAAATGGCTTGTACCTCATTATTTAACACATACGCAGCTGGCACAGCCTCATTGGGTGGTTTTGTGCTGCTCATATGTGCTTTCCCCTCTACTTTAGTGTGACCCTGACCCCAGAAGGAAGCTGTAAGGAGGACAGTGACAATGTGGCTGCTGAGCACTTTCATCCTGGCAGCTGGGTTTTCCTGTATGTGCTCTGCTCACTCCGCTGCCTGCACGTCCACCAACAGCAAAGGGGACACTCTCTGACTTCACCTTCAGGCCTCTAAGTTTTCTCTTTCCTTCACACAGGTGGTTCTGCACTGGTCTTGCAGCAAACCCCCGTATCCATCACCAAGCCAGAAAGCAAAACTGTGCTAATCAACTGCCACATCTCTGATACAGATTTTAACAACGTTTTCATTCACTGGTACCAGAAGAGGCCCAATGCAGCTCCCAAGCGCGTTGCCTACATGTCCTCCAAGCTCTTCCTTGAAAACCAGGTCGAGGAGGGGAAATTCACTATCGAGAAAGACCCTGCCAAATCTGTCTGCACTCTGATGGTGAGCAAAATAACTCTGCGGGACTCTGCTACCTACTACTGTGCTAGGTGGGATGCACAGCAGTAGAAAGCCACAGGGGACCTGCACAAAGACAGGCTCTGCATTCTGAAAATGCTCATTAAGTGTTGGGCAAGACACAGGAACATCCCCACCCGACTTTCCCCATCAGCCTTGAATCAGACACGGTGTACAGGCAGCCAGATACCAGCAATGCTGCTGAACTAGTGCATGCTTTGCAGACACGACTGCAGCCAGAACCAGCAGAGCCCTTATTTCACTCTTTTCAAAGGAATCAGCAGTGACCTTGCCTCCGAAGAGTGACTTTGAATTGCACAGATGAATTTCTGGATTTTGCTTACCCTATTAATCTTTATTTTAAACTAAACCTAGGGGAGCTATAAAGCCTTTGTGTTTCTTTGCATAATAGCCAGCATTTGGAGATACCACCCTTGGGTGTAACATCTCACCTTTCCTGTCACAAGAAGCAGTCACAGGAGCAGCAATATTGCTTCTGAGCGCCTAAATGGCTACTGTGTGTCTTCCTAGCATTTCCTGGCATTCAACTTGTGTGAAGGGCAGTAGAAAGCCCTCCGATTTATTAAGCTTCTGAATTTTTTTTCCCTTTGATTGGCAGTGGACCTGAGGAAACGTGTCTGCCCCCAGTGTTGTTTAGCAACCTTCAACTAGCCTAAAAGGAGCAGTGAAATTTGCTTAGACTACAAAATTACTTGTAAACATGCTAAAGTAATTGTGTGTGTGTGGATGAAAGAAGGAGAGAGAGAGAAAGAGGGGAGGTGAGTTTCTGACACTGTTGTAAAAGCTGTAACAAGGTTGTTAACCTTTAGCAGTGTTCAGTCACACTGCTTTTGCTCCTGGGGCAGCCTCTCCACGTGAAGCCCCAGTGAGTCATTTCCTTTGCTCAGCTGCAGCCTGTGTCCCTGCTGAGAGAGCTGTTGCCTTCTTCCCAGAGGCAGACATCAGCAAGAGCTGTTGAGATGTTGCTGCTCCTGCTCCTGGCTGCAACCTGGTCTCGTAGGTTCCCCCTGTCACCACAGCACAGCAATGGGCAGTGGCAGGAGGCACCCTGAATGTGTGAGTGTGAATGAACAGCAGGCTAATACTGTTCTGTTTTCTCTCCTTCTTTCTAGATGGATGTGCACAAATAATTCTGAAGCAAAGTCCAGCTTATATTACCATGCAGCCAGAGAGAACTGCAAGGATTGAGTGTGTAGCCACGGGCATAAATGACTTCCAGTCTGCGTATATACATTGGTACCGACATACACCCTCCAACGCTCCCCATCGGATTCTGTATATCGGGTCAGGACAAGTTAATTATGATGATAATTCCTATAAGAACAAGTACACTTCTTGGAAGCAAGGTAAAAATGTCTGCACTTTCTCAGTCAATAATGTCAAGACCGAAGATGAAGGCACCTACTACTGTGCCTACTGGCAGTCCCACAGAACTAGCAGACCACAGGCAGCCTGTACAGAAAGCTGCCCATTCTCTGAGTGCCAGGCTTTCCCCCAAATGCAGAGAACCACAACTGCACCTTCCCACCTCTAAGACATCCCAGCAGGTTTCTGCTGAGTATCTAAGTATAAATGATGGACAAAGAGAACAACAAAGAAAGGCAGCGTACTATAGCTCAGCTGGTAACATGTGCTTGGGCTGGGGAAAAGGAGCCCCCCTCTGGGTGATGGCATTACACATGAATTATTCAGTAGCACAGATTGTCGTTAAAGGATATAGATACTTTCTCAAATGCAGCACAGGAGGAGACTATGTACACTAAAGATCTAGCCTGGGAGACTTCAGGCCCAGGTCCTGATGGAGATACTGGTGGTACTCACCTCTGGTAGCTCCTGTCTCACTGGTTATGTTGGTGATGACTGCTCAGAACACCGATGCCACTGGTTATAGGCAAGGATCTCAGAACCCCTTATTATAGGCAGGGATCTGTTAACACTAGGCAACACTTAAAAAGATGGCTCCAAGAAAGGATTGTGAAGACCATTTACAAAAGAAAGCTGCAAGCTAAAGCAGGGAACGTGGAAATGGTGACACAGCACTGCTCAGCCAGATAGCTGGGAGCAGAGCCACAGTGAAATTTGACTTATGTGGCAATGGTATTTTCAGCCCCACATCTACGTGAATACTGCACACAACCTGAGCGCATCATTTCCTCTCCTTGATGGCAATGCATTCCCAGTCTGAGGCTCATTACGTATGTTCCTACAGGCTCAGATGTCTTCTCTGAAAACAACATTCCTGCACATTCTTGCAGCTTTAGTTTGGCCTTAGAAGACTCCTTCCTCTCTGGCTTTCACACTTAAGCGGATTTTGAATAAAAACAAAGTCTTCGAGTCAGTAATCGCCATGCTTATGATCTTTTTGTTGCTATTCTTTCATTGCAGATGCCTGCACTACAGGACCTGACACAAATCCACCTATTTATCACAAGGACAACAGGAGAATATGAACTTCTCTTCTAGTTATGAGATGAGATTTAGTTATGTACATTGCTATTGACAAAGATGCAAAAAGATCCGGAGTGGATTCTCTCTTTTGGGAGAGAAAATGAGAAAACTTTCTTGGAAAAGGGCATGGTGTGTGGTGGCTGCTGCCCGAGTGACCATTTGCCTTGTCTTTGCAGTGCACCTTTTCAGGGCTCTGAAGTGAGGGAAAGTACAAGAAAGAGCAGAAGGGCAGCACACAGCTGGCTGAATGTTTCACCCCAGCTTCACTTCGACCTTGTAGAATGGATATAGATGTGTAAGGCTGACCAGACAGTTTGGAGCTGTTTTAAGGAAGTGTAAGAGATTGTATAGTTCACTATGACCATTTGTGCTACCAAAGCAGGCAGTATGTTCCTCAAAAGGTTGGTGAAATGTGCTTCTGGGACAGCTTCGAGGTGTGTGAGGAGAGGAGAATATCCTTGGGAAGGGATGTATTGAATAACCTGAGTTTTTATATGTGTGCTCAGCAGTTCAGTCTGAGAGGAATGTAGGGGATGAAGAAAACTTGTCTCACAGTAAGCATTTAGGTCTCTTCTGCACTCTTACTGCTGTGGTTTAGCTTGTCAGTAAATTTAACCCCCACCATGGTAGCAGGTTGAAGAACGACCATTGGATGTGCCAGATGAGTCACATCCTCCTTCCAGTCATTTGATACTTTCTCCACCCAAAGAGCTTTATAATCCTCCTGCCTTCCTTTCCAGGCTTAACCCTTACAGGCAGCGTGTACATAACTGCTGGCTTGCTGCATGTGCCTGGCTGCCAGCAACAGGGAGGCCAAAGCCGCTCATCTCCCTCACACCTGGCAAGCTGACTCACCGGTCTGTTATGGTTTGAAGAACCCACGACAATTTATTGCTATTTAGACAATTGCTCTGTCATCCTGTGACCCCTCCCCACGCAGGAAGGGCAATTGGGAAAACCAAGAAAACCCGAGTGTTGAAATATAAACAGATTTAGTAGAATAAGACTAAATAATTAACATAAAAAATACTAAAGAACCAGTATTGGTCCTGATACCACTCTAAAATGCACAATATACTCAACTAATTCTATCAGGAGGACGTTGTGCGCTCCCAGCAGTGGACAGCAAAAGTCAGACACTATGGCTTTAGGAGGAAGGGAAGGGCTCAGGGGTCTGGCACCAGGGCAAGACATTCTCAGGGTTGCAGCCATCCTAGAAGAGAGACAACTCCTCAGCAAACTTTCTAATTTATATTGAATGTGTCGGTCACGGTATGAAATAATGCTGTTGGCCAGCTTGGGTCTCGGTCCTCCTCAGTGCTGCACCTGGCTAGCTCAAAAACACTGAGACCTTGAAATCCACATACCATAGCTGACTACAAAGGAAATAGTTTCACAAATTCAGATAGCAGAGTCCTCTAAAAATGCCGTTTTCCCAAGCATTAGAAGAGACCTTACTGAAAAGTAGAATTTCTGAAAGAGAAATTAATCCTCTGTTACTCAATCCAGGGAACAATCATGGGGGAGCACCCTGTGCCACCAGCCCCACAAATTGAGATGCCCCTCTGCGATGGCTGCTGACAGCAGCCCCCCACCAGGCTCACTTTTGTTTTCCTGCCTTCCTTTCCAAGAAGTGTTTGCATCTCATCTGAGCTTCAAAGCCAAAATCCTGTGGCTGTGCATTTCCTCCCGCACTCGAAACCAAAGCAGAAGCACCTCCCTGTGATGCAGCTGTCCCAGTTGCTGCAGGCTGATGGCCTCCAGCTGCTTTGGTGCAGGGCAGCACCAACACAGGGGCATCCTGGGCACTTTGGGGTGGTACAGCTGTGTGACTCAGCTGAAGTGGCAAAAGGAGGTCCTTAACAGGGTGGGGGAATGACTCCTGCCCTCTCGGGCACTGTATACCTCTCTCCACCACTCCGGGTGATGGTGCACACTCACCGCTCACTGGGGTTGACCTCTGGGCTGAAACCTTTACACCCCAGTAGGGTGGAGCTGATCTTACTCACAACCCTTCCTCCCTGGCTCTGGCTCAAGTGATCAAGGGCTACAGTCCTAGGACTTACTAAAGTTTCTCTGATTTATCTGAAAAGCAGACAGGACTACAGCCTTTTAACCGGTTTTATCATTTGCCAGCGTGTAGAGCGTTTTCTGCAAATGCACCCCATCTGCTTGCACACAGAAGACCTGTTGCTGAAGACTGCTCAAGAGAGTCACCTGCTTCTGCAACACAACACCGTGCCTACCTCGTGACACTATCACCCTCCTCTGAGTCTCAGCAACAGCAGAGAGTGACAAGCAAACATGCTGCTGCTGGCAGCACTTCTGGCTACAGCTACTTGGTCTTGTAAGTGCTTCCTTATTTTCTTACCTTTCCTCACAGGCACCCGTGGCTCTGCTAAAAGGCATCTTCTTAAATCCCTGAATTCCACCTAATGATACAAGTTTTCTTCTTTTTCTTTTTTTTTTCCCCCTAGATGGATTTGCACAAAACATTCCTGTGCAGAGCCCTATATCCATCACAAAGTCTGAAAAAAGTGCACGAATGTCATGTGAAATTAAACAATTAGAGGATAAGTTTGATGGTACCGTCATCCATTGGTATCAACAGAAGGAGGGTAAAGCTCCAGAGAGGCTCCTGTTCTTTTCAGGAGGGAAAGTTTCAGTTGAAAGTGGCTTTCAAGCGACGAGGTACATGGTTGAGAAGGTTTCCAGCCAGAAACGTTGCGTTCTTACAATAAAAGATATAAACCTAAATGACGCTGCCACTTACTACTGCGCCTACTGGGATCCTCACCATGATAGAAACTTAAAGACCATCAAGGCAAAAAATCCCATCCCTCAATGTCTTAACCACAGGGTTGTGGTTACCACTCCTCCTCACTCCGTGTCTGGTATCAGCTGCAAGAAAACCAAACCATTCCCTGCTACCCAAAAGAGCAGCTAACCAGGCACAACTGGCCTTTGCAAATTCTGGGTGATCATTAGCACTCCAGCCGTCAAACACAAACACACATCTACTCTTTTATGAGCAAAGGAAGTATCCCCACAGTATTCTCCTGGAGAAATTGGCTGCCCATGGCTTGAATGGGAGTACTCTCCACTGAGTTAAAAACTGGTTGGAGGCTGGGCCCAGAGATTAGTGGGGAATGGACTTCAATCCAGTTGGTGGCTGGTCACAAGTGGTGTCCTCCGGGGCTCAGTCTTGAGGCCAGTTCTCTTTAACATCTTTAGCAATAATCTGGATGAGGGGATTGAGTGCACCCTCAGTCCATTCGCAGAAAACATGAAGTGGGGTGGGAGCATTGACCTGCCGGAGGGTAGAAAGTCTTAGCAGAAGGATCTGGACAGGATGGATGGATGGGCCAAGGCCAATGGGATGAGGGTCAACAAGCCCTTTCCTTTCCTTCCCNCCCTCCCCTTCCCTTCCCTTCTCCCCACTGTCCCCCTCAGGAGCTCAGGGAACACTTTCCTCTGCCTTGTCACACAGCATCACCAGCTGCCACCCAAGGCAGTCCCCTCCTCCTCCCATGTGACATTGCTCACTCTGCACCACGGCCACTTTCCTCCTCCTGAGTCTCAGCGACAGCAGAGCAAACATGCTGCTACTGGCAGTGCTTGTATCCACAGCTGCTTGGTCTTGTAAGTGCTTCTGTACTTCCTTACCATTCCTCACATGCACTCATGGCTCTGCTAACAGGCATCTGCCTAAAGCCCTGATCCAGCTAATGACATAATTTCTCCTCTTTTTTTTGGTAGATGGATTTGCACAAGAAATTCCCATGCAGAGTCCTCTCTCCTTCACCAAGAGTAAAGGAAGTGTGCGTCTGGAATGTCACTTTAAAAACGTCTCTGCAGATTTTGATAGCACCGCTGTACACTGGTATCAACAGAAGGCAAATAAAGCTCCAGAGAGGATTCTCTATTTAGCAGGGACAAAAGTAGTAGATGAGGGCTTCAACGCGCACAAGTACAGGGTTGAAAAAGTTTCGAGCCAGAAACTGTGCATTCTTACAATATCTGATGTCATTCTGGAAGACACTGCTACCTACTACTGCGCCTACTGGTATATAGTCACTGTGGTAGGGACTCTGAGATCACCGAGACAAATACTCCCTCAGCATCTCAGCCACAAACAACTTGCAAGATCTCACCTCCCATCCCCCACTGTGGATGAGCTGCTTGGCCTCAGACAGGTCCACACATGAAGTTCTTCAAAGGGTTTGGCCTGAGAAAAAATCCAAAATAGAGAGCTTTAGCTAATAGAAACTAATAGATACTAATAGAACTATTATTTTTGCTTAAAAGAGCTGCTGTTGCAGAGCTTGGAGCGATTCCACGAGATGGGCAGACAATAACCATGCACCAGGGGCACAAAATGCAACATGCAGTACATGGATGCCTTCGCGATGCTTCTGGTGCTGGCTCTCCCTCCTTTCCCTCTGCTGAATTAAGACAACTAAAATTGAACTCCATGCAAGTAGTACTTGACTTCACTTAACGGCAGGTGAGAGAGTGGGAAAGAGCAGGATCGTCACCTGAAAGTATGTGTTTTTTAACACGAACAACCCTATGCACCTATTGGTGTGTCTAAAATTAAAAAAAGAAACTTTCACCTAATTCTTAGGCGTTAAGCAGAGGGGTTATCTAACAAACCTGCAACACTTCAGGAAAGTGATTTGCTCCAAAGGGCATTTGATATTAACTGAACAACCAGATGCAAGTCTGAAATTCCTGACATCCTCCCAGCAGCCAAAGGCCAGGCCCTCACTCAATCTCCTGGGGGTAATTGGGAAAAAAATGGGATTTTCTTCAGCAATGGCATAGCAAGAGAACATGTTAGTTTATTGCAAAGTCAGAACATACTGTGGAGCACCTGGATCAAATACTTTGGCACAGGAACCAAGCTAATAGTCTCCAGTAAGTACCGTTAGTATTGATCTTATTTTCACAGAATCATTCAGGTTCTCAGATAATTAAGAATGAAGGAATGTAGGAAAATTAATTTCTGCCTGATAAATCATGTTTTCTCTGTGAACTGTGTGTAGTGCCCCACTTGGGTAGGTTGATAGGCAACAAATATATCGACATCATGAACAGCAAGATTGCCTCCAGAACAATTACTAAACACTTATTAAGGATGAGGGAATGAAAAAATGCAGAGAGGTAAAAATTTAAATATTGGGATGGATACATCCCTATTCTGGGAAAGAAAAGTCAACTGCTTGAAAGTTTACTCTTAGAACAGCAAGTGAGAAATGCAAAATATTTCTTTTCGGTAGAGGTGGTTCAGGATACATTAATTGCAGAGGAAAACTGCCTAGAATGTAATAAATTTCTAATTCCTGGCCTTAACTGAAAGTAACTGGTTTTGCATTTGTATGATTCTTAATTGTGATGAAACCTTGCAATCAATAAGATGAATGCTGTTTTCAGTATAAAGCATATAGCAATGCTTACAATATGTTGCTCAGAAAATATGTGATATTATCAAGGTCACTATAATTAAAATTGTTAAAAGCAGAGGAGAGTTACACAGAAACCTAAAATGCTATCCAGGCCTCTGACCAAAAATATCCTCTGATGTGTTAAATTGTGCCCGTGTAGAGGCAGCTGCTTTTGCCAAAAAGAAGACAGCGTAACCACTTGCTAAAGGCATGAATTTAGTTATGGGAGTCAGTAAGTCTTGTTTAGAATATGGACTTTCCACTGAAAAAATGGACTTCAAAATATAAGTCTGATGAAACTGTAGGTAAGATACTTTCACTTAGTAAGTAATTCATAAGATAGGACACTTAGGAAAAGAATTGTTTACCTGTATATTTAAAATAACAAATAACTAGTAAACTTTCTTAATTTCCTTTGGGAGTAATTATATAATCACATTTCTTTTTAAAACAGCAAAAAGAGATTACTTCAGAGAAAACCTAATAGACCAGAGGCAACAGATCTTTGTTAGAGAAATACCAGAGCTAAAAGGATTAGAACATAGGTTTAAAATAAGCACAGCACCACTTTCTTCAGAAAATGCCGGGTTTAAAAACTTGAACTTTTTCTGATTACTCGAAATATTTCTAAAAACGGCACTCTAGTCAATGCTGAAAATTCAGCAGCCTCTGAATCAGAGAGACTTTCTGTAGCCTATGCAAGAAAAATGCAGTGCAGGAGATATTGCTAAGCATTATCAGACTGTGAGATGCTGATGTCAAAATATTTGGAAGTGGAACTGAGCTTATTGTTACAAGTAAGTACAAAAAGTAAAACTTCACTACTTCTGAAATGCTTTTCAATATAGTTAGATACTAGCTGCATGAAGTGCTCTGCTGTTTTAGCTCCTCCTAGTTTTAACCTTATTGAATGCTTTGCATGATTTTCCTCTTAAACAGGATTTTTATATACAGAACACAATGTAATTGTTTTGTATTTATGTATGAAATGTGGAAAACGTAAGAGCTATTGCAGCACATATGTATAACTAACCCCATTATTATTTTCTTCTTAAAGATTAATTTAAATATGCAAAGATAACATTCAGAGAACTGAAGGATGTCTTTTTATTTAAACATGCATATTCAACCCTTGTAATGCTTCTAATTCATTCTGAAAGAAAAGTCTCAAACCTCTGGGTTTTGTTCGATCTCAGAATAACATTCAACAATTGTAGGTCAGATTTAATGGGGGTGCATAAGGAACAAATTACTTGACCAATACCTGATCAAATAGTTCCTCTGCTGGTGCTGCATCTCACCAGAAAGCAGAGGGAGCTGAGGTGCTCAGTCTGCACTCCCCATTTAAAATTTCAGAAGACTAAAATCAGTTGAGATGAATCCTGTCTATTTAACAACATATATGGTCTCAAAAACCTCCACACCTTTTTGTTGTTGTTGTTGTTGTTTAGTTTTGATGACTGCTCATTTTGTACTTTTCAAAGGTCTAAAACTTGATTATAAAGCAAATCTGACTTTCTTTAAAGAATAATATTTACCCATACAAAGAGAATGTAGTAGCTGCAATGTTATTGCAAAGACTTTATTCACTGTGCGTGGTTATTACAACAAGGTGTTTGGTTCTGGTACACAACTTATCATATCAGGTAAGTTACACGCTATTTTTCATGCAATAAGCTAGAGAAGGTGGATGAGGTTCGAGTAGTCGTACAGATGAGTGTCACAGTGTCACAGAGGTCACCCAGCCTGCTCAGAGCCTTAGTCAGCACCATCCTTGCACAGGACTCCCCTCCCCAGCTTGTGATTCCTGCTGTAAGCCTTGTCGTGTTTGTAATACAGTAGTTTAGGATCACAAACATTTATTTTGTTGAGCTATTTGGAGCCACTTTTGATCATACTCCTCCTTAGAAATGTGGTGGGAAATGGCCTATAGTAGTTTCCAGAGCCCTCGTTCTTTCTTCCAGCTGTACTGAAGGAATAAGCAGGGAATCAAGCAGCTGTGAATTGAGCATAAAAAAAGAAAACCTCTTCCCAATACAGAAAAGAGAGCAATATGCAATGACCATTGCCAAAATCTTCTTTTAAATTCAGCTAGTAAAAGTGAAATAACTTGTCCCTAATGATTTTTTGTCATGTATACAGCACTTTGGCAGTAGAAATAAATTATTACCTCCAAATACTCTTATTGCTTAATAACATGGATATGAAGAAGCGATTCATTTGTTTTACTGAAAAGTGGAGGATAAAAATCTTCATTTTCCCATTAAATGTGCTTTAAATGCTATAATCCTGGAGTAAACAACTACACAAACACAAAGCACAGAAACTATTTCTACCAAATGTTTTAAGCCTGGTTAAATATATAAATTTATATTAACATATCAAGCAGAGATTGTTTTTAACAATTTATGTCAGAAAGACTAAGTAAATCGTAACTATAATTCAATAGAAATATGTCAGGATAAGTATGTTGTTTTTAGCGAAAACCCTTACCTCGCTAATCAGATAGTTGCCATGTTTTTCATATCTACAGTTAGAAATAAATTATTTTAAAGCATCGCTCTAATTCTGTAGGATTTTGGGTTTGTGTGGCCAAGGCTTATGAATAGAGTAAAAGGGCTGTAGTTACTGCATGCTTATGATCAGGCATTTCATCACAGCTTGTCTTTTCAGAGGTGACCATCCAATATTAGCTCAGTAAGTTACTCCAAATGGAAAGAAATCAAGAAAACCAGGATTTAGGATAAATGACCTTAATTCAATTGAATTATCAGGGTTTGAGCTTGAGCAGAATCTTTTCCTAGCTCAGTCCCGAAAGAGTCAGAGAGGGTCCCAAACTCCCATCAACTTGTAATGAGCTTGATTTTGTCCTTGCTTGTCTCTTAATTAGCTTTGACCAAAAGGAGGTTGGTTGAGCTATACAATAACGCAGGTAACATAAGGGCTGGAAATTAAGAGACTGGTTTGACATTTGCATTTGGTGGAATAGATGAGTTTTTAGAGGCTTACAGCAGAACAGGAATATTAATCCAACATAAACTGGCAATACAGGATTCTTCTGCAAGTATCTTTGCAGGGCATTTAGGCTCTCATTAAGTCACAACAGGGAAGCTGAGACTGAACCCAAGACTGAACCAGCCTCTCCAAATCCATTTTTTATCCTTTCAGCACAGAAGCAGAGTGGCTTGGTCAGGCAGCGTGGGGCTGATTTCCCTCTTCCATCTCTTCTGCTACCGCTGCAGCTGGGTCTCCCTGGAAACTCACAAGCATATTGCTAGTTTATTTTGAAGTGATAAAAAGAAAAACCTACTAACATTTCTCGGAAATAATTTATTTGCAGAAATTATGGGCAGCAATATTTGATTCTTTTAAATGCTATCTCCTAAATATCACTGAAATATCTACCTTATTTTCATCAAATGCATTGAAGTTCAGAGTTCAAAAAGCTGCAATTATTTTTTGTAATTATATATTACAAAATATACATTGCCTAAAGACAGGCAATGTAATATACGTTTCCTGAAGCTGGATGAAACTGACTTTCTGCCCCTTTAAATCAAAATGGTGAAGACTAATGTATGTGTTGCTTTCCATTAGTTTGGGTTCTTTTAACAGAGAAAAGCATGAAAACCTGAATCAAAACCCCGTAGACCTGAAAGTCCAAACAAGTGTTAGGGCTGAAGGATGGAGCTGTAAGACATAAATAAGGGAAGATGTGGCCGCTTAAAGAAATCTGCAGAGCCTCTTACCATGATTAATATTAATAGCAGCATTTGCTAATTGATTAAAATATCAAGGATTTCATGGGCATGAAGATGAATTCAGTATCCACTTCTTTTAAGGCAATGTTCACAGATAGGTTTCAGTGTGAAGGTTCCCCTGTTCATAATGATCTGTGGTGTCCTAAAGCCATGACCCAAAAAGATCAGCTTGAATTGGTGTGCAAGGTTCTCGTTATAGGATATATATTGTAGGATGTACATGTACATATATAAAACTGCATTGTTTTTCACATTGTGAAGGTGATAATCTTTACTGTTCCTCATGTTTTCAATGGAAACCTCATGGGGTGCTGAAGGAGTCTCAGCCTAGAAAATTACAAACCTTGGGTACGCAGAACCTGCTTAAATATATCTGTGATTTTGAATGCTCGCTGTTAAATTAGGCTCCATCCTCCATTTTGTCAGTATTCCAAATCCTGAGCTTTTGCATACATGCAAACTTATTGATTTAAACATGAACGACTAAAGTAAGTGGAACCTGTAGTATGAGCAAACATAGGTTCATCCATACAACGTTTTGTATGGAAAGTTTTAATTACAGAAATCAGAGAGTGAAAAGAAACAGGTCATTTCTAAAAAGAAAATGAGCCTAGGCTTCGTCACAGAATGAGGTTTTAAAAACATTGAGACTAGGTTGGTTTTTGCAAAGTACTTGCATACAGTGACTATTACAAAGTCTTTGGAACTGGCACAAAGCTTATTGTTTATGGTAAGTTTTTTAGTATCTAAGAAAATATGCCTTGTTCTGATAATCCAAAAGTTAGAGGAAAGGGGATATGATATGCTATTTTAAAATTGTAACACAGATTAAAATATAGATTTTCAAGTATAAAACAGAAAAGTGGTGTGGACTTTATAGTGGAACTTATTTCTTTAGCAACCAAATGCTTGTTTAAGAGAAATCAGGGAAAACTATAGGACTTCACATAAATCATAAATTGCTGAAATATCCTTTTGAATACTTGGGGCTACATCAGGTCATTCCCTGTGCGAAGGTTACTGCCCAAAGCAGCAGGGTCAGGGTAACTCAGAAACACGGCTGAATATTGCCTCTTGGTCTCAGAGCAGGAGACCTGTTATACAGGAAAACATTGGGAGTGCCAACAGATCCCCTAAACCATGGGTTAAACCAAGTTCTGCATCTCTCTCTTTGGTCAAGGTGAAGGTCTTTCCTCCTTGGGGTTGACCTAACAGAGCTGATTTATTCCAGCCAAGAGGAACTGAGCTCTCTTGGAAGCACCACAGCAGCAGTTAGCTGCAGGCAGATGACAAATAATCAGATTAAAATGTGGGGGGAAATCCTGAACCTTTGGAAATGTTGCCATTGGTTTCATTGTTGGCAGGATTTTATGTGAGGTACACACAGATTTCCCTGAGGAGAAGCCAGAAAACTCTGGGGAAGGACATGCATGGGAATGATGGAAGTTCATGCTTCGCTACATCATACATAGATGCACACATGAAGTTTCCTTTTGGTACTGACTACTTGCAATAGCATTGCATAGGCAAGTCCAGCAGGATTTGAGGGAGAACAGTCCCAATCCCACATCCATTTAAGCAGATTACAGTAACCTCAATATGCAAAGAGTTAGGCCCAAAATGAACAAATACCTCTCCACTAGGCTTGAGAAGAGTGATGGCTGTTCAGGACTGACTTTCATTAATTAATTCAGTTAAACAGTAGTCTAGCATGTGTATATTTTTAAATCATGTGGTCAAAGCCACTCAGCATCCTGGGAAAAAAAAAAAAGAATTTTTCTAGAAAGAAAATCTAGAGGAAATATGGTAGCTCAATCAATGTTCTGGACAGCAGTAGTTTTACTTTGGCTTAATATTTTTTTAAACAAGTGATGGCAAAGATTAGCTTGAAACCGACTTTAATACATATAACTCAGCAGTATTGGCTGAGAGTGCATTCAAATTTTCTACATTCATGTAGCCAAATGAATCCACTCTTATTGTTCATATGATGGTTATTAAATACGGTCCTTATCTGGTCAAAATGTCCCAAAGCAGTTTCTGTAAGGGAATGTACCAGTGTGGGATTGACAAGATATTTGGTTCTGGCACACAACTCATTGTCTTCAGTAAGTGTTTTCAAAGACTAATTTTTTAAAGTTTTGTAATGGAAAAGCTTTGGAGTAAATGTTGTCAGCTCTTTAAAGTATCTGGGGAGGCTCTTTAAAGTGCCTGGAGGTCAAGACTCTGCTGTGTAATTATCCATGATAATACCTGAAGTCACTGGCAAACAGGACAAGAACATTATTTATGACCTGAGTGTGTCGAGTGTTCTCAGGTCGCCCTGGCTTGAAGGGGAACTGAACTTTGAGCTTCAGACAGAATTACTCCATTTTGTGGGGCAATCCAAGTAATGGGAATTAATATTTCACCTTAAGAATGCATTGACCTTATTTAGAAAACGTCTTTATTTTTCATTAAGAAAACTTCTGACAGTTAATCTGTAAAACTATTGTGAACCCAAATTCATTAATAGCTCAATTTCAAGCCTAACTACACAATTTTATTTGCACAATGTTTTTCAGGCTTACTGCATTATCACAAGAGGGAAAAGACAGCTTTTAGCTTGAGAAATATCTGCACATGCTTATACACTATTTTAAAAAGTAAGACCTGTGTACCTCTTAAAACCCACCTTAGAAAACTGTTTCGTAAAGTAAACAGAAAAATTTTTGAAAGTTTAATCAAAATCCAAATAGGCAGTGGAGTGGAAGTTCATTACTTTAACATACTTCAGAAAGCATCAGATCATTTGCCTGTAAAAGCCAGTGTAAACTCTTTTGTTGACTTCAATGACTTTACAGAAAGTACATGAAAATTTAAAGCCAATTCTGTAAGTTTTCATCTTTTTTTCACATGGGCATACCAACAGCTTGGGGTTTTTTTAATTTCTTTTTTTCCACAGACAAACATATGCAAAACTTAATTTGTTTAGTTCTCCACTGTCATCCATTTACCTGTTTGTATACATGACACTCTCCCATGCATGTACACAGCTGCAGTTATTCAAGTTTTCTCCATACTATGATATGATTCAGGCATTTCACGTCAACTAAGCACCTAAGCACCTGGGGTCTTTTTATGGTAAACAGAGAGATATTGGCAATTCCAGATGTGGAAATGAGTCAGTCTTAATAGAAGTCTCTAAAATGGGCAGAATGAACTGGAAGCATCTGTTTCTATCTCTCTCTTTAGATTTGATAATCCAAGAGAATAACATGAAAATAGACAAATTTAGGCTACTGAGATCAGTCAGACCAACTTAATAAGCTTTGAAAATCTAAAAGAACATTTAAAATACGGGTATTTGCAGAGTGCAATGTCACTTGTACAGGAACTACATCCTGGTCTCATTAGCGTAAACATGTCTGAAACAAATACGTTTTAGAAATTAATTTAATATTGCATCCCTGGGAGGATTGATGCATAAAGAAGAAAAAAATTAATACCCCAATGTTAGAGATCCATAAAAATGTTAGCAATTTTATTTCTGGTACAACAGAACTCAGTGCACATATTCATTTCGATGACAAATCTTCAAAATGAACAAAGTTCATAGTATCTGGGTTATGTTTTTGAAGGCAGACTGCCTTATGGCTTGGTCATCTTTGTTTTCAAACACCGAGTATCAAATACTTCACAGAACTGTTAGGTTGTTGTAGGGGGGATGCAACGTAGAAGATTGCTCTAGAATAGCCACATCATTTAAAGCAAGGTGGAAGGTTTTTGACAAAAACACACATTAATGTGTTTTCTCACAATGCATGAAAACTGCACCACTCAGCCACACCACACTTTAAACTCTGTGCATTTAGCTGCTCAAATTCTGTGGCAGAGATTTACCTAGGAATTTAAAGAGAGGTGTCAGGAGATGAACACCTAAAATCTCCCCGCTGTCTTAAAAAAAATAGTCTTAAGCATTACCTTTCATATATCAAAAGTAAATTTTGAATACTGTATCTAGTCTTCACTTGCAATTAAGCACAGACAAAAATGATTGCCCATGAGCACAACTCACGTGCACAACGCATTGCAGAAACTCAAAATCATGTTTAACTAAAACAGACTCTTAAATTTACTTTCCACTTTTATAACATCAAAATGTTTTTTTTTTTGTGTGGACAAAATCTGGATGATTTGGACTCCTAACAACATAAGGCTTAATCCTGATATGGCTACCAAAAAATTGCAACAATAAATTTTTTTGGCTTGTTTCCCCATCCCCCAAAATCACAAAATTGTTATCAGCTTTGAAAAAAAATTTAAGATGTAACAGATGTTCATTAATTAGCAGTGGGGGCTTATTCTGAGGACATAATACTTCAAAGATTTGAAAGGTGGTCTACTTTTAACATTCTGTAGACAAAATTTTCATGTTGTTGTTTTTGCATCAATATTATGAAATATAATTATGATTATTAACTATAAATATAATTATAGGAATATTAAATTCCTCTTATCAAATGAATGCATGTTTTCTTTCAGGAACTATTACTATTCTTTAATAATTGTCAAATACTTCTGCAGACAAATACACTTTCTGACAGCAGTGCTGTTTTGAAGGCTGTGGAATATAGGCTTTCATGTAGTTTTCTAAATCAATTTAAAAGGAGATTATTAGTATCTTCAACAATATTTCAATTTCTTAATGTTTCTCAAAAATACTTTTTCAAACATTTTTGAGTAGGTTTCTAAGCTTTTAAATAATCACACTCAAATTTATTTTTCTCATAAAATAAGTATTCTTGTGTTAGATTTTATCTACTCTAGTATTAGACTATTAAAGTGTGATCTACTTTATTCTCGTCTTTATTGGATATGCTGCTTGACAAGAAGTATGAATGGAACAGTGTAGATGCTAGTGTTCTCTAAATAATTTAGGTCTTAAATAACGTTTCTCCACACAGTATCAAAGCTTAGATAAAACATACTCTGGAAGAGTCTATATCGTCCAAACAAAAATGAATTTGGAGTCATAGAATCAGTAATATTTGAATTGCCTTATTTTCTGATTTTGAGCTTGATTTTATACCATACTCAGAAAAGGCTCTATCCATTTTAGTTCTCTATAAAGGAACACCCATAAAAATAAGGTTAAAAGCAGTATTTTCTATTTCCACTTAGTCTAAATAGTAAATGGTTTTCACTACCATTTGGATCCACTGAAATATTTAATAGAAAGTGTATTTGAATGCCAGCTGGGAGCTCACCAAAATTTTTTTTACTTCAAGGATGGAAATTCATCCATTCTGTTACCTAGAATTCCTTTCATACATGAGACATTTCTATTTCCATCCTAAATATTTCATAACAAATTAGAGAGATAAAACATTTGTTAATAAGACATCTAGCTTGCTGGTCTTCAGAATTTCTATGGCTATGTAATTTTTTCACTGTATACTACTGATCTTCCAACTCTCTATGTTGTTAATTTTTTCCCCAATAACCAATTCAGATAAAGAACAGTCTCGACCATCAAACTTTGAGATCATGCAGAAGAAACATAAAAATCAGATAATGTATGTTTGCCTTATTGAGAAATTCTACCCCAACGTTATTCGGGTGACATGGTCCCATGAAGAAAATAATTTGATAACAGACAACGTAGTAACAGGAGATGCCTGGAAGCCCACAAAAGAGGATAAATACTCAATCAGCAGCTGGTTAACTGTACCAGCAGAGAACAAAGACAAGAACTATTCCTGCAAATACGACCATGAAAGTGGAAATTCCTCACTGTCAACACAAGGTATATACTACATGTTCATTCTACTTCTTCTTCGCAAAAAAGTTACAGAAATAATGCCTTCTATTACTGTTCCTGAATGCATCTGTGCCCCTTAGCACAATAATAGCTAAAATACACATCTGAAGAAACTACCAAACTTTTCCCAGGAAATGCAATCTCATCAGCTGTAAACTAGCATAGCTGAAAGCTCTCCATTGAACCATGTTACTTTCTAGTCAACAGAAGTTTCTGAAAACAGTATTACCTCTCCATTAACCCATGGCTTAAGTCCCTCTGACACACCCCGACACTAGTCATAGGGGACTAGGGAGTTAAAAAAACTAGGGAGTTAAAACTGAGGTTGCTGGGGACATAGAGGAAAGTTTAAATACATCACTTACTCATAGTCCAGCAATAGCGAGGAAATAGCCATGTATGAAAATAAGACACCCACCTGTGGAAAGACTAATTATGCAAAGCGAAATCTGAAAGACAATGCAATTTTAAAGAAAAAAGTTAACCTGAAATAAATGCAAATTGTTTAAATCATTATAATAACTTTAAGAAACTCTGCACATATTGGTTTAAAGTAATATTTTCTCAGTACCTACATCTGTTCAACTTATACAAATTAATGGAACTCCAATGAGTGAGAGCATGGCCATAAATAACCACTACATTTCAACCTTCAAAATATATTCTGACAAAACCAAGCTTTAAGTTTACTTAGGTGGAAGATGTTTTTAGGGATGCAATATGGATGTCTTTAAGCCCATGTACCAATGCGTACAAACACCATAAACAAGAACAAACACAAATTTGCTGCTTCAAGCACAAAAATGGCTTTTTTTATAAAGTCCAGGCTTCACCAGAATAGCAAATTCTCTTTAGGGGAACCTTAGAACATATTCTCCTCGATATTGTTCTTTAGTGTTGAGCAACCATTAGGTAACAGATTGAGGACCCTTCTGATGTAAATTATTCTGCATTTCTAATAACATCATTTGTGAAGGCAAACAGACTGCAGCTACTTCAGTGACAAAAACAGGTAGTCAAATTGACTGCAGTTCCAAATAAAAGAGATTCTGCTAAGGAACAGCCTAATGGACACTTTCCTGAAAGGGTGAAGGCAAGGCCTCCCACTTACAGCAGCAAATATCCGGTCACTTCTATGTAAGCATTTTCCTCCTCCATATCCTCCCTGCAAATGAATCCTGCTTGTGAACATCTCCTTTGCAGACAGATCTTAAACACATTTATTTTGTTGTTACCAGCTTCCCATTTCACTGTTGCTGTGCTGCTGTTTTTCTCCCCTATTTCTCAATTTATGTTTGTTAAAGAAAAACCTAATTTGGGCATTTAAATTTTTTTTCCATTAGATTCTTCAAAGACTGCTTCTGAGGGAGAGGACTGCAGCACATATCCTGGAAATGGCACAGTTTTTAATAGAGGTAATTAAAACGTATTAAAATGTGGGAAAGCAATGTATGTCACACAAGAGTTAGATACTACTATGTATGCTCAGAACATTAAGAAAATGGTATTTCTAAATAATGTACAGGAAATGTTTTAACTCTGGAGCCTGCAACTTGAAAACTACTCTGAATTAACTTATGTTGTGGATTATAAGGGGCTCTCCTACCTTTATTAAGTATCTTTAATAGGATGCCACAAATGCTGTTCAGGCTATTAGATTATTAGCCCACAGTAGGTGCCACTTTTTTAAGTACCTAAAGTAGTTAAATGAGCAATGCTTCAGCTCATGCTCCATCAGCCTAGCAATTGTCCAGCACTTTGGACAAATAAATTTTCTTTTAGCTTGAATGCAGATTTCAGAATAATCAACACAAAAGGATTCATGCAAACACGGTGCTACTGGTAATCAGTGCTGGAAGCACTAGAATTATGGTCTTGCCTTTGCAGGAAATAATTAACCAGCAGCATTGCCTGAGAAGCAGTCTAGTGCTAAGAAACCCACCCAGTCTAGACTTTACGAGCAGTGCAAGCCCACCCAAAGGACTCTCAGGCATTGTCTGTGCTTACACACTGTCCACTGGAATCAGTGTAATTGCAGCAGTCAACAGACTGCACAGTCCCAGTTCTACCTGTCTTTTAGGAGGTTGTACAATATTGACATTAAACAAGACTTTTCTGTCTTATATTTGTAACAGATCCTTTGTATCACAGGACAGCGTATTTAGTGTACATCGTCCTTCTTCTGAAGAGTTCCATGTACTATCTCATTGTACTCCTCTTCATCTGCAGAGCATGGGCTCCAACGAAGCACCAAGGAAAGAAAGCATAAATGCTGGATTAGGAAAGGCTGACAAAATTGTCTTCAATTTGCTTTGCTATATACTTATCCACAAAGACTCGCCTGCTCTCAGTGTTATATGTAACAACAACAAAAAAAAATTCCCAGAAATCATTTTCTGGCATTAGTGCATGGGGCTTGTTGTGCTTTACTGCTGGGTGTTTTTGTATCAGTCTGGTTTTCCTATTTTTTCTGAGTATTAAACTGAGGTGGGCAATAGATGTAAGGTTAGATACCTTAGACTTTAAACCAAAGTTCATATTGCAAAATAAGGAAGGTACTCATGTTAAAAGTAGTCATTGATGCAGAAATTTAGAGGTGTAACAAGGCTTTTGACATACTAGCCACAGACACATTGTGTCATTGTGCTTAAGGCTTAATTAGGAGCATTCCAGTGCTGTAAATTCACAGGTATTTGTTCATTTATACCGTCAATGATTTATTACAATTCTCACATATCCACCAAATCAGGACTCTAAATATTTGAAATGATGTGTGCTTTAAGAGTCAATTAAACACAATAGTGAGCATAGTGTTGTTGAATGAAAAAGTTAGACAAGCATAAAAGAAATTCTCATTGTATCTATAACGATGTAGAGGGCAATAAAATCTATCCTCCAGGTGCATTTGTGAGGTCTGTGTCTGTGCACCAGCATTTCCACAGCACATACTGTGGCTAGAAAACCTGATTAATTTCTCTGTTTGCATAAATTCCTCAGGATGTCAAAGATCCTTAAAACCATCAGTTTTCTGTCTTTCAGTGTATTAAACAGGAAGACTTTTACACAGAACCTTGGTTCCAATCAAAGTGAAATCAAATAGCTACAAATGTATTTTTGGAATGCAATTGCTGTAGATTTCAGTAGCATCACTGATATTACTGTCCCAGTCTCCCCTACCTTTATCCCTGCTACAGATATCCTTGATTGCGTTAAAGAACCAAGATCTCTTTCACTAAAATGATCCCCAGATCTATTTGTTGCATCTCATACACAAAACTGAAAGATTTTGCAAGATTTCCACGCAGCTCTGGAAAACACAGATAAAACACAGTACTTAAGCTTGTTGCACAACCCCCCCTGCCTATATGCAGCCAGAAACCATTCCAAGCATGGCTATCACCTCACTGTTTCCAGGGTTTCTCAAGCACACTGTTGCAGATTTTACATCTGCAACAGCGAACATGCCCCTGAAGTTTATTTATACAGACATATATGGTTCATACTAAGTTCTTAATTTTTATTTATTTATCCTGAATAAGAGGACAAGTGGATTTTCAAGGCTTGTGGGCGGTGGGGCAGCAAGGTTTGGTTATTTAATGGAAAACCCCTGTAAACTGAACCAGTCACAACTGGTTCAGAGGAGGTGGGCTGCGATGAGAACGGATGATAAGCTGAGAACAGTTAGACCACAGCCATCCTGCCTCTTACCACCCTATACTTCTAAACCATTTCCTTCTAATGGAAATAAAAAGTGGTAAAAACCACATGCCTAAGTTACATGTAAATAACACGGTGAAACTCACTGTTTGTTGATCTAACTGCATGTTTGTGATATTTACGTGTGAGGGCTACTGCTACCACAAAAACACGAGTGCTGCAGGACGTCTGTGGGACTTGCAGTCTTATTTATCAAGAGTGCACGCCAAAGTGAGATGTTAAATGGAAACTTCTGTTGTCAGGATCTTGTAATTGCAAGACATGAGAAGACAATATATACTTGCCTTCTCAAGTATATGTGTGTATATATATATATATATATGTATATATATATATATAAAATCAGTTGTGGTACTATATAGTGGTTTTAAGCCTCCACAACTACAAGCACCACAGCTGCTCTATTCCTGCTAGAGTTACAGAATTAATGCAATGATTTACTGCATTAATGCAAAACTGCAAAAATGGTTACAGGCAATCTAGTGCTTCTAACAAAACCAAGACAGAATGGAATCAACTTTTGCCATGAAAGAACAAAGGAGTGATCAGCACAAATAGATTTATTTGTGGAAAGGGATTTGCAATGTATTCTTCATCTTGCTAGAATAATTTCTTGTCCTACACTGTACAATTTAAACACTTGAGAATATTGACTTCTCAGCTACCAAACTAACCTACAACAGCTAACATAGAAAGCTGCCTGTGGATTCCTCTCACATGAATTTGTAAATGAGAAAGACCTGCATAAAGATTGTAGCAGCCTGCCAACAGCTAACTTCTGTTGGTACTAAGCACCAACACTAATACATTTTAAGATAGATTCAAATAGTGGACTACTCACTTTGAGATTTTGAAACTGCTGGGGCACCAGCACACAGTAAGAAATCTCAGAGGAGTAGTTTCAGAATTTGTTCCTCTGCACCTATAGATATTTACAGGGAAATAGATGGAATGACAATTAACAAGTAATTGACAAGTTTTACGTAGTGACTCCAAGCAATCAAATATAGTTCCACCATAGAAAAGTTTTACTTCATTGTATTACCAGTGTCTTGATAAGGTACACAAGACAACACTTTCCTGTAGTTACCTAGTTGTTGGAAGATTAACCTCAGGAATCACTGAATACAACTTGGACAAATATTTTCATACCACTTGGGAGGCAACTTAATACACATATGCCAAGATAACACAGGAACAAAAGGAGAACGTTTCCAGAGTGATCATACTGTCTTTCAAAACTTTCTAAATCTTCAGGTGTGACTGTTACACTCACAGCAAAAGGTTGGACCTCCTCTTAAATATATTAACGGCTTATGTTTTGCAGTTTCAATCTGCTTTTTTGGTGAAAGGAAGTTTTTTGCACCTACTCAATCCACCAGCAAGCAAAACCAGATCACTCAGACTCTGTTATGCTTAACTAACGTATATCTTCCTTTTGAGTTGTTGATGTCTTTTCAGCCCACAGCACTCCGATCATGCCACTGCATAAGATTTCAAGAATCTCCGCACAGGAAAGACTGACTACCTGGAGTCCCAGAGCATGCCCAGTAACCCAAGTGTTCCCTCTCTTAAGTATGTTGACACACAGGACAGGAGCATCAAAAGCAGACCTTAATTTGCAGTGCACTGGTACAGCACAGCGTTATACTCTTTGTTGTCTTGATGTGTCAGCACCCCTAGATGGAGGTGTAAGTCACTTCTTTTGCCAAAAGGCAGCAAGGTTTCCTACAGTTCTATCGAGTTCCAACTCTTCTTAAGAAAGCTTTTAATGCCTGTGTTGAGTATACTCCAGTTCTTAGTAGGGACAGAGCATACCTGCTCAGCTTCATGTAAGGCTTTATAATAAATGCCACTAAATTCCTTAATGCAAGGAAAAACATACAGAATGTGCACACGGGGCTGGCTGGCCTACTTCAGCTGCCTTCTTCTACTTGGGTGAAGAATCCTCTTCCTTCAGAAAGCTTTGGGGAAAACTGACATCTGAACTCTGACACACTCCTTTAGACAAGCTCAAGTGTGGAGTACCAGCCAGCCAGCACTTCCACTCTGCATATGCTTTCTGAAACTAAAATAAAGGTCTGGCAGGAACAAAAGTCCCTTCATTCAGCCTAACTCATCATAGCGAAATGCTAGGTCAGCAAATAAGGGGCTGCTGATGTCGAGAAACCAGTTAACCAGCACCTCCAACACTGTAGCAAGGGAAGCAGCTCAGACTCCTGGCAGATTATCTCTCCACAGGACACAGGGCCCATATTTCTATTTCCCACTCAACAGCATTAAGAGTGGGAAGAACCCTTAGTGAACCATCAAGGTGAACATCATTAAGACATGAGACTGCTGTAAAAAAAAAATCCTTCAGAAACTGTTAAGGTAGTAATTAAGCTGTGAAAAACATCACCAACATTTAAATTTACAACATGCGAAGTGGCAAAGTATACCTTTAGTGCCTGGTGATTGCGCAAAAGATGAGGGAGCACAACATTCCTGACTCCACTCCCCCGTCACTCCAACCCAAAGGAGAGAAATCTGATCACATATAGTCACCTCCAAGTAAGGGCAAGACCATGGAGGAGTGCACTATGATACCAAAGCTGCTGCAGGTTTGAAAGGTGACACATTTCATGTGTCGCAGCCACACAGCTCCCCTCCTCTCACTGCACATTTCCTTTTGTACTGTGTCCATACCACATTCTATGATAATATTTCACCGAAAGCTCTGTATGTGGCTCTTCTGCTACAATATTTGCTTTTGGGAGGGTGACCAGGGGAAGCAAACGGCCTGCACAGGCCCCGGGTACCTAGGTTAGATGCTTGGTATTTCAGTGCACAGCACTGGGATAGAGTCCAAGGCCTCCAAGGCCCTGTCCTACATACTCCAGAAGGAAATCAGTTGTCAGAATGAGGGCTGACAAAGCCAGTGCTCAGAAAAACAATTTAACCTAAAGAAGGGCTCCCAGCCATCCTGTTTCCTTGCTCTAGGGCTGACAGAGCTTCTGCCCAGCACGGCTCTCTAGCCATGAAAAGCTTGGGGTTTTTTGTATTTCCTGTTTCTGATGCTCTTCAACACTGATGACTGGCTGCATTCTCCATTCCGACGAGCCCACAGGTTATATTGTTCCCCACATTCAAAGTTCTGGTAGTGGTGGGCTGTAACGGTCCCACTGTGAGAAGAGGCCAGCACTGTCTCCTTTGCTCATTACCCTTGATCCACTCATCTCTTAGCTTCTCCAAGATCTGCTCTTTCTGAATGTAGCTGGAGAATACATTTTCTTCTCCTCATTTTCTAGAGGGAGCTATGATGTATCTGCAGCCTTTCCTATACTTCACCAGACATAGGAAAAACTTGCAAAGTTTAAATTCACACACTGCCATTTTCTTTCTCTGCCTTGTGAGTGCATAGGCTTTTGTTTCTGTGACTTGTTCATATTTTCAGCTCGTTTTCTTTCCATTTGTGTATTTAAGAACACAAGTATTTTTCTCCTTGATCTCAGGAGCTAGAGACTCATGCTAACCACTTGCTCAACTATTGTTTCAGGTAACAGATCCACCTCGAAGGATAAGCCTGAACAAAGTACTGCAACATAGCTATAGAAATTTGACCTTTCCTCTCTACGTCTCTTTCTTACAGTTTTGACACTACTGTTTGTTAAACACTGTAGCTAAGCAAGTCCTTCTCGAACCCAACTTTGAATCTATGAATTCTTGCAAATGCTTCTGGAAATTTGCAGAGCCCCCTATCTACAGGTACCACAGCTGGTGAGCTCAATCTTAGTGAATACTGATACAACACGCAAGATGCGCTTACAGAACTCAATGGAGTTTTCTAATAAGGCTAAGTCAGCTAAATAGTAAAAATGGTTTAAAACCAATAGATATTCACACACGCAAAGATGTCTGGAAAGTTTCGAAAAAAGGTTATAGTCTCCTTGTGCATACCAAATTACACATCATCTCACAGTATCTTTCGTTCTAGTATTTGCCACTCTGCAATCAATTGGCGGAAAAATCTTCTCTTCCACATGAAAAATTGTCATGGATGTTAGAGGACTACTGAAACATGAACAACAGATGTAAAGGACTTTCTACTACATTATTACTTTAATCCTTCTGATACATTGAGACACCCTGGATTCCACAGAATGAAAGCTAGTAACTTGAAGACAGTATGAACACACTCTATTTTGATACATTGTGCAGGGTACCAAAAGTAAACTGTGTGTATGATCACAGGTTAAAACTATAGAAGTCTACCGGTAGACTCCTAATTCCTTGTTGAGACAAGACTCTAGATAGGACTGACCAAGACAGTGAACACCTTCCGTTCTGCATCAGGAGGTACTAGTCTCTTACAATCCAGTGAGAGAGGTGCCCAGGCTCTGTTCAGGTATCATTTAAAATATCATTTGTTAAAGCTAACACTATAAGCAAAGAATATTATAGATAATCTTACATCCCTTGAGATGGTGGGAACCCTGGGTGCTGTAGCTTCAAACAGGCCTCTGATCCACACGCAGCATGCTAGACAGACCACGTCAACAGGAGAGAATCTTCCATTTTGGTCACTTGAGCTAGTTTATAATTGTCTTACAAAAAACCCAACTCTATGTATAAGAGATACTCACAGGAGAACTTCATGCTATATCTTTAGATAAAACCATAGCCACGCAAGTGGTATAACCACTGCTACCAAGTGAGAGCTGGCTGAATTCATCCTGCAGCCCCGGCATCTGTGGGACACGGAGCCTGAAGGCCCTGTCGTATGTGCAGCGCAGTGCAGCACAGGCCTGCACCTGCTCAGACCAGCAATACACAGTGGTCTCTGGCCAGGATCACAACATTCCACCCTTTGATCTACACACAGTTTAAGTTTCCTGAGGATTTTAGAGATTGTATTAAGAACATACAGGCTTCTCACACCTTAAGCACGAGGTGCGATAGAGATGTGGTCTGTTCGAGAGAACCAGCTCCTCAAATTCAGCATCTCCTGCAAGGTTCCCAATGTACCCTCCCCAAATGACCAGTGACCTCTTAACATAGCAAAAAACCTGCAAGACCTTCAAAACCAAAATGATGAGACAACCTATTAAAAACAAAGCCTGAGGTTAAGGAAACATCAGAAACATTAAAAGGAACTGCTCAGGAGCATAATGGTTTTCAAAACTGCTCATGGTGGAAGAAATTAATTCATCCCTCAGAAGCTATCCTGTATGGACTGAGCAGCCCTCGCTATTGTTAACTTGAGGAATCTCACTAAGAAATGTTTTTCCCAAATTCCCTGGGAGTGTTGCAGGGAAATGTGTAGTTTATGTGAATTCTAGTGCTCTCCCACGGGAAGCCAGCATGCTCACCATTTAGCAAGACATTCCCAGTAACTCACACCCAGGACAGCAAAGAACATTGCCTCCAAGCTGGCCAACAAAACACCTAAAAAAGCCACCATGAAACACCACCTTCATTTAGATTTTCCCTCTGCACCTCTAGGCAGCACAGCCCTTGCAGGTCCAGATTTTCCTTCTCTTCCCAAGCTTAACAAAACTACTAGAGAAAACGTGAAGACCTCCTTTGCCAACAGGTAAGGGACTGAAATAGTGACAGGAGAGAGAAGCTGATCACTACCTATCAGCACGTCTTGAAAAAGTGAGACCTTATTTAATTATTAAATGTATTTAAATATTCCCCCCAGTACACATACCAGACACTGAAACAACACTTATCATGCTGCATTACATTTTGCAGAAAATCTTGTTAAAGCATACAATTTTGCAGTCTGTGCTGGCCACATGGAGGGTAGCTTCCCTCCTTCTTGCAGTTTTCTTCCTTTTACTACAGCATATCCTGTAATTCATTTTCCTTCTATTACCCTTGAGGACCCGTCAATAAACACATTTTCCCCATTTGGCCAAGGGGTACCCCTTAGTTCTTCCCTAGCCCAGTTCGGTGCTACTTTCATAATGAGAGCTCCTCCTGCTGTCAGTGTTTGAGCCTCGGTTACTATTAATGCCTTGGCTGCACAACTGTGTAGACAATGAGGCCACTCCCTGGCCACTGGACCCAACAGGACACCGGTCTTTGACTACCTCTGTGTTCTTGCACTAGAATCCCTTTAGCATGGCTTTATTTAATAATCACATATAATTCAAATTCTTTTTCCTGGACTGGAAGGGCTGGAGTCGGATCTTTAACTTATTCTTTAACATCTCAAAGCTCTGCTTTGCTTCTGGTGTCCACACTACAGAAGTGGGACGGTCTCATGTTAAGAGGTCATACAGGGCTATGACTGAAGCAGAGAACTCCTCCATCCAGATCCTTTGATATCCTATTAGTCCCCAAAATTGTTGCAGCTCCTTTTTAGTCTTAGGTAACAGTACATACACAGCTCCTCAAGTTATTTCTGGATCAATACATTGCAAACCTTCAGTCAAAATGTCCCACATATTTAACTTTCTGTTCCACTAGCTGTGCCTTCTTTTTGAACACTCTAAGCCCTTTCTTAGGTAGAAAATTAATCAGTTCTACAGTGGTCTCTTTTACTGCCTCCTCTACATATTGTAACCACCTAATCCTTAGGAGTGGAGTCAATTCCTCCAATATTTCTTGTCAGGCCTGCCCAAACAGAACTAGTGCTTCTGTGTATCCCTGCAGAAGGACTGTTGTCCACATCAGCTGTTGCTTCACGATTTCCTCTGTGCTTCTTGTTCCCACTCAAAGGCAAAATTCTCTTTACTTCAGAAATTGTGACTGCAGGTGCTGCTTATTACCCACTTGTGATATGCCAGCTTGAAATCTCCTAACAGCATTCACTGTCCATCATGAACAGGCTACAAACGCCACGCTGTTCCAGAAAGCACTTTCTTCCTTGTACTGCCCTACTCCTCCGTGGCAGTTCTGTCAAAGAGTAGCACATCAGGGTAAGAAATCAGAAAGAAACTAGTACTACTTCAAAGCCCAGAAGATACTTTTCAAGAAATGGAGATCAGAATTTACTATTCTGCAAAGTTTTTTCCTCTGTCCTGTTGGTATCTCAGTATTTAAAAGAACACACAAAACATCTGGCTTTGGTCAGTAAAGTGTCCATTTAATAAAGTCCTTAGCCACATTTCCCACCCCTTCCTCCCACCCTAAAATTTCAATTCACACTTAAGCAGCAGATGACATAAATTGATGGTGTACAACTGAAGTTTTTAAATCTGCATTCTTAATACTAAGAGTATCAGGGGCTAGTATTTGACAAAAATCACCTAGAACTCAGATGTGTCCATGCAAAAAAGCAGATTTTTATATACAGTCTCTATTTTTCTTCTTAAAAAATTTAAATATTTACAAAAATGTATTTTCAAAATGTATAAATTTCAGTGAATACCCCAAACGTATCTTAAAATAAAACATCTAATTTCAAAGGTTATTTCAACAATGAAGTCTAAATTGCACCAGATAAAAGGCACTTGTGCTGTGTGATGTCTTGAGCAAGTATATGTTAGTTTAAAATACAGTAATACAGTGTCTTCTTCAACTCATGCAGTTGTTTTGGAGCATCAAGCCTCAATAAAGCAGCCAAAAGAGATTGCGAGTAAACTTGATTCCACAGTTGTAAAAACCTTTTCTCTCATTAAGTCGAGCATGCAGCCTTGTGCTCCAGCTCTGACTCTAGACTCAAACACTACAGAAAAATTGCTGTCATTCACATGGGAATTCTAACTAAATTGCATTCTCTCATAAGTTACAAAATTAAGTATGCCATTTAATTATGAAACTAACACACCAAAGAACAGCTCAGTGTTCAAATAGTTTGTGCCAATGAAAGCCTGTATATAAAAACAAGCTAGGGGCTAGTTATTCCAGGAGCAGTGCATCATGTTCTCAGTTTCCATTTCACTGTTGAGACAAAAGTGCAGTCCTATTTGCTTTCATCTTCTCCAGCCTTTTCATTAAATGGCTATTGGTCATCTCCATCTCTTCTACCTTATCCAGTGCTGTTCTTAACTATAAAATAAAAGCAAAAAGTTATGATCGCTTTAGATATATTCAGACTTTCTGCTGTTGTTAAGCTTTGACAGAGGAAATTAAATCAGGAATAGAAGTACGACATGCTTTAACATGCCACATAAATTAAGACAAAACAGTTTCATTACTGGAGTCTGATGAACTGGAACTCAGCTGTTCAAAAAAAATAATTGGGAAGCAATCAAAACATGAAGCACACTCATTGCAAAAGATCGAGGTGCAAGCATCATCAACAGCTCAGTTAAATACTGCTTCTTCCCAGCTTCTTACAAGGTGCATGCTGGAAACCTCCCTGGCTGGCACTTGAAATAGGAAGCATTTAACTCCACAATAAGTTTTATGGAAAGATTAGTTTGAAATAGTACAAGTTCTCACTTTTATTAGAAAATACAGCTTGCTATCTTTCCTTTCAAGAACTACTACCTTGAACTGTAATTAGTATTACTTTTATGTGCTATAATTATCTTCTGAATGCAACACTGAGACTCCAAGGCCTCAACAAAAAACACTTAAAAGCTGCAACCAAAGACTACAAAATACAAGCAGAAGACAGTGCAGTACCAGACTAGAGGAAGCATGAAACTGAAAAGGAAATCAAGTCAATTACCTCTCGCTGAAGCTTTCTCTTTTCAGCTTTGAGTTCATCTTCTACTTTTTCTGCATTTTCTGCTGCATTTTTATACCTTGCAACCTGCCCCTCAAGTCGTCCGATCTGCAAACCCAAATAAGAAAACAAATGATTACTCAGGTGTCCAACCCTGAGCTCATCTGCCATCAGCTGTTCTTTTCTTTCTGAAAAGCCACCGTAACACAAGGCACCCTGAGAATTATCCACTGTTTCTCCCTCCAGAAAGAGGAGGTGTAAGTGTATTGGCAGCAGTCATACTGGCAAACAGAATATTTAAAAGGACTCATAAAAATTAAAATAAATTGCAGGCAGAAGGAAAAAAGTAAAAATCAAGATTTGGGGAATACATGGGGTTAAAAACAAAAGTTGAAAAGCAGAGACCATGTGAAAAAAGCCAAGCAGGAAGATTGTGCCTGTGACCAGGACATGAAGTAAGAGGTCTTGAACTCAAGCACAGAACTCAGCAGTAACAGGGGGCACAAGACAAATCCTGGTTCCAATCTGCAGGCGTTAAAGCCCACTTGCTGCACTGTTACATTATTTACAGCTGCCCGCTACCCCCCAATCCATAGGGGCTAGGAGCTTGCTGCTGTGCAAGAGAGAGACCAGCTATGCATCTCTGATCCAAATTATAGTCTTTTATGTGATTTTTAGGTGATCTACAGAGATGCTGAACTGTAATGCTGTGTTACTGACTTACAATCACAAAGTGCAAGTAAATCAGTGAGACAGGTATATATTTCTATAAAAACAAGTTCATAATTTCCAAGTACATAATGTACCTTCCACAGTCATATAGAGTTTCTTACAAGTAATTGAGCTACATAAACTGATTTTCTTTAACTAGTAGCTTCTGTTCCTTTTATATTCTTTATATTCCTTTTATATTCTGCTGTACATTCACACCTTAGTCTATTAACTCCACATTATTTTCTCCTGTGATTACAATATGAACAGACACTGAATTGCAGTAAATACGAAAAAACACAAATGTGCCATTCTGTGCAAAATAAAGAACAAACAGTAAATTAAATGATGAAATATATGTTTACTTTTTTCAACAAAAACCATGAAAAGTGCATAGAGCAAGTGCAATGATAACAGTAAGTATGAAGACAGACACACTTACATTTTGTTCCAAGGTAGTTATATCTTGTTCTGCTTTTGAAAGCTTAAATTTATATTCACTAATTTGTCTGTTGGCATCTCCTAGACAAAAATTGATGCGAATATGTTACTCAAAGCATCTCTCTAAACTGGCAGTTTCCCTTTTAATTAAAATTCATTATAAAGATCATTTTATTGAGAACCCTGTATCCAGGATTATAAAGCACTAAATGTTCTTTCAGAAATTTACAAGTATGAAAAGGAAATAATTTTTCTGTTATTTAGCAAACAAAAATGCCACCTCTATAAGAGTGCAGTGAATCTTGGATGTATAAATGAGATACCGTTTAAAATAAATGTATTTAGATCAGCAAACATCTCTCAAAAAAGAGAAGCAACACAATAAGCAGTACACACTGCAAAACAGGTCAAATCACAACAGACATATTGCAGGTGTTTATTCTAAATGCTGCTGGTATTAAGATTTGAATAATAAGGACCACGAGGCTGGAACCTGCCTGAAAAACTCCACGGAGCTTTGAAAATTATTTTGGTGTTGGATTTTAGCTCTGGCATTGCTGGTGCTCTGCGAATGTTCATTGCCGCAAGCATATTAAATGACAGTCTGTCAAAAAAGTAAAGTTTTCAGCTGAAGTAATAGCTTGCTTGAAGTGGAAAGTAGCTTAGTGCTTCTATGAAGCAACACTGAATATTGTCTTAAAACTTATTTTTTGTAATATTTTGCTTCAGAGAATAGTAGTCTTTTACATTAAGTTTCTGTATTAAAGGCTCAACAAAATAACAAAAAAATCAGGTAAGATGTATTAACAGAATGTTTCAGTAAAATTCTATCACTTAAAAACTGAAGTTATTCAAGCAGCGGCACCCACCCTAGGCAAGGTCATCAATTGAAAAAAATAACTTCCCAAAATGTTGTATTCAACAGTGAAAGAGGCAGATTTCTAAGCTGTTCTGCAATGAGAAGCTTCCTGCAAGGAGATACACCAACAAAAACTTAACTGCTCAGTATGTTCATTCACAGTGCTCCTACTGCAAGGCAATATAGGAAAAGGAGCTGGAAGAGTTCGTTTCCTCTCCCCAGTAAGAATATACTTTTGAACAGTAACCATATACCTACTCTGCATTTCAATTAGCTGCAAGTCAGAACCGTTCTCTAAGCCTATGACATCTGGATCCATGCCATCGCTTTTAGAGTATTTCTGTCGTTCTTCTTCCAACTGCATCTTCAGTTTTCTAACCTGAAAAAGAAGTGTTCTTTTGTGACAGAGGGTTCCAGAGGTTCAGTGGGTGTCTATCTAAACATTCAACGGGAAAAAGTCAAAGCAGTCCCGAGATGCCAGTGGCTGCGATTGTTCTGTAAGCAGGAGCAGCAGAGCCATGCAGGGGAGGCAGGGAAGCCAGCCCCAGGGGCCTGTGGCTGCAGGCCCCCGTCCCCACTGCTGGGCAAGTGCTCTCTGCACATCAGTGGCACATTCCAAACCCACCAGTTCACTCAGCACTGCAGGGACGGGTGTGCAGGGGCACACGGGAGCCCTAACAGACCTGCCTTTCCAGAGGAGGCAGCGGCTTTAAACTCCGTTTATGCATCTTTTTTCTACAGCATACCTTTTACACTCTAGCCACGAAGGAAGATAATGAACAATATCCTGGTGAGTTTACAGAAAAACTAGTCCACAGCTTTTTTGGGCTCCTCTTTTACACCACCTGGAAGCAGTGGTCCTAGGCAAGCCTGTAGTGCACCTCAAATGGTTCCATTTTATGCTACAGCAGCTGTCTTTGGATTTTTCTAGTACTTGGGGAACACAGATTCCTCAGCTACATCTTCTGTATCTGGAGTTTATGAAAGAAGTGGGAGCTACTTTTTTTGATCCTCTTATCAAAATATTGCCCTACAGATTAGTGGTATGGGAATATACTTGCAAAACTCCCAATTCATGATAAAAATCAAATACTTTAACAGTGATTTTTACTATTACATGGTGATAAATATTCATACATATTTTAACAGACTTATTTACTTATATTTAATAGCCTTGATTCAATACTAGAATTTATTGGCATTCTAAACAAAATATGTATACTAAAATTAAGGTAGATTTTCAGTAAAAACAAGTATTGATAACACCACTTTAAATTTTCAATGTGTCCACCTAGAGCACGAAAGCTACGGCAGTCTTGACAACTGTTCAACGGCTATCTTTTCTTAAGTCCTCTCTTCTCAGTATGGAACTTTATTAAAGTAAAACTCCTTTGATAATATTAATTTTCTATGTGGGTAACTGACATGATCAAAAACACAGCACCATTTAGCCATTTGGAAGACAGTACCATGAGCTTATGAGAATGTAATTTTCCTGACTGTAGTATTTCCGCATAAGGCAAAAGAACAAAGAGCTTTAGGTACATGCAATAATAGTAGAGGCAGCAGCAAGTTAAGATTTCAGCCAGTCAGTGAAATGGAGGTTCTTTACCAACCAAAGTCAAAACCAGATTGGTAAGGACACTAGTGAGATGAGCTGCTAATTCCTGGTACCCAGGCAGGTAAGGAGTATTTTATTTTGCTTTAGTGCTAAAGTATTTGATTAAGTGCCTTTAGTGCTTAATATTTGCTTATTGCTAATATATTAATAGTCTTCAAGAGGATACAAAAATGTCTGTTTCTGAAAAGAATATCTTACCTGGGACAATAATTCCTCCTTTTCTCCAGCCAGTTTTCGTAGTCGGACATCTACAACCAAAGAACCCAATTAAAAACCAGAGAAATCCGTAACTAAGAACATATTTTCCGTAACCTTTTGTTCATTTTGAAGTAAAATGTTCTTCAAAGTGTAAGCATAATACTTTGATATCTCACAAATAACAACATACCAGTTGAAATAATAAAAGGGAAAAATATTTCAATTGCACTGTTTATTACTGTAACACTTTTCAAAGCAAGACCTCCGAGTTTAGTACTTCTTCAAAGTAAATTAACTGAGGATCCTTTCTTAATATTAAAACACAGTTTTGTCTTAAGAGCCATTTTCCACAAAATTTTCTTCTAATTGTGCACTCTTTTCCTTCTCTTATTCTTAAAGATTGCTGTCTCCTCAGGGAAGGCGCTAATGTTTAGGAAGTTTCTCAAACCACAAAAACAAGTACTTGGGAAAGAACCCAGAGGAATGTTGCAACACCTCTAATCAGCCAGGAGACCAGTAACGGCTACAACACGGTCTGTCAAGCAACATGTGCTAAGATTAGAGCAGCTTCCTTGGAAATCGTAACTTTTGACAGCAAGTAAACATAAAGGTATCTGTATTTCACTAGGATGGAGTCACAGCAGAAACGCGTATCAATTCTAATATCTGTCAAAACAAAGATCTATTTTTGTATGTTATGCACAAACATAATGCATATGCATAGAGGTTTCTTTACACGTTAACTCACAGTTTTATTCTGTTCAGCATAAGTGCAAGTAAAACCCTGTCCTTCTGTTGTCTGTGGCATTCCTTGGAATGTCTTTAAATTTCTTTTTTTTTCCCCTAATGTGATGAAAGACTGCAGACTGCACTTGCTTTAGACTACTAAAGGCAGAAGTATATCAAGGAAGGGAAAAGAATATACAATTCATTGCTTTCTATAACAGAAGTTTTCGCTGATTAAACATACTTTCAAAAAAATTATTTTCATGAAACAACTGAAAACTACACTTTTGGGCAAGGCATTTTCTGAACATAGTAAAAGAGAAAGTAGACCAAGCATAAACAATTTTTATTTTTTACTCAAAAGATGGATCTGTCTTTTTACTCAGCATAAAATTATTTTTTTTAAAAAAATCACACTTGAAAGTTGTGTAAACATTTATTCCAGAAGCATCACAGTTATCTTTTCTGGCTGTAAATCGCAACCCACTGTGAACAGGAGAGAAACAAAGACTTCAAACACTCTATTAAGTATGTCAGGATATTTTTTACCTAGTGGTCCTTCTCCTGCAGATTCCAAGACTTGAGCTGCTTCCTGCGACACAACTGTTACTGCACCAACCACTGCTTCATGGTTTACATCACCATTGGGTGTGCCATCTGGAATTATAACTAATCCATGTTTCTAAAAATACAAAAGAAAAAAAAAACTACCCATACATGCTAAAATATAATTGGAGAGAAAAGCTTAAAAAACCCAATTTTTTCATGTTGATTGCAACATTTACAACAAAACACACCATTCATCCAATCCTGTCAGTTTTGAGATTGCACAGGAATAGTAACCGTTCTGCCTCTTCATTGACCTTGATTTCATGCCCCATGCCTGGATTTCTGTTACTCTAAAGCAACTATTGCCAACATACCTCTCCTCTCTTCATTGTTTCCTTCAGGTGAGCCACCTCCTCTCTGAGCTCATCTCGCTCATTCTTAATGGAGTCAAAGTAATCTTTCTGTCTTTCTAGGGCCTGGGTTCAGGCAGATAGCAAGAAAAAGAATGGCACAGAGAAAAAGCACATGACAGACAGCAGAGAGATTTTCTACAAATAAATACAAAGAGCTCAATAAAAGTAATTAAAAAGGGTATACAAACACACATCTCTGTAACTACCTTTTACAAGTCATGTATCTGACCTAATTGCTACGTATTTGTCATGACAATTTTTTCCCAGGCAAGTCTTAATAGTTTCTATAATAGAATTTTTAGTGGATTAAGTTTCTGGTAAATTTTCATACAGGCACTCTCTGGCTACAAATAAGAATTGCTGGAACTCAGTTGGCAAAGATCATAGAATCATTCAGGTTGGAAGAGACCCTTGGGATCATCAAGTCCAACCAAGATCCTGAAACATTACAGTAATTGAACTAATTTTTCTACCTTTTATAAGGTAAAAAAGTAGAAATCTTACTGCATAAAAGACCTAGGATATATAAGCCTGTCATTCACTTACAAATACTAGTTTATTTACTACCTGGTTGAGTATTACAGCCACCCTTCACTAAAACCAAAGCAGTTTTAGAGGATTAAAAAAAAAAAAAAAAAAAAAAAAAGAGGCAGGAAACATTAGCAGCAGTCCCAGGGTCATGCATGAATGTTTAGGAATGGACTGATACAAAGAAAGAAATGAAGGTGTATACCTCTGCATTGTAATTGCTCCACATAAGAATTGCACTATGCTGAATCTGAATAATTGTCTGTAACGCTTTAACGCATTACCTTTAATTTCAACAGCAAAATTTAAGTGCGTTTGATTATTATGGGAATGTAATATTTAAAATACAGGCAATTCAACATGGGTGAAAGCATTAGTCGTCCCAAAGTTTAAGAATTCATAAAACATCCTACATCTCTGTAACTACATTATAAAAAGCGTAAAGAATCGTTACATCATTTTGCGTTCCACTTAGAGATAACATGCACCTTTTCTGTTTTTGAAGAATAGCAGCAGAGATGGAGAGGGAAGCAAGTTCACTCGAGAGAATGAACACAAAGGCCCAGAATCACACTGCAGACACAGATCCTCTGTGTGCTTGGCAGCACCCTGAGATGCTGCTGACCTTGCTGCTTCCCAAAACATCCTTTCTACCCTCACCTCCTCTGCACAAGTGCCAGAAATCCAAAAACTCCCATGGGGAAGGAAGTCAAGCTGATACAACCATGTACCTCTACCAGTAGAGAGACTAGTACTCAATGCTGAAAAACTTCAGTAAAACAGCCAGTGTTTGTATGCTATGGGGTTATGATACATAACACGGGATTTTATACAAAATCTACTCCAGCAATTCTTCTAATGTGGAGCAGCAGGGAATTAAAAAAAAAAACCATAATCAGGACAATTAAGCTCTGTAGGCATGTTTGAACATACTCACATGTCTACAATCTGCTGACTTGGCTGAAAGCAGACTTGTCTGGGGTCCTATTTTCTGAATATACCAAAAAACCGAAATCTATGCGAAACTCAGACATGCCATTTCTAATTTCAAATTGGCAAAGCACGTATAATTTGGAGCCACTAAAAAACACAAACAGCTGCATATTCCAGAAATATAACCTGGAAGTTATTTGTACCTAATATACTATAAAAATGAAATAAAATATATTATATATATTTACATGTTGTAGCTAATATTTTTGGCTAAAGGAAAATATATCCTTGTTGGCAGTCTGACTGGTAGCCAGCTGTTTGAACATTAGATAGATGACATGCTCTGTAGTAACTCTACCAGCGCATCCAAGAAAGGAAAAAAAAAAAGTTTGCACAATAAAATTGCATGAATTGAGACAGTCCAGTACACAAAGGTGAAGAGTATGAGAAGTATGACAAGAACACAGTTAGAGATAATTTCAGAATAATGTTGAAGAAAACAATATTTCAACATTTTTAAGTTATGATGGATGAGAGGATTGTAATATGGACTGAAGGACTGAAGCATGAAATAAATATGGACTGAATAAAGGCAGGATAACGGGTATTTTTAACTGGGCACCAGTGGTTAAAAGATAACTTTTCAAAGTGACTTGAATTCTGGCAAATGCAACAATTTTCAAAGAAATCTCAATATGTCAAAATCTGGTGTAAAATACATTTAGTTAGCGATAGACAACGTATCAGGCTGACTCTCAGATGTTGTACCACTTCTGTGCTGCCCACAGGCAAAGCCAACAAATGCTGCCTGATCTACAGGAGCTGCACATCTTCCGTGACCCCTTTCCTTCCAATGCAGGAGCCCTGCAGATACTCCTCAAGAGGTCCCATGCAACCAGTTTGATTCCAACTCTCAATCCCAAAAATTGCTAACTTCTGTTATTTAGTTCGTGGTCTCACAAAATCCCCTGGTTCAGTGTTACATCCAAACTAACCAGCCCTAGAAGGATCACAACTGAAACCCAGGAATACTCAAGTCTGGCTGCAGAAGTCGATTCAAGATCGTATATTTTAGCACTAGGAATGCCAAATGCAAGCATGATGTACAAATAGTCACTGATGCTTCTCTAAATTTTAAGCCTTAGCTCCTGCAGTTCCCTAGGTTTTCCATTATTTGGTGGTATTTTGTCTCTTATCCCAGGCAGTGGAAAGCAGACCACTTTAAAATCCACTAATTGTTATGCAAATTAAGATGAGGACAGAGGCAGGAGCCAAATGTCAAACAAGGATTAAACTGTTTAAGTTTAAAGGCAAATGTCTTTTCCAAAAGAATTTAAAAGCTTTTAAAATAATTTCAACTCTATAAAATTATATTTTCACTATGGATCAATACACAGACCTTGGCATTTTTTCACCTGTTAGGAATAAGGAAGTAATGGCTTTTTCAAGCTCTGATTAAAGGTAAAAAGTATTTTGTAAAAAGTTATAGAATTGTATGCGTAACAGTTTATGATTTGATAGATTTAGTGTTATTCATCATTATATACATAAATACGAAGTAGAACTTATTTTTCTAAATAAGAGAAAACTGCAAAATGTTTTTAATATTTAAATTGGGAGAGGCCTTCATTTCTTTGGAGTACACAGCATTCCTTAGGGAGCTGGGGAGTATTCATCTACTACTAAAGTGAAAAAATACCTTCCCCCCTTTATTTGTTTCATACCCCTATTTTTTTATCTTTCCAATTAATTGTTTCCTGGAGATCAAACACCTCTTTGGTTATGGAGTCTATGTTCTGCTGCATGCGCTGATTCTCCTGTAGTAAATAGGACGAGGGAAAAATAAAAGAGGAAACAGAAGTAAGGAAATGAAAAAAAGAAAACCCACATCCAAACAGATAAAGGAAATTAAATAGCAAAAGTCAACCAAAGAGTTTATGAGCATGAAGTTAAAGCAAAAGGGTGCTACTAAATGTAACAATTCTTCCCTTATGAATTTCTGCAAGAGAATGGTATTTAATCCTTTAATATTGACAAGAGATTTTTGCAAGTGGAGTTACTTTTCTTCAGTAACAGTTCTCATTCAAGACTGGAGATAGTATCCTTTCTTTAGGAAAATAATTACCCTGATTTCGAGATCCTTTCAACTCCTGTCTGGAAGTGAACACTTATGTTAAGAAATGTTTTTATCAATATTTTACAAAAGGAAAAGCCATCCTGCAAATATAACAAAGGAAGTTTGAACCAAGAATCCAGGAAGTGAAATATGGCTGCTGACTGCCTTCTGATACTATATTCATACATAGAAAGTAGAACCACGCTTGGTATCTAAATTTCCATTTTGCTGTTTGTCAATTATATGAGCATAGCAAGGAATTTAGTTACATATGCAGGACAATGACATAAGAACTTTTAGGGCTAGTGATAATTTTTTGGCCTTCCCAAAGAGTGACCTTGATATTACATCTGGGAATGGAAGACAATGTCTTTCCCCAAAAAACTAAATGGCTTCATCTAGACTAACTGTTAGTGTTAATAGCTGGAGAAGTTACTAAAATAAATGGTAAATCTAGGGCAAACTGTAGGCTTAGAGGGGATTGCACACACTTGGTGAATATTCAACACATATGCCATCAGTCTACCAAAGCAAACATCCCAGAAAAATCTATTATATATTCTTGATTCATGTACTTCTTAAAAATCCCAAACAACCACTACCAGAGAAGTATGAACTGTTTTTTTCCTTCATAGTGAATTTCTTTTTTTTCCTTCAGAGCAAGCAAGAGCTACAACCAGAATTTGCCAAGTTTTTGACTGTCAGCAATAATCTGCAAAATGTTGCTTCTTAGGCTAATTTTACTCTTCTTCTGCTAGTAAATCGTATCAACTGCAGCTCGCAAGGGGTATTATTTTCTCAGTAAGCATAACACATCTGGGACTTTTCAAAATTCTGTGGGAGTTCCTGTACTTCTGCCTGGAGAGCACAAGAATGTATTGAGGAAAGAAACTGATCAGTGAAATGCAGTATTATAGAACTTTTTGATCATAAATTTTTACTGAAACCAGAAGGTAGTGGGAAAATGATGTACTAATTTAACTACAACGTACAGTGCTAGAACCAAAATCAATTTGAAATGGACACTCATGGGATTTTAGGCTGCATTTCTTCCGGAAAAAAAATCAAAGGAGGGAGAGAGGAAAAGCAGAGGGGAAAGAGGGGGAAAGACAGTAAGACACCACAGGCCCAGCAACATGGTCATGACCCAGTAACACACTGACCATGTTTGAGGTATTTATGCTTGACTTTGCCAAAAATTTCCAAAAGGAAAAGGCAAGAATAATGTTTGGTATTACTCACGCATCAGAACTTCTGGCTATCCAAAAAGATGCTGGCCATTCAAACATTAGTTCTGCCCTCACAAGCATGGAAAGATACAAGTAACACTCATGAGAGAGCCACTATTCTCACAGGAACTCAGGATCTTACACATCTGAAAGCCTTGAACAGACATTTTCGACTTTATAAATCAAGCGAGCTTGATAGCTTAAGTTCTACCTATTGAAACAAGACAAATTTTTCTCAGAAATGCAAAATAATATTTAAGCTCATTTTGTGTACGATAGCTGTTCCCATTCAAATATTACACCATATTTATCTGCAGAAGTTCTACCACGCGCTCTCTCATATGAACATACCTCTATCAATTCATCTCTCTGTCGAAGGCCCTCTTTAAGTTCATCCAGCTTATGCTGTAAAACACTGCATGTGTGTTTCTGTCTTTCCAATTCCTACATTAAATAAATTAATTTTATTTTGCATTTGACGCTGATTTTCAATGCAAAGTTTAAAAAGTTAGTAATATCACTTAAAATTATCTAAGTAATTACTGCAACAATTTGAGCAATTCCACCCACCAAGTGGCTTAAAATCACATAATCTGTGTCTAAGGTAAGTTCTCCAGATATTCACTATAGAGAAGATTTAATAAAATTCAGAACCAGAGAGAAGATGTGTACAAGTTTAAGCAGAGCATTAATGAGAAAAGCTTGAATACTGAATTTATCTAAATATTGCTCAAAAGGGCTGACTCACAGATCTTCCTTTTCCAATCAAGGGGGGACTAAACATGTCTTATTAAACTCACTGTTTTGGGGTTTGCTTGGTTTTGGGAAGGGTGGTGGTTGCTTTGCCAATTTGGTTTTTTTAAAAAACAAAACGACACAATACTCAAAACATCTTTGGTCACTGAGATAGACTTTTCTGCTAATCCAAAAGGTTTTCAACTCTTCTTACTAAGCAGTTCAGGGTTCTGTGCTTTCTCGAATTAGAAAAAATAAGTCTTAAAAATCAGTACCTTTGACTTCTCTTCGTTCTCCCTATAGTACTCTGCTATCTGTTCTTCTTTCTCCTCGATGACGTCCTTTAGAGTATCCACTTGGTAAACTAAGTTGTTTTTCTCATTGTCTAGTTGAGCATTGGAGACCATAGCTTTTTTGTACTTCTCTTCAACTTCAGCTAGTGAATCCTATAAACAGTAGAAAGGCTTACATTAGTCTAACTTTTTGATGCATTGTTATAACGTTAAAATACCAATGACACAACCATTTTGTTTTCTGACAGTTCAAATTCCATTATTCAGGTTAAGTCATACACAGCAATTAAAAATTATGAAAATTACAATATAATATTCCATGTGCATGTTCTACTCTGCTACCTGCCCAACTTATCTCACAGGGATAAAGTAGTAATATCACAGCTTTTTTTGCATTTTCAGTGCATAAAACACTTCATAATGAGGCAAGAAATCTGGGAGAGAGAACTCAGACAATTAAATGACAAATCTCTTGCAGCAGCTTTAACTTACTTCTCATTAAGTAGTGCTCTGTACCTCAGATTAAAAGATTTAAGGTAGTCACACTGTGAATGTAATGATGTTTCTCTGTTTAAGCAGACATTTCGTCTTTCTATTTCGTAGTAAGATTTAAAAAAAAAAAACAAAAAAACAAACATGTAACGATTCATTCACATTTGATTCTCTACCTGAAGGTGCACATCTTGCTATATACCTGCTTACATAACTGTTTACTAAAATAATTTCATCCTATTATCTCAGTACTGTAACAAATGTCAACTACCCAAACACTGTAACAACCATCACTCCACACACTTTTAAACATGCAGTGATTTCAATACACATGCTTTTGAAAATACAAAAAATGATTAACACTAAAATGGGGAGTCTGAAAAAGAACTGAAAAGGAACTATTAAGTCATTCCCTTTCCAAAGTAGATCTGTGCTTAAAAGTGATGATATTGCCACCACCACCCCTCAAAACTTATTAAATCCGGTTGTCTCAGCCTGTTACTGTATGCCACGTGCTCCAGGATTCCAGCCTTAAAGTAAGACAACTTAATGGAGGGAAAAAAATCGGTAGATTTTAAGACAGAAGAGTGATAATTGCTTCCCAGAAAGAAACCAAGCTATGCCCAAGAGTCTCCTACCAATTAATAGAACTGGAAACACTGCTTATTCCTTTCTTTTCAAGTAAAGTATTATATGTGTTCCCTACGGTTCAAGAATTTAATGTAGTTTCAGTAATCTTCCAGTTTGGTGAGAAAGGATTTCTGAAACATGAGGCAGTGGCATACCTAAGTATGGGAATATCAGTGGGAAAAGACTAGAATGAAAATGGATAATAAGGCTCTGCACATAACCTAAAGCTACTGCTCTGTTAACTGCATAAAAGAAAAATTTTGAGGAAAGAAAAAGGGTTACTTTCTAGTTTAGCCAGAGGAATATATAAAGAATCAACAAAACCAAATCAAACTGAGACAGGAAAAATTTGAAGACCCAACTAAATCAGAACTGTCCATGTCAGAGTTTATTCTGCTGACAGCCAGCAGATTTATAGCCAGGCAAAAAAACCCCAAAAACTTCTAACAGCACAAGGGGTGGGCAACCACAGAGGTACGAAGGTGATGTAATTACAAATCGCTCCCAATCACTGAAAAAACACTTAAAAGAAGTGCAAAAGCAGGTATCCCGGTAACTGTTCTAACAAACACAAGACAAAACTGCTAAATTGACAAGAAGGCAATACCTTCCTACTTAGAAAGAAGGGTTTGTTAAAGAACATCTATGGAATACAATTAACTTTGGAACAAACTATTCAGTGTTATGAATAGCATAAAATGCAATTCAATTTTGTAAGCCTAGCATAGATCAAGATCTTACTCTCCATTGCACACTTGTGCTCTTTGGCAACTGTAATGGATTACAACAAACAACAGATCATTAGTAATGATTCAGAGATTCATGAGATGCTAGCAAGCATGCAAAAGTACGAGTGCTGCATCCATTCTGCGAATAAGATGTAATCTCATGTTTTATTCAAATTTAGTACAATCTATGTCTAATAATATTGTGTTCTTCTGCTCTTCAAAGTCCTTTTAATATTCCTAGTGCAATAGAACTAAAACAAGATCTGAGTATGTGACTCAGATTCAAAGTTACTTATCTTCTGAAGAGGAAATAATTTTTAGAACGGCTCAAATTACATATTTTCTCTTTAAGCAACGTTAGATTTTATAGTAATCAAGGACATTCAAGGAAGCTGTTAAATACACCACTGTTACATGCTCTAGTACAAGCAGCATTCATGAAAACAAGTCTCTATATGGATATAAGGCAAATACGGACGGATCTCTTTACTTTGACACGGAACTGTTCACAATTAGATACAGGAAAGGAAACAGAACAAATATCCTAAAAAGGATTTGTAAGCCACATCATTTGCTGTATTTATTTTCCCTTCAACACAGGAAAGGGGAAAACAATCAAGCTTCAAATTAAGTCCAAATTGTTAATTGTGTGAAAACTTACAAAAGAAAAGCATACATACTAAGTTAAACCAGTCAAAATAGAGACAAATCTCATTAACCTAATACTGAAAATACCAGCCGATAATTTAGACAAAGCTAATGGGAATGTAAACAGTAGGCATAAAAAAAGAAATCTTTCATGATGATAAAGGATTAAAACAAAATTAATCTTCTCTTGCAAGCAATATGCCTGCCCAGATCTGTTTCAGCACATCTTTCAAAATTATTACTTTGGTTTAACTTTGTAAGATGTAGTACTTGCTGAAACTTGAAAGACTAATTCTTAACTTCTTAAGTTCTGTTGTTGCTATAATCCCATTTCTTTCTTCCCCATTCAATACATACTATTTATTTCGAATGTCCATTTATTTGCTAACAAAACCCTGAAAAATATAAATTGAACCTCTCATCTTAGCAGAAACAGCTGCCAAAAATTCAGAAGTTGAATATTATTTTAACAAACCAAATAATGTACATGTATTATTTCACGTACATTTAAGTCATATCTGATTTACTCACATGACAAAATTTAGGATGACGCGCTCTATGCATTGAGATTTATATACATGCTTTAGAGAAATTTAAAAACTTGTTAGTAAAGCCTTTCAGAGTTAGTGAAACCAGTGGTATCTCCGTTACCCAAAAATACCCATACAGAATGCATGCTTGGGAGGAGCCCTGATACCTTTAGTTCTTTAAGTCCCTGCATGTATCTCCCTTCTACATCGTGTATCTGGTCCTTAAGATCATAGATATCCTGCAGGACATAGGAATGAACCATTGCGTAAGAAGTACGGGGAAGTCATTTATAATCAAAAAAACATTCAAAAGGTTTACATGCTGTTCTGTCAAATGCCAAAGCCTACAATTCACAGAAATTATAATTCACAATAATTTGATGGAAATTAAGATTTTGTTTATATCGCTGAAACTAAGCTATCTCAAATAGGACAGAATTGTTCAAATTTGACATAAACAAAGTCCTGTTTTAGTAAGAGCTAAGCTGTTAGCACTATAAGTATTTATCTATGCAAAAAATATAATTAGCAAGATAAATACAGAAATCTTTTATGACTAAAAATTACATCCTCACAACTTTTTCTTCCTATTAAGAAACCAGTAGCTCTGTAGCAAGAAACCATTCCTCCTAATCACAGACACAATTTTAAACCACCTTCAAATTCTCTGAAAATGCAGTTTACCCGTAATTCACTGAGGGAGGCGTCAGGATCCACCAAACTGCTTGCGTCTCCACTTCCTCTCCGGGATGAGTTGCCACTCAGAGGAGTTACACTTACTGAATTGCGAGATGATGGCTTAAAAAGGGAGAAACACTGGATCAGGAATCGTGGTGTCATTTCTGGTACACTTGACATTACTCTTCACAGTCATAGAACCTTTAATCTCTAAGAAATAGTAGGCCATTTCTTAATATTAGCATATAGACAGCATTTTCCAGACGTTTGTTCTTGGTGAAATGTTTGTTTCTCTTTCAAGACTTATCAGTTATCATCACATTACAGTTTTGAGTTTTCTGTCCAGAAGACAATCACAGAATCTCAGGGATTGGAAGGGACCTTGAAAGATCATCTAGTCCAATCCCCCTGCCGGAGCAGGAACACCTAGAGCAAGTCACACAGGAACCCATCCAGGTGGGTTTTGAATATCTCCAGAGAAGGAGACTCCACAACCTCTCTGGGCAGCCTCTGCCAGTGTTCCCTCACCCTCACTGTAAAGAAGCTTTTCCTCATATTAAAGTGGAACCTCCTATGTTCCAGCTTGCACCCATTGCCCCTTGTCCTATCATTGCCTGTCACTGAGAAGAGCCTGGCTCCATCCTCCTGACACTCACCCTTTCCATATTTATAAACATTCATGAGGTCACCCCTCAGTCTCCTCCAAGCTAAAGAGACCCAGCTCCCTCAGTCTTTCCTCCTATGGGAGATGCTCCAATCTGTCATCTTTATGGCTCTGCCCTGGACTCTCTCCAGCAGTTCCCTGTCCTGGAACTGAGGGGCCCAGAACTGGACACACTATTCCAGATGGGGTCTCACCAGGGCAGAGTAGAGGGGGAGGAGAACCTCCCTCGACCTACTAACCACCCCCCTTCTAACATACCCCAGGATGCCATTGGCCTTCTTGGCCACAAGGGCACAGTGCTGCCTCATGGGCATCCTGCTCTCCACCAGGACTCCCAGGTCCCTTTCCCCTACACTGGCTCTCCAGCAGGTCATTTCCCAACCTATACTGGTAACTGGGGTGGTTCTTTCCCAGATGACAGACTCTACCCTTGCCCTTGTTATATTTCATTAAATTCCTCCCTGCCCAACTCTCCAGCCCATCTAGATCTCGCTGGATGGCAATGTGGCCTTCTGGTGTGTCAGCCACTCCTCCCAGTTTGGTGTCATCAGCAAACTTGCTGAAAGTGCACTCCACTCCCTCATCCAAGTCATTGATGAATATATTGAATAATATTGGTCCCAGTACGGACTCCTGAGGGACTCCACTAGATACAGGCCTCCAAATAGACTCCATCCCATTGACTACAACTCTCTGGCTTCTATCCTTCAGCCAGTTCACAATCCATCTCACTACCCTATTGTCCAGGCCACACTTTCTCTGTCTGGCTGCAAGGAAGCTGTGGGAGAGAGTGCTGAATGCTTTACTGAAGTCAAGATAGACCACATTCACTGCTTTACTATCATCTATCCACCTGGTTCTGTCTTCATAAAAGGCTATCAGGTTGGTTAAGCATTAATTCCCCTTGTTGAAGCCATGTTGACTGCCTCTTATGACACTCTTATCTTTGATATGCCTAGAGACAGTGTCAAGGATAAGTTGTTCCATTACCTTTCCAGGGACAGAGTGAGGCTGACCAGTCTATAGTTACCTGGGTCCGCCTTCTTGCCCTTTTTGAAGACTGGAGTGACATTTGCTTTCCTCCAGTCCTCAGGCACCTTTCCCGTTCCCCATGACTTGACAAAGAGAGAGTGGCCTAGCAATGACTTCCGCCAGTTCCCTCAGCACCAGTGGGTGTATCCCATCAGGACCCAAGGATTTATGTACGTCTAGCTTGCTTAACTGGTCCATAACCCAGTCCTCATCAACTGAGGCAAACTCCTTCTTTATCCTGACTTCTTCTGGGGCCTCAGGGGTATGGGGCTCATCCGGCAGTATAGACAGAGACAAAGAAGGCATTCAGTAACTCTGCCTACTCTGTATCTCCTGTACGAGGGTACCCCCCTCATTCATCAGTAGGCCTACATTGCCTCTAGTGTTAGTTTTGTCTGCAGTGTATTTGAAGAAGCCCTTTCTGTTGTCCTTGATCCCTCATGCCAGGTTTAATTCTAAGTAGGCCTTAGCTTTCCTAGTTACATCCTTATATCCTCTGTACAATTGTCTTTATTCCTCCCAAGTGGCCAGCCCCTCCTTCCATGATCTGTAGATTGTCCTCTTCCATTTGAGTTTGCCCAGCAGTTCCCTGTTTAACGATGCGGGTCTCCTGACTCCCTTAACTTACATAAGGAGGCTGTTACTGCTGAAAAAATGTAGATGTTTGAAATATGTCTAAAAATTATAATTTCTGCCACCTAGGATTCAGTAGAGTGTCTAGTGGAATCTGGCACATGAATTTTTATAGCCCTAGCCTCTTAAAATCCAACCTTTACTGCAAAGTATTTCTCACACAGAAAAACTCTACAAGAAACTAATACTTGCTAAAAGTAAACTAAAGAATAAAGTTCTTTCCCTGAAAATTAAAAAGCATTCATTTTGTAGACAAACTGGTCTAAAATTGCCTCTTTGCAAGCTCTTAGAAATGACTAAAATGCACTCTACTAAAACCACACAGCATTTATACTTTTAGAACTATTCTGATCCTTGTTAATATTGTAGCTGAACATTGACTTTCAGTAATTTTTAAATTAAAGACTCTTACCCTTGAAAATCCTTCTGAATATGATTTTTCACTCTTTTCTTCCAGCTGAAAGAGTAAAGGAAAAGTGATCACAGTACACATTTTGCAATGAGGGACTACTGAAGTGCCATTTTCTGCTCAAAGACACAAAGAAATATTTAAGAATAAAAAATGAAACAATGAAAAAGAAATTAAGAAATTCCAGAAGTTAGCATAGACCAATACAGGAAAATAAACATTCAGCCTGAATAAGTAGTTTTTACCTCAACTGGAAAATAAACAAATGGTTGTAAAGAAAAAACGATCAACACAAAAAAGGTTCCACTATTTTAAATTTCAATAGGATGGTGACTATAACACTTGGTGGAGTTCACAAAACAATGCTCCATTCAAGTGCACTTCAGACAAATTGGTGACACCGGTATGAATGTCCTAGTTATGAGAAAACACATTTGTTCTTCCAACCTCTTTGGTGAAACCTGCAACTACATCAGGACAAAACCAACTCAGGTAAAAACCCATAACTAAATGTACTAATTAACAGCAACCAACAAAATTTCAATTCATATTTTATGTATTGAAGCCTAAGCAAAAGAACTACTGCCCCCTCTTCTTATTTAGGAAACTGTGATATTACATGCTTATACTGTAGATTTCCGTATTTCCTACATTCTAATGTATCAAAATAGGTGGAATTCAATTAAGACATTAACATGTTGATATAAACTAAATCCTAAAATAATCAGGAAACATTGAGTATCTCAAATATCTGGCTTCTTCAAAAACAGTTGTTTTTCTTCCTGCCCAGGGACAAGAGATTCAGAAGTCTGCTACAAGCACAGTAGGAACAAACGTGACTTTACGAGATCTTCCTTCTATTGTGGCTTCTCCAGAAGCAACATTGCTTTTCCATGGCAAACTCACCAGCACTCCAATGACATACTGAAACTATAAATTGCAAGTATTTGTCATGACTGCAATGGCAAAATGATGTTAGGATCCAATTGATCTGGACTATCCATTTAGAGTAACTTAAAATATAATTTTGGAATCTAATAATAATATATAATTGTTTTGTTATATTGCCAGTCTCAGCCTCTACTTTTAGTTTTAGCAAAGCATTTATTTCAGAAAAGCAGGTTTAAGAAGAAAATTTAAGCTTGAGAAATGATTGGTCTACCTCATGCTTTAAGCATGTACAGACAATAAATACCGTGGCATTATCATGACAAGTTACAAAGCACTGTAAGAATATTAAATCATCTAAATGCAGAATCAGAGAAACAGTAGTTACAGGGGTACTCTAGCAGTCACCTTCCAAAGCAGAACTGCTGCCAACAGCCCAGGTGAGCTGTGGCTTCATCTACCTAAGTCTCACCAGCTTCTGAGGATGGAGGTTCTCCCACCCTGCTGTAACCTGTCAGAGCGCAACACTAACCTCCTGCACCTTCTTGCACCGGTTCACGTGAACCTCGGAAGCGGCAGCGTGAGGTTGCTGCCCCTGACTGAACTGCTTGGCACAAGGATGGAGGCTGGCTCTTAACCTGATTAGGCAGTTGTAGACTGCTGATTCTCAGTTAGTAAGTTTGCAGTATTCGCCACAGTATAACAACAAGCATTACACTCACGCTGTTTAATCCTTCGACATCATCTGTATCGGAAACAATGCTTCCCCTGCGGTTGGAACGACTGAAATAGTCAGCAGCAGTTTCACTTTGATCAGAAAAATCAGAGTACTTCAAAAAGATAAGGAGAAGGGTGAGAGAGAACTGATGACGATGCCACAGAATGAACAGAAGTTTATTTAAGAAGAACAAACAGGAAATCCTAACTTAAATCTCCAATACTGCAATTTATTCTATGTTTTCTAACAGTATAACGGTTGTAAAGTCTTACTCTTTTAGATTTTCGATATTAAATGTCTACATGAATAAAACACCTGCCACACCGATATGCCTACTTTCACCACCTTATGTATTGTTTTTAAACACTCTCTTCACACGTTTATTGTTCTTGTAGTTTACAGTATCTAAAAATCAATGAACATTTATTATTCATTTTCTTCATTTAAAGTCATATAAAACACCACAGAGTTGCGAAAAAGTTTAGTACTAATGTAATGCCAGACACAAGCTACAAAAATTACATTTTTTTATAAGAAGGTTTTTATATCATAAAATGAGATTATACAATCAAAAGTTGATAAATAAAATTTACTATTGTTCTCCACAAATGTCTTTTCTTCAAATCAACACAATCCCAACACTACTAATTATCAATATGATCTGGGCTTCCTCTCATTACTAATTTTAAAGAGGCCTTACAATAGAAAACAAGTTTACTCCCCTGAAAGCTGTATGTCAGACAGGCACCTATAAAGGTGTGGAAAAAATTCTAATGGTACACATCACTGGTGAAACTTGCAAAATAAACCTAACCACATCACAGTCATTATAATGCCAAGGGACTTAATGTGAAATATTTAACTGAGAAAACATGCATGTTAAACACAGTATTTCATAAGAAGTCTAGGTTTATCTGAAGTGTTGAATTGATACCATTCTACTTCAAGAAGCAGAAGCCTGCTGTGGACATTACCTTCAGTTTTAAAAGTGATTCATGAATTAAAAAACTTTAAATGAACAGTTTAAAAAAATATACTTAACCTATTTTAAAAATAATTCTTAATTTCTTTGTAATTGAAGCACATGAGTAATGTGGACTCATCTCATTCTGATTAAAAGACAGTGAGCTTTTTTAATGCAAGTGTGACCAGTTACATATAAAACCGTTTGCTGGTGAACACCTATATTGGATTATAGGTACTTAGGACTACAGTACTTGTACTTTTTGTCACTGCTTAACCAATACCCTATTTCTCTGACAAAGAATTTCCTAGCTATAACTGCACTCTAAGTCTAGCTCTAAGTATACTTTTTAAATAGTATCTTTATATTTTTTATTTAAAAAATAGACTTTCACAGTCCGAAAGCTGGCTAAACTTTCTTATTTCACAGAGTATAAAGATGCTGACCAGAATTCTGCTTATATGAATTACGCTTAGAGCAAAAGAACAAACCACTTGAGGGCTACAAACAACATATGACAATACTGTGCTCTTTTTCATTCAAAGACAATTTATCCTTGCTATTGAGAAGTGACTATGTCTGATAAAACCTTACTATTCCTCCTTCTATACCTTTTGCACTTTCTTTCTCAGTGGGTTTATCAAAACTGATACAGTTTAAGATGGAAATGCACCATGCAGTTTTTCACCAGTGATTTCTATTGTTTCCATCTTCTCTCCTGGTTTCTCTTTAAATCTCCAGTGAGTACTGACTGAATGGACTTCCCAGAGTGAAACCAAAATATTAACCATGGGAACTTATACTTCATCTGTTCAGTACCTTTTTCAGAATTATTTCATTAAACAAGTACTTAGAACTCTGTTGAACATTCACTATGGTAAGTGAATGGTACCTTGGCATTATTGTACCGTATATATGTATATGAAATCTGATATACATATATATATATACACACATTCCTATATGTTGTTAAATTAAGATTAATTTCTTAAAAGTGCTTAATGTTAAGAGAAACTCAGGAGACAAGTAGTATTTTCACAGTTCAAGAGATTTTAGAGATGGATATTCATTTAATACCTCTTAGATTTGGAACATCATAAAGCAAAAGCAAAATTCCCTTTGTCTTATATCCTCAAAAATTCACTCTTATGTCTTTTGTAGCTAAAAACATTGTCTGGCAGATCTGGGCTTGTTTGTTTAGTCTCTGTAATGTTGTTAAGATTATGTGAAATACTAAAACAGGGCAGATTGTTTTAACCTATACCAGAACACTGACCTACGTTTTTGTGTAGGGTGAAAAATGAACAGCTGTACCAGTGAAATGAAGACAGTTCTGCAGCAGAAACAGGGGGCAGAACTATTTAAAATCACTTTGTAACACAACAGCCACCTCTGGAATGGCCCTTCTAATGCAATACAAATCCAAAACCAAGTTTCACTCGTTTTTGAATACCAGTCGCCATAAAAAGCCTGCTTTAGTCCTCTTCCCCAAAAGGAAGGCTTTGTGAACGAATTGTAGTAATGGTTTCATGTGCCTGCCCAGCTAGGACATAAGGTGGTAACTCCATCAATGTGCCAAGTTCTTCCAATTATATACATTACAAACATTTAAAAGAGTGTTTAGAAAACCAAATTCATTATTGCTTTGACACTTTACTGTCTTCCTGCTAAAACTTTACATCTTGCTAAAAAAAAAAATCTTATGTCTGACAAATTACATTATTTTAATAGGAAACTGAAAAATTGAATCTGTGTATTGGTCAGTAAAATGCTCCCCATGGTACATGCTCGTAATCATTGTGTGTTAGTATCAAAGCACAGAGCAGATCATGCAAGAGGAATGCTCACCACAGGACTATTTCGAACTGAGCTTGATTTTGAAGAATAACTGTATTCAGATGGCTAAAGAAAAATTATGAAGGAACTTTTCACAATTTTCATAGATTTTTGTTTTCAGACAAAAAAAAAAAAGAGACCACCATACAATGAAAGAACCAACCAAAAGCCTATTACACTTACAGTGCGAGAACTACAGGAGCTATGTAATCCAACACCACACAAGGATGCCTGAGAAATAGGGAGTGAAATACCATTTATATTCAGTCTTAGAAATAATTATACCACACTCTTACACACTGTATTTCTTACGCACTCTTCTTTATCTTATCCCACATATGCTTTTTCCAGTTGACATTACTTTTTAACAGGACAATTTTAAAAATAATTTCCTCTTATATTAGGGATGTCTATTTCCAAATATAAATCTAAGAATTTCCTTGAAAAATTGCCAATAGTTTTTTTTAAAAAAAGTCTTAACTATTTCCAGAAGAAAATTAACTTAAATACTTCAATTACAATTTGTTTTTCAGTGTTCTGCAGGCATTAGTAGTTTTAGTCCACCCTGGGAAGTGAAGCTATGCTGTAAACTTATCACTTTTACTTTTTGCTTGCCTATGCAGGTTTTCCTGAAGGAGAATGCATTACAGTTGGACTCGATCTTAAAGGTCTTTTTCCAACCTAAAGGATTCTATGGAGCAAGGCTGAAATGTATTTATGCCATGGATAATAAAAGCAGCTCTGGGCCAAAAAAAAAAAAAAAAAAAAAAGAAGAAAAGAAAAGATACAGTCTCATGCTGCTTTCCCCTTATCTACAAAGGGATCTCTAGTAAAAATTAGAATTATATTAGAATAATACACAAAAGCATTCATTATGGCCTTATCTCTCCCTGGATTTTCTAATGTTTTCTGAAGAACATGCATAAAGCCAAAAAAAGTTATCTCTGTTTGCAACCCAAGCACAGAACAAGACTCCAATAACTACATAGAAAAAATCATAAGAATACTTGAAGGTTTTCCTACATCGGTTTAGTATGTCTCTGAAAGGCAGCATAAATTGAATTACTGTAGCAGAAAAGGGCATAAAGTTTCCAACATGCTTGCCACATTTTAAAGACAACTTTTTGCAGGGCTAACTTAACCATTCTTACAGCACTTCTAGCTACTTTTTATTTAGTATAAACGCAGATTAGGTTTGGTCTTAATCCTATTATACTTTTAATGATTATTTAAATACAGCACCTTATTTGAAAGTATTTAAAGTGTATTTACCAATTTCTGAAATCTCTGACAATGATTTCTTCCTGTTCAAACACTTAGCTTCACTTTTTAAATACTTTTTTTTTTTAGTATTATACACACAGTTATTTAGTACGCTTGGATTAACTCATTCTATTCTCAGTATTCTTCAACAGCTTGTTGTATTTGTAAACTTTATGCTCATCTCAAAAAAGATCAGTAAACCAACAGCTACTAAAATAGCTTAAAAGAGGCAATTTAACAACATTAAAAACACTAAACTGAAAGCCTGCACAAAATGAGACACAAACTGCAATTTTACTGAAAAATATGGGAAAAAATGCACATGTAATACTGCCAAGCCTTATGACTACACATTAAAAGTGTAAGGCAACCATGCAAATGGTGCTTACGAACCCAACTGTTTACAGGAGACACCTATGAAGAAAAGCATAATTTTATATTTCTGAGGGCCATTCAAACACAAAGATAAGCAAGATATTATTTTATATTGTACTAACCCTGTAACTTCTAGTTGTTGCTACTGGGTCACTGTATAGAGAAGATAACTGTAGTGTGAAGAACAGAAAATGTCAGAAACACTTTTTCGGCATACATTAAGTTTGTCTATATTCCCCCCAAATTCTAAAATATCAAAATACTACATTTTGCTTCTGTAACAGGCAAACTTTATGAAATATGTAGATAAACATTCCGAGAAAACCCATTCTCCTTGAAATCATTAACCTAAAGTATTAGTTAATGCAATCTAGTTTTTATCAGAAGGTAAAGGAAGATAAAGAAGAGAATGTCAAGAAATGAGGTAGTTTTCAAAAGACACATCAATTTCCTCCAGCTACTTACTTAAACCAGACCACAACAGCAGCTGCAGATACTGGAACATACTACGCATCTTACAACAGACCATTGATTTACATTCCTCTAGAAAAAAAGTAGTACATCGGCACTGAACTTATGTCTTCTTGTTGCTATTACTTCTTAAAAACAGGACTTTGAAAAAGCAAATGTCCCGGCTCTTAGTTGTTTTGTTTATATCATACAGCAATCATGAAACAGGAGCTACTTGAAATTTAAAACCCCATATATGCAGAACACACAATAGCTTGCATGTTACTACTAGATGTAATAATTTGCAGTGTTACAGAAGGAGAGAAAAGTTTGCTTCTTGTAGCATAAGGAAACCTAAATAGATGTATTAGATACAGTAAAAACATTAATATAGGAAGAGAAGACACACCGAAGCACGGCGAGAAGGAACTGGTTTACTATATCTCAGGCTGCAATAATTTCTTTGATCATAGTAAATTCCACTCTGTGAGGGCAAAAAATAAAAGAGAGAACAAAGGTTGCATCTGTAGATCTCAACACTGCCCATGTGTCCCCAGCTGCATACAATTTTCTCTGAGGTTAACTCAAAATCCATGTAAATTTCTAAAGCATGTAAAGCACAAAACCCACAAACTTATGTACGTATGTACTCCGCATTGACTGTATTTTAGTGTTCCATCCAACCACAGCAGTAAATAGCTTTGTTTTTTTCTCCCCAATGAACAAGAAAACCCTGAAAAGTTTATCTAAACCCTGACAAGCGCAGCATGAAATACACAAAGAACATATTTGACTAAAGTTGCTAATAATTAGTAAAAGGATTTGCTTCATCTTTTTTTCCCATTAGACATCACCCTGAATCAGAAAATTTGAGGAGAGGATGGAGGTTCCTCAGAATTTAATAGGGAATGGATGTTTATGTGACCAGCATTAGTCTGTACCCTTCCACTGCTCTTTACACCAAGCGCACACACTGAAAGCCCAGTAACTTATTTCTGTGGGGTTTTTTTGACACTTCCTACACAGATTGCATGCATAGGCATACGTGAGGAAAAATTTGATATACACAGAGGGGAAAAACAAAGATAAAGATGTAGCAAAAAGTAGTGCTTTCAGAAAGCAACACTTTTATCTCAATAGGCTATAGTAAGCAGAAACATTCATATTGCTCCTTTATTTAGAACTGATGAAACAGGAACATAGCACCTCAAATGTGCTCAGGGAAGTGGTATAATTTTTATATTTACTTGTAATTAGTGGTATTATTTCAACCTCGTCTCAACACAGTACTCCCAATTCCTTGGGGAGTTAAGATGCTGCTCTAACTCCACCAACCCTTGACACAACTACTATTTTAACAGTGCCAAAACCCTCCGAAAAATTACATGAAAAATATTTAATTTCTTGGCACTATATTCACATGTTACACTCTGAACTTTCTAGAACGGGTTTTGGAAGATCACAATAATCCACGTGCTTTCGCAACAGTTCACTGTGTTAACATCAAGGTTCATGGTAAATTCAATCTGCTTTACATCTACATTTAAAACACCTAACTGCTAGGAGGAAAATGTAAATAACAGAACACACATCTCTGTCCTGAACGAATAAACTTTAATGCAGAGAAGTTACACTTTGAAATATTTCCAAGAGCCTTCCAGAGGCCTCCAACAGAACATGATTTCTGTTCAGCTCATTCCGTTATTAATGGGATTCCACAGCCTTGAGTTTCACACACACAACTTCAGGTCACATTTTGGTCAATATTAGAGGTTTCTTTTTTCCTGAAAACACTTTTGCATATGTCAGCAAGCTAATCTATCCATAACTGTATTAGTATGCAATTCTACACACTTAGTATATTTATAATATATATTAAAGTAGAAAACTAACCAATAAATCTTTATGGGAATCTTTCTTCTTTGAATTATGAGATTCACTGTAAGCATGATTCTAAGAATAAAATTTAGAAAATTAATAGTACATAGCAGCATCTTTAATCTTAACATGTCAAGAAGTCAAACAAGGATTTGAGATACTTATCACCTCCAAGAAAAACACAAGAGAAAATTCTAACTACTTCTACCACCATGTAAAAACAAATTGATAAATGAAACTATACTGAACTCTGATTAACACACTTGGCTTAAGCCCGCATTCACATTTCACAAAAAATGTAAGACCAATAAATAATTTTCCATTACATTAAGCTACTTTTTCTATATGGAAATAGAGAATATAAATATATACATGCACACACTTTAAAAAAAAAAGTATGTCTAATCTGTATGTCACTTCACTGCAAAGTTTAGAAATAAGAGCTGAATACTAAGAAGTGCTTACTGTCAGACAGTAGTCTGTAATACAGGACTTCATTGGATTTTCTCCAATAGGAAGTTTATACATGCATTCTATGGAAAGGCTTAGAATCGTACTGCTATCCTAGGTTTGAAAGTGTGACAGTACAAATTTGTATCTTTTTTTAAATCAATAATTTAGAAGTACAAAGTTCGCATCATTACACCTTAAAAACAAAGCACAAAAGCAGTCTTCACTCAAAGACATGCAAAGTATTAACATACAGGGACCAAGTATCTTGTGGATCTATCCTTAGCACTGTCACACTGAAATAGAAGAAAATGAAATTGAAATAATGAAGTTAAAGAAGAAATAAAAATCAGCTTTTTTCCAAAAATGTCTAAAGAGTCTTAAAAGGAAGTTACAAGAAAGCATATTCCATTGATTAGGAAAATTTATCCATGAAGGAATGCCATTTAACTAATCCAAAGGGCATTCTAAAGCTGGAACACATTTTAATAAAAACCTATTTTTTACCCCCACAGCACCCCAATTCCTGAAGAACAAGAAAATTTTGTACAGCCATAGGTTACATGAAAAAAATCATGTGGTTTTGGTAACAGAAGTGTAAACAATTAATTGAAGTCTCATAATTTGTATTGAAATTGTATTGAGCTGAGACAGTATTTGTTAGGTTATGTGGTAGAAGGCTCATCTCCACACAGGCAAAGGGGCCCAGAGGCCCATCAGCCAGCCTTGATGTCATGATGTGGGGCTTTCTCCAGGCACCTTCCAGACTGAGGTTACTGCCTAGAGGGTATGGAAGACATTAGGGGATGCAGGGGAACAGCATTTTAGGATCAGGGGAGGAATCAAAAGTGGGGAAAAGAAGGGATAAATGTGATTGCAGAAGGAGCAGGTGTGTGAAAAGGGAGGAATAGCAGGATGAAAGGGCCACCCGCATGCAGAGCGACAACTGGCCTGCCAGATTCAGCAACTCAATAATACCTAGGAAACAACTTTGTAACAATAGCTTAGCCAATGTCCCCATGTTTCGTGTCACTCAAGCAAAATTTGTTGTTTTTTTTTTTTTTTTTTAAACATGCAAATCATAAATTTTCAAAGCAAGCTTGTATTTTCCAGTTAATTTAAAATTTGACAGGTGCGATTTAGCTATTCTGACTGTAGGTAAATGCACAATCCAAAGTGTTACTTAGTATCACCCTAAGCTTTCTTAAAAAGCAAAACAAAAACTCAAGGTTGTTTGAGAACATTCCATGTAGCAAGCCAGAGGGCTGCCCTGTGTAATTTTCAAGATGAGAGCTACTGAGAGGATTACCAGAAAAAAAAAGTTTTTATTATGTCTGAAAATTCCTTATCAAGATCAAGTTAACACCAAATATTCCCTAATTTCAGATTTCATGTGTTTATAAATTCAAACACACCAGGTTGAGTTCATATTATTTCATATAGTTTTCATATTATTTCAATACTTCCAACACATCCAATATTTACACTACATTAATAGTACTAAATTATTATTTAATATAATTTACAGCTTACAGTACCTTTTTGTGTTGCTAAAAATATTAAAGCACAGGACACACTGGACACTATCAGTTTTAAACAACCATCTATTCTTTCTCAAATAGTTTCTATCTTTAATTATTAACTACCAAATAGCAACCTTTCTATCATCACCACACTTAACTTACACCTTAACTTTTAACAGTTTAACAGTCTACTAACAAATATTTAACTTGCCTAAGCTAAGAATATGACAAAATAAAGAGAAAATTGCAATTCTTAAAAAGTAAAATTTTTGTTTGTATTCCAGCCTTGACTGTAGGACTAGCATCACAACTTGATCAAGGAAAAAAAAGGCTCTTTGTGGGGACATTAGAAGAGAAAGACTGGTGAGACCAACTCCCCTCAAACTTGAAGTTATCTTCAATACAGAACGCTTCAAACTTTCTTTGAGCCCTCAAACTTGCTATCACAAAGTGTTCAATTACATCCATCATCAAAACAATCCAGATAATGCCATTTTCTATAAAGCAGCATGCTTTCACCAGACTACTGCTTGGGTAAGTAGATACAGGAAACATAACGTGAACACATCCAATCATGCTCACTCCAGGCTACAAACCACAAGATCTCTCCTTCTGGAGGTACTTGCTCTGCTTCTGTGAGACCCACTGCCATCCACAGAACTCTTAAAAATGAAATTATAAAAATATATCAATACATAAAATGATTTTTAAAAGCTCTACTAATGACTGTACCTCTTCACTGAAAGGCAAAAAATAACCAGGACAGTCAAAGAAATTCTGTGTAAGTCCCCCCAAGATGAGCTCAATTATCTGCTGAGCTCAAGCCCTATTCTATAGCCAAGGGTAAATTACCTAATCTATTGGAGCGAACGTATTTTGTACATTAACTAAGGCAAAGCAGATGTAAGCAAACCTGTACCAGCTCACAACTTTGAAAGTGTTGCCATGTAGCATATTTTACATGCTTTTTCTGTAAACCACTTACTGTGCACAAAGTAGTTAACGCTACCTGATGTAAACAATTTATTTGGTAAAAATATCTATGTGATAAATTGCAGAAACACAACATCAGGACTTGCAAGACATTACGCAGAATTAAAGATTACATTTAATTGTTGAAACCTCTTATTAGTGACAATGATTTATTATGGTTTTTAAGTCACTCAAAGAAACAGCTTATTCAGCTTTCAGAAACAAACCAACCCAACCCTTTTTAGCAATTTGTTCCTCTCCTGGCCTATATATCCACATCAATGACAAGCTGATTTCTAGTCAGATCTACTGAAAACAGGAAAATGTTTACAAAATCTTCAATAAAACAATTCTTTAGCACTGTATATGACCTAAAGAGAATATAACAGAGACTCTACAATACAATAAATACTGCCATTAGCAGTCTTTAGGCTACTTTGCATCATTCAGGTAAGTCTTTGCCACTAACAAACCCCCATATGCTCAAAGAAATAAAACCCTGCATCATACCAAACTTCTTCAAATCATATCTTACAGCACTACTGCATCCTCTTCCTCCCCCCCCCCCCAATATTACAGAAACACAGTAATACTTAAAGAGCAATAAAAGATACAACAGTGAACAGACTACCATTAGCAGCAGTTTGGAATGAAAGCCCAAGTAACAAATCAGTATCACTCATTTTCAGTAATTGCACTGATTCAGGATAACTGAGTCAGCAGAGCAGTAGTATTTAGTTTATTAAATAAAATTTGCCTGGTCACAGAATCTGAGATTGATAGGGGAAATGGAAAAGCAATTTTCCCCCTGCCATTAGACTTACCTAATTTAGACCAGTGTTTGATGATTAATAGCACCTTCACATCTGACCATTAGATGTGGAGCAGTATTTACAGGACTACTGAAAAGTTCAGTAAGAATCTCATGCAGTACTCCACCATTTCAAGACAAGCCAATTAATTCTTACTAGTTGGCAATATCAGAAGCCTAAGTGAGTACAATTACTTACCTTTTTTGAAAAGAAATAAACCATATTAAACTGTAATAACAGTAAAAAAATGACACTTAAAACTTGTCATTAAACATTATGGTATTCCAAATAATTGGATGTTGAAATGCATATTTCCAAGCCGTTTCCAAATGCCGAGTAATTAATTTCCAGATGGTAAAATATACTGTAAGTAAATATATGTAGTAGACGAAGAAAAGCATGAAGTATTCATAGTAAAAACATAGCAAAGAATTAAAAGGCAACAAATGAGATTCTTTTTAAATGCCAAGATTGAAATCCATAAAAATAAGTTACCTTGTTAACATTAATGGAAATAAAATACTAGATGAGCTTGAACATTATATTTCACTTAAAATACTGGCTTTAAAAGCAGAAACCCAAACACCTTTTTATTTTTAAAGGCCATGATGGAGAAGGCAAAGTATAAACTTTGAACACAAACCAAATATAAATGTCGCCTGGACCAGTGAGAATAGCTGGCCCTCTCTGAGTCTTCCTGAGAAAGAAGAAATGCAGAGTTATTTCATAGAAAAAAAGAAAAAAAAGATAAAAAAGATGAAAAAATATAAGCAAAGTTGAGCAACATGCTGTTAGCACTTTTAATGCTATGTATTGTAATAATGCTGTTGTTTTGAATAATCTATTGTGGCAAGGCAACCCATTCAAGTTAGAACTGTGATTTCACCTGATTCGGGTGAGTATGCCAACACACTACATTAGAAGTTGTAAATAAGGGGGATGAATAAAATTAGCTGTTACTGTTCAATGGTCAATCTTGTTTCCAATTACTGTATTATTGTCAAAAAAGTACAGGATTTTTCAAATTAAGAAATTCAATTAAAAAAAATTAAAAGCTTTCCAAAATTACAAGTAGATTAGTAAGAAATTTAGTATAATTACTCCAGTCAGATTCTGACCATTTTACAAAGTTATTTTAGCCCTAATAGAGATGATCATTCTCAGTTGCCTCATCCATATTTCAGATTTTCTCCTCTATTATAGGAACAAACCTTCTTAAGCAAATTGATCAATTATAAGTTCTATACATAGATCTGTTCTACAATTACAGTAGAAATAACAGACCCAACTTAAAAAATTTCAGGGAGGACAACTAGCTGAGGCACCGTAGTACCTTTTGTTCTGTTGAAAGATCACGGAATGTTCATTTTGACTCACGCAAAGGAACATGTGAGAAGCAGCAGAGCAAAAATATAAATATATAAATAAGTTAAAAATAAACCTTAAAATGCTTCACATGCCATAAACTTCCCAAATTTTTTATTACAGTAGGTAAGCATGTTAAAAATAAGCTTAATTTTAAACCATCCCATTTAAAGGCTACAACAGACATTCTAAAACTAGGAATTCTTCCTTAAAGGACTCACGTTCTACAGTTTTCAATGTCAAACTACTCTAAAGACTGTATGCCAGTTACCTTTAGAGTTAAAAGCTCAGCCTCCAAATCATAGATGGGTATCTAAAGGGTAAAGCTGGCTTTTCATAGTGCTTACAGTCACATGGTTGTCTTCTACAGTACCACGGCATGTATCAACTTTTTAATATTAATTTTGTGACTATTCAAGAGGCTATTTAATACTCTCCAAGAAAGTAATTTCTTAAAGGGGGGGTTGGGAAACAGCTTAATTTCATAATGACATTTTAGTCTTCATGGAATCACGGAACTGTCAGAGTTGGAAGGGACCTCTAGAGATGATCCAGTCCAATCCCCTGCTAAAGCACGTCACTCAGGACTGCATCCAGGTGGGGCTTGAAGGTCTCCAGAGAAGGGGACTCCACACCTTCCCTGGGCAGCCTCTGCCAGGGCTCTGCCACCCTCACCACAAACAAGTTCCTCCTCGTGTTTAGATGGACCTTCCAGTGTTCCAGCTTGTGCCCGTTGCCCCTCGTTCTGTCACTGGGAACCACTGAGAAGAGTCCAGCCCCATCCTCCTTCCACCCACCCTTCAGATCCTCGTGGCATGAAGAAGGTCTCCCCTCAGCCTTCTCTTCTCCAGGCTAAAGAGGCCCAGCTCTCTCAGCCTTTCCTCATCAGGGAGATGCTCCAATCCCTCCATCATTTTGGTTGCCCTATGCTGGACTCTCTCCAGTAGTTCCCTGTCTCTCTTGAACTGGGGAGCCCAGCACTGGAGGCAGGATTCCAGTTTCCTGCCTCCCCAGTGCAGAGCAGAGGGGGAGAATGACCTCCCTCCACTTACTGGCCAGGCTCTTCCCTACTCAGCCCAGGATTCCATTGGTCCTCTTGGCCACAAGGGCACATTGCTGGCTCATGGAGAGTTTACTGTCTACCAGGACCCCCAGATCCTTCTCCTCAGAAGTGCTTTCCAGCAGGTCTGCCCCTAACCTCTATTGGTGCCTGGAGTTCTTCCTCCCCAAGTGCAGGACCCTTCACTTGCCCTTGTTGAACCTCATGACGTTCTTCTCTGCCTGGCTCTCCAGCCTGTCCAGGTCACACTGGATGGTGGCACAGCCCCCTGGAGTGTCAGCCAGCCCTCCCAGTTTGGTACCACCAGCAAACTTGCTGAGGATACGCTCTGTCCCCTTGTCCAGGTCATTGATGAATAACCTCAAACAAGACTGGACCAAGTATTGACCCCTGGGGGACATCACTGATTACAGGCTTCCAACTCGATCCAGTTCTATTAATCATATCCCTCTGAGTCCTGTCACACAGCCAGCTCTCAATCCAGCTCATCGCGTCCTCATCTAGCCCCACACTTCCTCAGCTTCCCAATGAGGATATTATGGGAGACAGTGTCAAAGCCTTGCTGAAGTGAAGGTAGATAACACCTGCTGCTCTCCCCTCATCCAGCCAACCAGTTATAACATCATAGAGGACTACCAGATTGGTCAACCATGATTTACCCTTAGTAAATGTGTTGACCACTCACAATAACTTCCTGTTCTTCAACATGTTTGGAAATGACATCCAGAATGAATCGCACCATTACCTTCCCAGGGACAGAGGTGAGGCTGACGAGCCTTTATAAGTGACATGAGACCTAATTACACACAAGTGTCAGCAATATAAAGTCCATACAACTTTTGCAAGTAAAATACTAATGACTGTTCTAGGATTTCGCAACAGAAGTGGCAATGAACTGTCATAGTAGTTTTAACTACTAGTTAAAAATTAGTACTAGTTAAAAACAACTACAACGAGTTTGAAATTATGGTTAGTCTCTGCACATATTACTTAAATCTTTTTGACTCAAAACATTCACACAGTGAACATTTCCCTGAAAACATAAAGAGACTCATCTCCCCCATGTGCCTTTTTAAGAGGCACGTGAAGTTTATCAAAGGAACCCTCTGAAAAAACTGCACTAAATTAGTGTAAGTTGAACAGCATCTTTCTCAGATTGTAACTCAACTATCTCTACTCCTTTCCACTTTGTGGATCTAATCTAAGTAAATGAACAGTCAAATATTTCATCATTATTAACTGAAAGCAAGTGGTAGGGGGTAAAAGGATGCAAGTGATGCATGGCGTTTTTTTACAGGGGGGTTGGATGGTGTTTTGCTTTTTCCTAAATCATTCATGATTAGATTTTTGGAGGAGCTGGGGGGGAGGTGGGGGAGGGGGTGTTGGTTGATTTTTTTTTTTGTTGGTTTTTTTTTTTTAAAGTAACAGAAGTGACTTAATCATCACTGAAAAGACGAGCTAAGTCCTAAGAGAAAAAAAGGTAAAAACCCCAACCCCCAGAAAAACTGAAATAAAAACATTTACTATTGAAAAGATGTTTACCTAGATTGAAACTAATGTAATTTCATTTTAGACTCATTACTTTAAGCCAACACATTGTGGAAACAAACATTTCATTTTAAGAAAAGCATTTCATTTCATAGTTTGCTTTTGCTGCCATGAAGTACCCTGCATAGGCATATCCATTTATAGTTTATATGTAATTGTTTTCAGTAGTAAAACACTTTGAAATTACACACGCAAACCATTAGTAAATTACTTCCTCCAAATCCTCTGTTAGTGCTCAGTGGCATGCACAACAGGTTGCTTTAGCCTACCATCCATTTCTGGATACGAGCCCATTTTCTATCATATGAATGCTGAGAAAACTACAGAATGTAAAAACAAAGAAACATTGACAACATAGATTAGTCACCACACAAGACTGGATTCCTAAATCAAAAATTTGAAAAAAAAAAGAATAATAAAATCTAAGTTAATTGCCACGTAAACTTCAGTATAGATTCAGATACCTACAGCAGTTAGAAAACCGAAAGTATGGAATAATGGGAACCATATAGAATTGAGGCAAAACCCACTATTTTGGACATTGTACTTCTTGTTACCACAGCAAACACACCCAAACCCAAATATCAGCATTTACATGGATTTGAGTGTAATCATGATAGATAATAAATTTGTAGTCTTTGGCATGCTATCTCAAAACCAGAATCAAATGCAATACCCATGAAATAATCAGACTGTTGAACACCTACTTCCTAGTTGTTTTTTTTTTTTCCCTCAAGAAATGCAAATTCTCTTTTTTAGGAGAAGTAGCTGGAGTAACACACAGCCATATGGGTAATATTATCCAAACTAATTTTATTTTTTTTTTAAATAAGGATTCTGACAATAGGTATTTATTGTGAATGCTTTTTGTTATAATCCATAGGGAAAGAAAGTGACTGAAAACTGCATAACCTAAGTCACATGTCCAAGTTATCCAATTACTAAATATATTGTAAATACATTAAAATAATGTAAAAATAAAGTAAAATAATTCTCTTATTTTTTCATAGTTGTTTATCCTATGCAGTAGCCAGTGTACAATTTTGGGTACGGTCATGTTTGTTGTTTATGCTGTGCTGACAGTTATCCATATTTACATGGACCTTTTGTACAGCACCAAGAAAAGAAACTGTCACACACGTTAAGTAATTGTTCATATAAAAAGCGCAAAAATCACCAGCTGGATCAGCCACAAGTCTAATAATTCAAATCCAGACCTCATTAAACTTTACATTACAAGTTGAAAACTGTTCCTCTCTATGCAAAATTATTTATGCAAGTCTGAGTTATGGACATTGTCATTATGTTCTCTACTCTGTTTATTTAAAAATCAAGTAAGCAGTAACAAGAAAGCTTCAGCCATTTAAATAGCTAAAGATAAACATTTAGAGTTATAATTGCCAAATTTTGATTACTAGGATGGAATTTACTGCATGTTAGAAGTGAAACATCCAAGCATCTGATGTTGCCTGTAAAGCTAGAATTTAAAAAGGAAAAAAAAAAAAAAATCACATCAAAAATGTTTTCTTTTTCATTTGAAAGAAAGAGTGGCTAATAGCCTATTTTGTACAGAAGATTTTTTTCCCACAGTATGAGCATAAATATCAAGCAAGTTAAAAATGAACATTCAGATTAATATTTTGTGAGTTGCTATCCACCAGTAAATAGAATGCAAGTTATCCTTTTAGATATATAACCCAAGGGGAAAGAGGACTGTGTAGGAAAAGAGAGAAGGTAACAGCTGCCTGATGCGAAAATACTGGCACACGGCTGAACACACCAAAAAACAAAATCTGAAGTAAATTTATATAATACATTAAGAATTTTAGTAAAGGTTTACAATAATTCCCGATGATTTACACTACCTCTTTTTGCTGTCGCTCCAGCTCTCTCATCCGTATCTCTCTTGCTTCTGCTCGAGCTGCCCGTTTGGCTGCAAGCCTGGCTTCTGCCTACAAGCAAATTGAAAACACTGAAAGCTAAAGCATTATACAAAAAAAGGTGTCGTTAAGTACACAATTTATTAATCTCTTCTCAAAAACACATAAAAATTCTACCACCACAATACATACATAGTAAAGAAATCCAAGTTCTCAGAATGAAACTTCAGAAAGGCTACATACCTAAGTCTTTACAGGTATTAGTACTAGTCAAAACACCTACATGTTGATAGAAGACCTGAGTTCAGAAAATCTATCGTTATCACTACATCTAAACACTCATGCCTTGCAGATTTTAACAGGACTTTGCCTATGCATTGTATTTAAACAGGCATATATGCAGCTGCAGAATCTTTGGCCACAGAGATACATAAAATCAAGAAAGAAAGAATCAAGATGATATTAAACCACTGCTGTTCATGTCAAAGCGATAGCTCTACTATCATTCCAAATTATTTCAAGAAGAACTTGAGTTACTTTAAACAGCAATCATAAAATCTAATCAAGTAGCATACAAAATATAAGGAAGAAATTTAAGGATACAGTTCTTCAAGAATTAAACATTTGCTAAAAAGGGGGTTCCCTACCTTTAATTGAAGCCACACCATCCTCAGACACAGCTCAAGCCCACACAATCTGCTGTAAGCCAATGGAACCAACTGCCACAGCAGAAAGTTAACAAAGTAGTTTTCTCAATTTTCTGCTGTGTTAGTGAATGAACTGGCTTGTACAAGGATCTTATGCCCAGCAAAAGGGATGGGCAGAACAAACAGTAGCAAGACCTGCCCTTTTTCAGTGGCAAAAAGCTGTTACATTTCCCTCGCTACTTGTGAAACCTGGTTATTGACAGCCTGGAGAATAGAACTGTAATTTTTATTTAGTTATTTGTTAAATAAAAAGAATTCCCACATAAGAACCCGATCTTGACCAGTAGTCTGAAGTCACACTAGACGATCTCCAACTGTTACTCGGAAAGGCAGAATTTTCCACAGAGCAGAAGAAACCATCCTCCCAACCAGATAATTTACATTCTTTGTCAATCTGAAAAAGCTAACAGCTTCAGAATCTGTTACAACAGCTAGCGAAGGAACCAGAAGGTGGTATAAAGGAACTCTTCATATTTTCAGGAGATAGACATTTTGATTTAAATAAGAGATTAGGTGACTTCAAATTAACCTTACTACAATTGGAAGACACTTGCCAATACTCCACCTGAATGTAGGTAGAAGGTGGGTGCATTTACACTCAAAGTTCCTTTTCTCCTTGAAGGGAACACCTGGACAATGTCCTTACACCTGCTCCCACAGCTTTTGAAACAAACAGGATAAATGAGGAATCCTCTTTGTTGTACTAAGGTAAGACTTCCAAACTCATCAACTGCAGTGAATCTTACTTAAGATACTGAATAATATGCATTGCTTCCCAAACTGGATGCACAGATCCCTGTCCCTGGATATGGCCATCACCTTTACTCTTCCTCAGTTTCAATGAGCACAGGGAATTCAATGCCAGGAAAGGTAACACACAACAGAATACAGAGTAGGTCACAAATAAAAAGATCTAGTAACTCTTGGAATAAGTCAGTAATTCACTCCAGTGTTGATATTTAGCATACTTGTGCCTTACTTAGTGCAGAGGCATCACAGAAGAGCTTGTCTCAAAGCAAACTCTCACAGCAAGTAAAGATATGAAGGAACTCCCTACGTAACAGTGCTAGAGCTACAAGAAGTGAAGGTGAAGAGACAACCAACAGAAGAAAAGCTTTCTGATGCAGAAGAAAGATGGAAAAAATGAAAGAAATCACAGAAGAAGGAAGTAAGTTTTACCAAGCCCCCAGATCCTATGGTAGTGCCCTTGACTTCCATTAAATATTTTCATAAGATGACACATCAGATTCAACCAGTGCACACACACACACAAAAAGACTATATAGAAATTAAATTACTGGATCAGTACTTGAGAAATCTACACACAAAATTTCCTAGAAAGCAGATGCTTGTTGCTACTGAAAGGAAGATAACACATTTTTTTGACATGTCCCATACAACAAGGAAATTTCAATTCTGTCAAATTAGAATGGTAAGATAGAATAACAGTAGAGCTGTCTGAAATCTGAACTCTGAATAAAAAAAAAAATCTGAAATTTCATACCCTGCACTAGAAGTCTTTGCTCATATTACAAACTGATAATTCCTAGTGCTATTGTGTGACTGCTCTGAATCCCAGAGCGCTTCTATGAGGTTTTTCCTTTTGTTTCAGCATATTCTGTTTACTATCTTGATAGCCGGAACATCTTTTAGGGACATTTTCCTCACATGACATCTGACTTCTGGGACTCAACTGTCCTAAGCAACATCTGTTAAAAAGGTAATTTCACAAGAGGAAGTTGAGGAACAAAATGCTCCTTGATGATATATAGATAAGCAAGCTGTACTGCTGAGATAATGGCCTCAGAACAGCAAAGTTCATCTACCCTCTATATCCACGCACTAAAAGCTGGCGTGCCCTGTATCAGCATGGTCACTAAAAACTTTCCCCAAGCCTCAAGTGATAAGACATACGTATGGTAGTGTAAAATCAAACAGAAAGACAGTACTTAGCTTTGTTAACTGGCCTCTCTTGTGATAGCTTACGAATGCATTCTGTTCCTGTAAAGTGTAAGTTTTCTTTACAGTAAATTGTCTGATACTATGAATTACAACTACCAGTTCAATGTTAACAGCTGCTGCCCAACATAGGATTTGGGAGCAATTTCTCCTACACAGACCAAGGGATTAACAACCTGACAGTAGTACATATTGTGATAATACAATATTCATGATGACATAAAACTTCTCACACTTTTAAAATTGGATAACAATTTAAGATTAAGACTCTTAGAGGAAAATCTGGATATGGCAACACAAAAGAAGTAGTGCTACACACAGCCTTGAAAACATGTATGTAAAGGTAACAAACCATTTTACTCTGAAACATGTTGAATGCTCTTCTCCCTAACAAGCCATAAAAGATGACCCTTGAAATGCCAAACTATTAGAAAGGGAAAAAGTAATTCTAATAATAAAATCAGAAGGAACATTTAGAACAATTCAAATAGGTTTTAAAAATTATTAATATACATAAACTAGTTACAGACAATATAAAGTGGCTACCCTTTAAATGATACGCTGATCAACAATTTTAGTTATCTTCAGCAGACTTAGATTAATATCAGGATAATGAGTAAGTTTTATGAACTTTTTCAGCAAGTTGTTTTCCAGTTTACTGTTGCAGAAGAGGAGGGAAGACTTAACATACATTCATCTTCAGAACACATACATTCAGCTCTTATCTCCAAGGTAACACCTCTAGCTGCAAGACTTGACATTATTTTAGTTTAGCATTAAGGGGAAAAAAACCCTTCTTTTTTATTTACACTCATGCTAAAATTTTAATTTAACTTAATTTTAATTTAAGCTTTGAGGTGTAAGAGAACAAAGCCTTACAGTAATTTTAAAGTAAGGCATTACTTATTACACCTTGCTATTGAGACCTTTTTTCCTAGGCTAAGACTGTACTTAAAACCACACACTGGATACTCTAAAGAAATTTAAAGCCAGATTCCTCCTCCTTTGTTAACTGTTTATGCCAAAAATAGAGATGAAATTTGATGAGTGAGACCTCACATGACCCAGAGCTCCATATAGAAGATATCTGGTACAGTGAGAACTTCCATGAGATTTGGCGTGAACACAGCTTTCTGGAAAGTTACCAACTAAATCAAAGTGGCTTTTGGCTGACAGTGCATTTCCTTTGCAAACAATTGCTACATTTTAAAATGCATGCAGAGGCTGAGTTCTCAAAGATTTATCACCTACCTATTTTGTCTTACACAGAAGTAATATATACATTATATGTACATATATACTATACACACACTTATGCAGACAACAGCTTACATTACACGGCCAATCAGAATCTGCGTTTTGCACACATTTATGTTAACTAGAGTGAGCAGCTTTGTAGACAGGGTAGCTCAAAGCTTCTGTATCTACTTGTATACAAACAGTACTGATGCTTTTGTTTCCAAGTTAGAGCATTTCCTCCCAGAAAAACTCAAGTCCAAACAGACATATGCAAGACTAAATTCCAGCTGCCTCCTTCCTCTATCCAGTGGGAAAAAAAATCCCCTTTGAATACAAATTTCACCTTTGTATCAAGATCTCATTAGTTGCATTTTTGGCTGGTTACCTCCAGCTTTCTATTTTTCAGGTGGCAACACTTCAGAAAGTCCTGGTGTAGTACGTACCAGGCTTATTTTGACAGAAATGTGACTTTCTACATTTCAAATTCAACACTAATATAGTACAACTTACCATCTTACACACTGCAACAAGACAAATATGGAATTTTTTTAGGTTTAGAACTCAGATAGAAGATATTTCTATGGAAAGTTATACGCTTAGCTAAATACAAATGAGAAATCCAGCTGCTAAGTTTAAGTTTCATCCTGTGAAGTTACACTAGTCATACAATTAATGTATCATTGCGACAACATCTCAGTCAATGTGATTTTACGATTGAGAATACTCTTAGTTTGTACTAATGGTCATATTTTTGCCTAATTATACTTCATAATGCACTTTTTCTGGCTAATAAAATCGCTTTCATCCCTACTTCTGAGTTTAAGACAATTTGAAATTAACAAACCTCTCTGGCAATGTTACTCAGAGCTTCATCTTCTGCAGAAAACCGGTCTTTCACTGGAGTTCTCTTCCGTCCTGATCCAGGAGTTCCCATTTTTATTCGCTGATTCTGTATTTGCCAAAACAGACAGGAAAAAGCTTTTCAGTTCTGGAACTAAAACCAATCCAAACTCCGAAGTGTAACATGTTTTCCAATTCTTTAGCTATATAATATGTAAGAAACCTACATGACATTGGCATGTATTTATCCAGCAGTTGCATTTCTAGGAAGACTGTCACAAAAATCTTGTGGCAGCTTTATGGAACACCACTGCATCCTACATGGTACACACACAGCATTTTTCTATTAAACAGAACCCACCAGTTTACCTACAGCTTCAAAGTTATGCTTAACTGTCAACTGCTTCTAGTTCAATGGCAATTACGTACCACTGTCACCTATCTCAACTCCGAAAAATAAGCATCTATCTGATTTTATTGAAAGTGAAGAAAATCTCTAGGCAACAACGTTTTCAAGAATTAAATTTACAAGATCATTAGAGGTCTCTCCAAAGCAGAAGAGACAAATTCAGCAGACAAACTTTTCAAAGCATCCAAGCAGGTACTTGGGGTGTATTTACATTTTAACACAGCAGTTCTCATTCAGCTGCAACTGAATGAGAACTACAGTCATCTACTGAAGCAGAAGTTTTACTGTAGAAGTAAAGAAATTTCTAGACAAACAAACATTCTTATGCTTAACAAGATTCCCAATTTGGGAAACGAAGAGAAAAACCTACTGTCATCACACACCTAAAATAATATACAAAATACCATCTTAGTCTTCTTTAAGAAACCTCTTATCAATTGCAAGAATATACAAATCAGCACCAAAGCAAAACATAGCATACACAACCACAGACAACAAAACATTAAATATTCTAAATTAGTTTTTTCAAATATCCTAAAGAAACCCTTCTTCTAGACATCCATGTCCTTCCAAATGTCATATCAGAATTTGGTGTTAGTCCAGCTATTTGATATAAACAAGGTAAGTGTCTCACATTGGGCTTGGGAAAACACCACACCTAGGGCAAAATTTTCTTTACGCAAATAGAAAAAGTCTAGGAGGGAACTACTATTGACTACCCTTTTGAAACCTGAACAGGTGCAAGAACTATCTTTCATACTGGGTCTAACCAGCAAACATCAAGAATTCTTTACAGTTGAATCAAACAGGTTGGCAGGGCAGAATGTGGCAAGGGTATTTTTGTGCAAGCACAGTTTTTAATTTAGTGTTTGTATATAGCAATCACAAAGCCAAAATACATTGTGGTACTTTCTGGCACTCAAAGATACCAAGTAGCATCACAGCTTTTTGTTTTGTTTTAGCTTCTACACTTCTCCACTCCATAACTTCATGCCACTACCCCTCTCTTTTCCGTAGGTATTTTATTATTCTCCAAGTACTTTGATGAGGGAAACAGAATATTTGCTGACGAGAGAAACTACTTGATATTAGATGTCCCCTTTCTTAAAAGCTCCTGCATAAGACAGGTAGAATAATTACACAACAATCTTATTCATATCCAGTTGCCACTCTGAGATCAAAAGTAAACACACCTAGTACTGCAGGTACAGAACAACTCCATTGTGTGACAACCTCAAAGGAGGGTTTGCAATGTTTGCAGTTGAGTAGCAGAGGAATAAACCCACAATATCTGAAGGGGCCAGAGAAGATACAGTTTTGTCATCCAGTAACAGACACACTTCTGATGGGGAGAAGTAGATATTAGTACCCCTTCAGTTTCCACCCATTCCTCCAGAGGCCACTCATCCATTTTGTGGTGCAGAGCGTTTGGACAAAAAACAGGCACTTGGACCAACACTGAACAGTCACCTGCCAGGGAGCGTTTTTACCATCTGTTGGTGGCTCATGGTTTAATTTATTTGTTACTTCCCCCCACAAGATGATTTTGTTGTTGCCTATTCTGGCTTTATGTATGGTGGTAGGTAGCAGAATATTTTCAGAAAGGAACACCAGCCTCACTCTTATGTTGAATTGTGTCTTGAAAGTAGGACAGCAGAACTCAAACACAGGGTGAAGCGAGACTCTGAGAAGGCCTGAGACAAATATTGCCACTGTTAATCCAATCAGTAAGAGTCTGGTTTTAGCCTTAAAAACAAACAAGTAAGCTTATGTTTTGTCAGATTGAGATACATAAATGCAGAAATATGGAGATCTCCGTGTCAAAGGTTTAGCCTCAGAGCGACAGGTTGCTGCCCATATTCAGAAGAATCCCATTCAAAAAATGCCCGTATTAAAAAAAAATCTGCATCTTTTTTTCAGTAATTTTTATTGGCTGACTTCAAATAAGAAAAGCAGGTAGGGCCCAAAGCAGAAGTTGCATCAACACAAAATAATACTCCCTTACTACAGAAGGTTTTCACAAGGTTATGTGTTAGCCGAAAAGGAGAAAAAAAAATAATAAAAAAAAAATCAAGAAATTATGTTATTACAGTAGATCAGTTCACATGAGCAACAGAACTCAAACCTACTTATTAGAAGTCAATACGCATGAAATTAAATTCTTTCAATATGTATATTAAGGGTTGAATTTCTTAATTATTTACCACGTAAGTGAAAACTGTACATACCATAGACCTGAACTGCATTTATGGACAACCTTTAAACAACATCTCACTTTTAAGAGACAACTAAGTTTGTTTTGTTAATTCAGTGAGATTCTCTTAGCTGGAAGAGTGACTTGGGGAGTTGAATGTGATAGGTTATATAGCTATTTTTAGCATAGCGCTGTTGCGACTGACAATAAGTACTGATGTATATAGAGTAATAAATTTTAAAAAGTTAGATGCTGATGCTTTAGATGAGCAAAAAGCACTTCATCTCAGGCTTGCTGTAGCATAATTGTGCCAAAGTCACTGTGGAGGAAGGCAAGCATGGCTTCCCTTCCAGCCATCTACCACACATCTCAGGAGCACAGAACTCCTCACTGACTTTCCATTTCAGCCCCTTCTTTCTAATTCCCTAGTAACTGTTTGACCTAACTGATAATGCTTTTGATCTTCAACGTAACCAGCCTTGGGCAAATAACCTGACAGGACAATTTTGTGTATTCAATTCACACATATGAAAATCCCTCTCTTCACATCTGTTATTGCCCAGACCATTTTGCCAAGAGTGGGACTTGCAGGTGCCGCTTGCTGTGTCTCCTGTGTCACTAGGCAATGGTGGTACAGTTTTCGTCTGTCTTTTGTTCCCAGTGTTTCAAGTCCTCTTGAAAAGAAGTACAAAAAAAAAAAAAAAACAAAAAACAAGTCTGTAGCAGTGGGAGAGACCCTGGATGGACAGGCCAGACAGCTCAGCATCCCTCCTAGAGGATGCAAGGTAACCAGTACAAGGGGCAGCAAGGGAAGATAACCCACACCTTAGGCGCATAAATGCTAGCTTGTGAGGTACACTGTCACATGCATTGGGGCACTGCAAGGAGAAGCATAGGTACACACAAATCCAGAGCACCTACAGAGGAATCTTGTGCAAATTGGGAACCCTGGAGCTGAAATGAGCATAGTTAAACACTGGCTTAGAGAGGCTGTGAAATGTACAGCCCGGAAGATAGTGAAAACTTGACTGGACAAGGCTCTGAGAAACCAGCTCTAACTGACCATGTTTGGGGCAAGGGGTGATTTCCAGAGTTTCCTTCCAAAATAAATGACTATATGATTCCATACTTATTATTGCAGCCAGTTTTGAAACCAAACCTCAATATAAACTTTATTAAGATGTTTTAATATCCTTTTTGGTCACAATTTCTTCCATTTCATGTAACTTTTAAGTAACCTGATGTATGTCAGCATATTTCATGACTTGTTTTACAGTTCAGTACTATAGAGGTCTATTGCTAATAAACGTATTAGTCTAACACTAAATATATCATACTGTTATTTCTTAGAAAAATATACGGTGCCAAGTATTTTTCATAAATATGCAGAAATATTTCTTGGGTGCTTCGCTTCCATGTCTTGCTAATTATGGGAAAAGTTATTTTGCTGTATGTTATAAAGAATTCAACATATGCTGTAACATTAACTGAAGAGACCCCCCCCAAAACAAAACACAACCGCACAAAGAACAGTGTATTACACTGGCCTTTCTGAAGTATAGAAGTTGATAAAAGGAAAGTACCTTATAATCTGCTGCATTTACAGTTCAGAATACCAGATCTATCACATCTTTATTTCTTATTGTAGGCTGGGGTTATATGCTGTATTATATAAGTAATGAAATGACATCCTGTTCTATTTCATTCCAAAAAAACTGAAGTGCTGAAGTCCCTAAATAAACTGGAAGACCTGTGAGGAAATCCCTCAGGTTCCCCTTCTCATTCCCCTTCACTTCAAGCATATATAAATTTTATCTCTTCCCTACCTCTTTGCTGCCTAGTCTTCCTCCCATTACCTTCTGATTAAAGGGTCTCTTTAATTATTACTCACTTCCTAGAAAAAAATCATGACCTAACTTACGTAAAAGAGAAGGTACACTACAAATTAAGGCCCTATCACTCACCACTTTCAATGGCACCACCTGTTCTGATGCCTGGGTCTATGCCAGTGTACTTGGCATGACATACCCGCAAGGCATTCAGATACTACAGTGTGAACAGGCTATAAATAAACAGACCGAAACTCTCCTTTTCTCTTTTAAGTAAGACCAGAAGATAATTAAAATTCACCTGCATAGAAACAATCTCTGTGCATTTGATCCAACAACAGAAAAAAACAGCCCTCCTCTAGAACCACCGGCTGTTAAAACCAGCCTCAGAGTTCCCTAATTAGTACTGGAATATACACCAGCAGCCCCTGTACTTCAAGTCCAGAGCCACAAACCCAGCACTTCATATCTTTAAAGAATTAAATCCTTTGAATCCTGGGAAGGACTTGCACCTTTTATCCATAATATCCAGGTAAAATTTATTGCAGCTTCAGCTGCCCACTTGCAAAATTATTGTTTTTATCTGCTACACACCTTTAAGCACCCCAATATAAAGGAGGTTCTACAGAATACTGCAAGAGAGCTAACCATCCCTCCTGCTAGAAATAGGCATCCTAGACATGTGATAAGATAGGTAAACACTACTGGGAAGCTGTTCGTTATAAAATACCATCTGAATGTAACTTCACAATATTAGAGTGCATAAATCACAGAATCAGGGAATTGTCAGAGCTGGAAGGGACCTCTAGAGCTGATCCAGTCCCACTCCCCTGCTAAAGCAGGGTTGCTCAGAGCACATCACTCAGGACTGCATCCAGGCGGGGCTTGAAGGTCTCTAGAGAAGGGGACTCCTCCACACCCTCACCAGAAAGAAGGTTTTTTTCCTTATATTTGGATGGAACTTCCTGTGTTCCAGCTTGTGCCTGTTGCCCCTCATCCTGTCCCTGGGAACCACTGAGAAGAGTCCAGCCCCATCCTCCCTCAACCCACCCTTTAGGTCCTTGTAAACATAGATAAGGTGTCCCCTCAGCCTCGTCACAGAATTTTATCTGTCTCTTAAAAAAACATAGCCATACGCGTTTTCTCAGAAGAACCCAAAGATCTCATAGAACACATAGTAACAGTCTTATGTGATCAGTTTCAGTTCTAGGTTGATTCATTTTAAATTAGTGGCTAAATGATTTGATTTCATAAGAACAAAAACGCAATGAAGAGAGTGGGAGAGAGGAACTCTGACGTTTGAACCCAGAGGGAGGCTGGAATTTCTTGAAAGCAAATTGTCTAAAACTCTAAAAGGAAGAATCTGAACTAAGGTTACTTGGACAAATAATGTTAGAAATACATTAATAGAATGAATTTAAGAAGCAGGAGGGAAAAAAGCCCCCAACATTCCTCATCACAGGTTGCTGATAAAACACAAACAGTAGTAACTCATTTTGATTTTTGAGAGTTTCACAAATGGTAAATACACTAAAAAAGATACGCTTGTGAAATACAGTAAGAAGAGCAAGAGCTTTTTCAAATACTTAAAAGAAAAATCTAAGAAGCAGGAGTGCTATAAAACAATAGAGCCTAAATTAATTTAAATATACTTCCTACGTATCTGAACTCCTCACTTCAACAAATGAATACTGCTGATGAGTGAAGGTACATTGCATAACTGCAATTAAAGCAAAGTTCTAAAAATTAATGTGCTCAGAAGAACAGTGAAAAACCCAACCCAGCAATTTTAAACTCTCATGAAACTGTAGCTCTAGCAACAAAGCTACGAACAATCCAGCAAAAACAGCAAAAACAGCAGAAGTTATATTCATATTTGCTAAGGAGCAGAAAAAAAATAATCACATTGGAAATCACAATCTTATTCACTTAACCTTCAGTACTTTGTGAAAGCAAACTCTAAAGGAGACACAGGAATAAGCGGACACAATAAAAATACATGACTTCACATGAGTTAAAATTTGCAAGAGTAACTTAAGAGTCTTCCACAGAAAAACATGAGGATGTACACTTTGGAATTAGAATGCCTGTCCCTGAGCCCAAAAAGCACCTCAGAAAGAAAAGGAGCTGCATGATCACAGGGTGACCATTGACACAATAGAGGAGTGTGCGAGGAATAAAAGATAGAAATAAACAGGGTTTTAATGCAATTATTTTAAGGGCTAATTTAGAATTTTCATTCAGAATAACCTTGTTCAGAAAAAGTTACCTGCATCTAGAGCTATTGCAAAAAAAGAGCTGCTAGTATGAGTAAAAGAGCCTAGCATTAAAAAGGTAAAGCAAAGACTGAGAAAAGTTTATAATTACTGTCTGCCAAAAGATTACAGTGGTTACCACTATGATGGAGGAAAAGTTATTCCAGTTCATGAATAGCGTTTCCATTTAAAAAAAAAAAAAAAAAACCTTCATCTCTAATCACAGCCCACTTCAGAAACTGCTGGCACAAGCTTTCTGCTCTGAGCAGACAAGCTCCTGGCAATTTCTTTAGGAAAAAAAAAAGTTAGTCTTTGGGTCGCTGCCATTTAATCCAGAACAAGCTGACAACTGCACAATCTATCCCAGTAATGCAGCATATTCACAATTTATTTGTCATTTTTAAATCTGAGAAATGTAACTTTTTAGGAGTTAACTGTTTTTAGGAATAGAATGACAATTCCTTGGGGGGTGGGTACGTGTGAAATCCCTCAGTTTGTTGGTGTTATGAAGCTATACATAAACAGAAAGTCACTCATTAAACAAAAAACCATCATGCAGTCTGCAAAAGCGTTGCCTGATGGAGCCATAAAATCTTAGGATGCCTGGTTAGTGTTGGTAAACTCAAAGCAACACAAGACAGTAGCTGTACCAATGTATCTTACAGAGCTGCAGAACTACCAGGCACCTCAAGATGCAGCAAAGCTATCTTCAGTCACCTTCCTTAGTCTTTGCGAATTACCGAAATTCCAGGACAACATCATGCAGTGATGCAACTTCAAGCAGTGGCACTTATTTTTTGAAGTGCAAGTTCTCCGCCAGGCATTTGCTAACGGTTGCACTTGGAGATACCATTATTTGACAAAATAACACCTTATGTGTATTATGTGGATATATATTATTATATTATAGGACGTTACCATCAGTGACAAGAAGCATTGGCAAAGTTCTTATATCAGTACCTCACCAAAGGATCTCTCAGGACACAACGTAAAGCATATACAGGTTTCAGAGAAGCAGTGTAACACAATTGGACTTCTCTAGAATCAGTGCTACCATAAATGCTAAGATCTAGAAACAAACTAAAAAGTGGCAGGAATGCGTTAACAAAAGTCACAAGAATCATCCCTAAGTGTTTAGTCTAAAATGGAACAACCATCATGTTTACACTGTCAGCTTTTTGAAGATGAGTATCCTTTCTGTCATTTTGCAAAATAATGACTAGTTACTCATTAAAAACAAAACACAACACTGCTACTATACTGAAGCTCCATTTCTTTAATGAAACAAACAGAGAGCCCCATGGTAACAACCCACATTCAGTAACAAGCTGCAACTATTTAAGATATTTTTCCACTACCAAGTTAATATGCTCCTACATGCTTTTCTACTACTGCTACAGTTACAGCACAACTAAGAAACCCTACTCAAGCAGAACAAATTCTCCTGGGTACCCCTCAGAGCTTTCTCCACCTGCTGTTGCTTTAATTAGCTGACCCCACTCCTGCTGACTGGCACTCTGCTGTGGTAACTGCCTGAGAAACACATGTTCCCACCTGGCCCTTTGGGAGGTGCCCCTTGACTTCTTCCCTTGGAGCAGCTCTAGCACTGCATGCCGAATACAAAAAAAAAAATAAAGATTCAATACGGACTTTATAAGCTTCAGAAGCAGACAGCACTATTTACAGAAACTGTTTTCAAGGACATGTAATGCATAAACACAAACTGTCCATTACACAAACTTACACATTACCTAGTTTCCAGATATTCAAGATAATAAACCTGGATTACTTTCTCATAAAGCATCTCTAATCATACTTTGTAACAGTACTGGAAAGTACTGACCCCTAAGTGCTCCGCACAGCTCACGTAAGGATCTTGCAAACATGAGCAACAACACAGAATCAAAGTTGTTACGATTTCTAATCCTCTGCTGGCATCATATACCTGAGGCATTCAATTATCTACGATACCAACCTAGGTGTTGGTATCGATACCAACCTAGGTGTATATGCCTATGACTACTTATGAGCTATGTGAAAGTTGACGTGTTGAAGTGCTATGTCATCTTCTGAGACAGAGTCATTAAAAAAAAAAATAAAATAAGCTTCTTTGGAGTCAGTTCACAAGAAGTACTGATGTTTAGAGCAACAAGCTTAAATCTGGCACATTTCACTCAACTGTCTTCTATTCACAAGTTTTCAGCTACAGACCAGGAATTCAGTTCAGGTAAGACTGACTTCATACTCTAAGGTAAACGTTTCCGAAGCCAAGCAACACAAAGCAATGGAAAAAGCATATTAAGTATGTCAAACTATGCTAGAGCACTTTTCATCGGTTCTTACATCATCACTAAGCAATTACATTGACAAGGAAGCAGCTGTATATTAAGACGACAACTGTTTCTGGGCCCCAACACATTTAATTACATAACTTTACAGCCAAGACACAAGAAATGTTTAAAGAATTCACCACAGAAGCATTGATTTCGTCTTACAGAAAGTTTGTAACAACCGTTCCTCCTCCTGCCCATCTTCAAAGATGTTCAATGGTAACACTGGTACTTTAAAGGGATAAAACCGATCCTAAACCTTCCTCATTTCGAGCCAAAAACGCCTGTAAGTCTCTCTGTAATGACAGAGTAACTGAGTAGATCATACTAATTCGGCAAACTACCCCTTCATCTACAAAACGTTTTAATTACCAGGGAAACGCACAGGCCTGGCCCCGGCAGCACCGCGCTGGGATTCAGACCGGAAGCCCCCGGGGCGCAGCCCTCAGCTGTTTTGGGGCTCCTTCCAAATTCATCAAAAAAAGAAAAAGTGCCCACTTCTCTTATCACCAGCAGTCTCTTTGCCACTACAGCGGCAGAGCGTACCCAGAATAAATAAACAGACGTGCTGTGAAATAAAAAGAAAGCCGGACTGAGCATCAGAAGGCCTGACGGCACGTTACCGCAACACCCCGCCGAGAGGGCACGCCCTGCCGCGCAGGGGAACGTGCTTGGAGGAAGTGCGAGAAAGGCACCGACACACACGCAGTTGTGACTTCGGGACACTCTCCTCTCCCTCATTCCGCCGTTTCCACTGGGCACCCGCGCGGAAACGCCACCTTCCCGCCGGCCTGCCCGCCGTAGGGGCCCGAAGGGCCCGAGCCCGCCGGAAGGGCCCGGGCGGCGGCGGCTTCCTTGCGCCCGCCCGCATCGCGCCTGACAGCGGCCGCAAAGTGGGTAGGACACTCTTGCCGGTATCGCTTCTCCGTTCTCGTTCACCTACCTGCCGAGGGAGGGCACGGAGCCGCCGTGCCCTCCCCGCTTCTCGAAACCCGAAGAACCGGGTTCGCACCCTGCTTCCCCGCCCCGCCCGGGTGTGTGTGTGACACCCTCTCCCCACCCCTCCCCGGACCTCACCCTCCGCTCGCCCGGGCCCCGAGCAGCCTTACCTGCGGGCCAGCCTGCCGCAGCACGACGACTCCTTAACGGGAGAGGGGGGGAGGTTTGCTTCACCCTCCCCTTCCACGGCTGCGAGATTGCTCGCCGGTCCCGGAATGGCCTCAGGCTCCTTCCTTCCCTTGCTCTCCCACGCCCAGAGTCCAAGGAACAAGAAGCAGAAGCCGCCCCAGGGCGAGCGCGGTGGCCCGCCGGGCACAGATCGTCCAAGGGTGGCGGCAGGGCGGCTGCAACCTTGCTTCACCCCTTACTTCCCCACCTCACTCCCCTCCTTCCCTCCGTGAGACGACCGCAGGAGCCAAAGCTTTCGGCGGAGATGAGCCGAGCCGCGCCGCTCCAGGCCGCCCTCCGCTTCCCCGCCCCACGTTCTTGTCTCCTCCCCTTCTCTACCGGACAGTTACAGCCGCAGCGGGAAAACGGGTAGGAAACAGCAGCTCATTTTAAACCACTCGGAGGAAGGGGCTAGCCTTGAAAGGAAGATAGCCGACCGGCTGCAGTAGCAGCACATAACCCACGCTACCGCCGCCACCAGCGCCCACCCGCGCCGTCCCGCAGCCCCTGACGTAGGCCGGCACGTCAGACTGCGCAGGTGCCGCCACGGAGGAAAGTCGAGAGGGTGGCGCGCGTGCGCAGAGAGGGTGTCGCCCCAACGGTGCTGTCCCGACCGGTTCTCTGAGGGGAAGGTGGCGGATGCTTGTGTCCTGAGGCGGCCTTTTCAGCTTATGGCCGGCGAGGCAGCGGTCAGCCCCCGGCGTCGTGTGCTGCTGTTTCTCAGCAGGCTGTAAAGGTCGTGCCCAGTGAGGAGGGCTGTGGTGGCAGCCAGCTCTCCGTCTCAGCCCACCCTGTCACCGGGTAGCTTGGCTAATTGACTCACCAGTTTGGTAGGGAGAGGTAGGTCTGCCATCTCCTTTGCGTTTGGGTCTCGATTTTGTTTGTGTGGAGCGGCGATCGTCGGGGGACAGCCTAGCCAGAGCCCCGGCGAGGCCGCAGCCACCTCGGTGAGGGCCGCGGGGCGACCCCCAGATTTCAGCCAGAGCCGGGCCCGTGGAAACTGGCCCTGCTTATTTCGCTGAGGTGTCCTGCTCCCACCGCTTTCACGATCTGGCACCCCGCACGAGTGTTGCAGAAGATTTACGTGGATGGGTGCCAGGCAGGGTTTATGGGTAAAAAATCCTGTGTAATCGTTTATACCTTATATGCAAGCTGAAACACTGCTGGTCTTCCATACTATCAAATTTTAAATACAGGCAAGTAACAAAATACCTAAGGATAGCATATAGAAAACAAAGAAAAGACTATGCCCTTAAGGGGACATTAGGGGAAGGTGTCCCTGCCCAAGGCAGGGAGGTTGGAACTAGAAAACCTTTAAGGTCCCTCCCAACTCAAAACCATTCTACAATTAAATACATTCCAGTTTATTTGCAAAGAGCCAAAGTTCATGGAAGTATTGATGAGACTGCTGTCAAGTAGATTTGGGATCAGTGCTGTAGTCATTTGCTTTTGAACACCTCTTCCAGCAAGTACAGAGTGTCTGCGAGGACACAGAGATGATCAAAGGTCTGGAGGAGATGGCATATGAAAAATCAGCCGGGAATGAAAAAGTGTTGTTAGAATGATAAGCTTAGTGGCAGGACTCAAGAACATTCACCAGAGCCCTTGGCACAGGTCAAATGTCTTACTAAAATAAGCTGAAGTGGATGTGCATAAAGAAAGAAGAGATGTGCAAGTTAATTAAGTCTATTACAGTAGACATATAACAGTTTCTTTGAGTTTCATTAGTATTTTGTAACTGTCTGAGAAATGCTATACTGTCTCTGTCTCTTTCGTCACTTATGCAGCATAGCCTCATCAGGCTTCTTTTTAACATCACGTTAATTCCTGTAGTAATAAATTATGATCTCACCACAGGGAGATGAAGAAGAAATTTTCTCTTGGAATATCATTAGGAAAGACAAAAAAAAAAAAAAGTATTGGCTTGAAAACTACATTTTTATTTGTAGTTTTGTAGTTTATTCTTACAGAAGGACTTGCCTGGTGATTTTCTGTGCTAGCTGGTGGGAGAAGTATTTTTTTCCCCCTTGGGTAGAGAGGGAATCTGAATCTTGCATGGAATCTTCTGAAATGTGAGATGTCCCAGATCTCGGTGGGATGATTCTCTATTACTATATTGCTATATAAAGGGGGAAAATGTTTTCAGTTGTTTGCATATTTTTCTCCAGTGAAGTGTTGGTATTTGCATACGTTTAGTATTTTGATATCATGCTGCACATTTTTCTTTAATGATGCAACAAAACACATGTCTCCTTGAGAGCAGACGTATTTTTGTGGCTTGAAAGAGCAATTGTTTACTTGACTGAAGAGCACAGTGCGGTGTACACACAGTGTGGTCACTACAAACAGTGGTACAGGATGTCACAGCTGCGATTTTAGTTCAGCATTATTAATGAGTAGTTAAACCACCAAGCTATATACATTATCAATCCTTAACTAGAAGCCAGAAAATGAAAGTTATGTTTGAACTTGTGCTGTGAAATGGCTGCACTTACAAAATATGATTTATGAGTCTGCCTTCAACAAATTGTTATTGAAGCTAGTATAAAGCCTGCTCTGGTAATAATGAGTTTCCGCTAAAAAAGAAAGAAATGAGCGAATGAAGTGTCACCGGATCTGCCTTTGAATGTACTTTCTCTCCACTGTTGTCATGTTGTATGGTAGACCAGTATAGATTACTTGACATATGTAATCAAGCCTGCTGATTTACTCTCTCCTTGCCCTTTTCTCTGGAAAGCTTTCTCTTAAGCTGTTTTGCTCAGTTGGGGCATTCCATGGGTGAAATCATAGCTCTTTTTAGAGTGATGAGCACCCGGGTAAGTATAGGTAGGATGAATCTGTAAGACAGTTGTGGGGAACACTTTCAATAATGTCAACTTTCTGCAATAATTTGTACGCAGTTTTAAAGAGATTTTGTTACTGAAATGACATTGGTGAGAGACAGTTTACGGAAAAGAGTGTTTTCCTGTGTAACATTTGCTGTTTGTGCATTTTGAATATCTTTTCTTTTTTGTCCCTCTCTTTAGCATTTCTAATCTTTCCATGAAGCTTTTGTTTTGTGACTATTGCAGCTTCTGGTTAAGAATGTAATAGTGATGGCACACATGTAGGATTCTAGTCTAATTTAATTCCTGATGTCATTCCATGTATTTTCCCTTCTGTGTCCTCCCTATTCTCACTTCACCCCCGCCTTCCCTTCCAGCTGTTAGTTTAACTGGTAGGTTGGTTTACTGATGGAGACATATCATTTTAAGAAGTTCAGACCACCTCCATCCACTTATTTCTCTCCTTCCCATTTTGTCCCCTTCCTTTCCTACAGTTTCTGTCTCCTCAGTTCAGATATCAATTTATTTGGCACAATTCAAAAATTTGGCACAATTGAACACATAATTTTGTGCTGCTGTACAAGATCTTCCTTTGGAAATTCCCAATGTTGTTAGTAACTGCTTGTTCGCCCCCTCCTCACAAAAAGGGTGTTATACTACTCCCTTGACAAGTGGAAAATCAACTTTGTGTGGCTATGCTGTAAAGTAAGTGCAAACCCCTTTTGTAAGGCAGGATGCAACTGTTACAAAACAGTTTTGGGTATGCTTCCAGGCTCTTTCAGTCCTGTCCTCCCATGCCTTTTGTTAAGAGTTTAGTTTCTGCTAAAGAGAGATTTCTCACATCAGATACACAGACACTAGTATACAATATGCAGGGACAAATGGTGTCCCTCAGGGGTCCGTGCTGGGACCGGTACTGTTTAACGTTTTTATCAATGACATGGACAGAGGGATTGAGAGCAACATCAGCAAGTTTGCAGATGACACCAAGCTGTGTGGTGGTGTTGATACACCTGAGGGATGGGATGTCATCTAGAGAGACCTGGACAGGCTGGACAGGTGGGCTCAAGTCAACAACATGAGGTTCAACAGGAGCAAGTGCAAGGTTATGCACCTGGGCTGGAACAATCCTGGGTATTAATACAGACCAGGCAATGAGGTATGAGAAAGCAGCTCTGAGGAAAGGGACTTGGGGGTGCTGGTGGATGAGAAGCTGGCCATGAGCAGGCAGGGTACACTTGCAGCCCAGAAGGCCAGTCACATCCTGGGCTGCATCAAAAGAAGTGTTGCCAGCAGGTCCAGAGAAGTGATTCTGCCACTTTGCTCTGCTCTGGTGAGACCTCACCTGGAGTGCTGTGTGCAGGTCTGGAGCTCTCAATAGAGGAAGGACATGGACCTGATGGAGCGAGTCCAGAGAAGGGTCACAAAAATAATCAAGGGGTTGGAGCATCTTTGCCATGAGGACAGGCTGAGGGAGCTGGGGTTGTTCAGCCTGGAGGAGGCTCTGGGGAGACCTAAGAGCAGCCTTCCAGTACCTGAAGGGAGCCTACAGGAAGGCTGGAGAGAGCCTATTTACAAGGGCCTGTAGTGACAGGACGAGGGGCAATGGGTTTAAACTGAAGAAAAGCAGATTTAGATTGGATATTAGGAATAAGTTCTTTACAATGTGGGTAGTGGAGCACTGGGACAGGTTGTCCAGGGAGGTGGTTGAGGCCCCTTCTCTGGAGACATTCAAGGGGAGGCTCGTTGAGGCCCTGGGCAGCCTGGTCTAGTTGGGGTTGTCCCTGCTGACTGCGGGGGGGTTGGACTAGATGACCTTTGAAGGTCCCTTCCGGCCCAGATGATTCTATGAATAAATAAATGCTCTCAGTCTCAGCATTGATATGTTAGGTTGGTTTTGTTTTGTTTTGTTTTGTTTTTTTAAATCAAGAGGAAAAGAAGGAAAAAAACTATGCATTGCCTTCCTTGGCTGACTGTGATCTCTGCACTGATTTTTTTTAACCCAGAATTTATTAGAAGGCATAATACATCTACAAAATATAAGGTCTGGGGAACCATAGTGATCAGACAGTTTCTACTGTAAGTGAAATGTAAAAGTTACACAACGAGACACTGAGCAGTTTATAATTTACTTACCAGACTAGTAAAATCTATTTTTACGTACTGGGAAACTAATTAGATGGAGCAAAAGAATGAGTATTCTTGTGGCACAGTCAAAGTATCTTTAAAATGCTTCAGTGCCAGTTCTAATGAAGCACTTGTCATTATTCAAAGTAATGTTGATTTTTGGGTACATTCAAGTTGTGTGACTTCAGTGTAAATGGTGGGAAACAATTCAAAGAGAATACTTGAAACAGTTTTAAGGCAGAATGTATGCAGACTGTATGCTGAACGTAATCACGAAATTCTTTATTTAAAACTTTTGTAGAATTTGTAGGAGTACTGAGGGACTAGTATCAGGCTTCCTTTGTAAGGTTTTTGCATACATATGACATTTACCAAGTAGTGGAAAAAACCAGTCATTCAAAATTCCCGGCTATTGTGGGGATATGCACATTACACAGCTGTTCTTTTTAGGGGGTTATTACAGATGAGAAGGTTTCTGGTGGCACTAGAATCTGTGAGATTTGGCTTTTCCCTTTATGTCACTTGCTTTTAACAGTGCAAAAATCTGTAGGGCACAGTAGGTGGTATAGATATACCATGCATTTTGATGGGGATTAGCACCCACAAATCTTTTTGGTGTTCTCCAGCTGTGGAATTCCACGAGTTGTTCTGGTTGAGATCCATTGCACCCTCAGCAGGGAAAGAGTTTGACAGTTGAATAGCTGTGGGTAGGGCTAACTGAAAAATTTCTGAAAATGTTTTTCCAGAAACCTACATTTCCAAGTAAATGCAATCTTTTCTAGAAAACATCTGTTTTAATGCAGATTTGATAAATGACCAAACAGTTGTAAACAGGATGCTCCCTACTTTCTAGATTTTTATTTTCACCAGTTTGCTTATTGGTTTGGGGTTTTTTTTAAGTCTTGTAGAAATAAGGTAAGTACTAGAATATTGTGGTTTATGTTTGGGTTGTGTTTATAGGGAGATTTTTTTTTAATTGTTATGGATTATTATCCACTTTCATGTAGCAAAATTTTAAGCACTGGAGTACTCTGAATAGTGTCCAAAGGTCAGTTTGTTAAATAAAAAATAAGGGGAAGATACTGGCATTATTTTGATCAATCCCATTTATATATGTAGATAAATTATGAAATATCTTAACAAGGTTGTGGACTGAGAGTTTATAAGAAACTTTTTTTTTAAAGAAAGTGAAACTATAGTAAGAAAAAATAATTTAAAAATTAGAGTTTTACTTTAAAATTTGAAGCTTTTTATATTATGCCTAGCTGTATATTTAATTTTCATATAGAGTTTTTCATTATTACTCCACTGCAAAAACAGCTACAGATCCAAGAATAATCGCACTTACAGACCTGATAGATGCACTTTAAATGCCTTTGTGTTCTGTTAGATATATATAGCAATAGTGGCAATTTCCTATGCTAAATATAATTCTTGAAAACTCAATCTGAAGTCATGATCTAACCTTTGGGTGTTATATATCTTCCCAAAGAGATTCTGTAACTGCTAGTTGGTTATACTGATGATACACAAGCCACGTAGAGGAGATCATCTCACTCTTACATAGTTGTGTGGAGTTTGCAAAAATAGTGAGCAGTGCCTATATTAAGCATAAGTGAGTAAACGTGCATCTTTTAATATGTACTCATGTGTTTTAGTCACTTTTCTGATGCCTGTTATTTTTTTAATGTAGAAACATCATTAGAATGTAAAATTTAAATATGACTTTTCAATACATTTAAATTTTATAACAACCTAAATCAAACAGGCATTTCTCAGAATTCTCCTATGCTTGATATCTCCACAACCCAAATTATCTTCACCTACTAGAGTGTTCCCACAGGTAGGTTGAGGTGAACAACTTACTAGTATAACTAAGACATATCTACTATGATTTTTGTCTTCTTTAGAAAATATATTGAAAATTAAATACTCTTATTTTTGCTTTTTGCCTTAAGGAAGCACTCTTTTACAGTTGTCTTCAAGATCTCAAGTGCACAGATTCTCCATATAAAAAAATTAGCTTTCACTGAGCCTTCTTATTTTCTCTAGCAATAAAGTTGACCCTCTGTCTAATGCATTTAAAAACCAACCAAATGGAGCCCAGAATTGCTTCCTTTCCATTAGTCTTGAGCCTCTGTGCTGCATGCTGCTGCTTGCTGCTTCAGTGCACATTTCCCTCTCTGTTGGTGTATGTCTGACATTAATTTGCGTCTGACATTAATTTGCATTGTTATTTGAAGGTGAAGGTGGATGCTTCCTTTATACAAATACTGTTAAACTGGAGAAGCAAAAGGATACTGACATTTAAATTTTAAACTTCAAGCTCAGTACTGTGCTTTACGGATTGTCAAATCTGTATATTGCTCACAGAAACCAGTCTTTTTTTTTTTTTACACAGTGAATTTGTGTCTTTGTAGACTTAATCATGTCACAATCACTTTGAGTACAGATTTTTTTACAACTCCTGAGTAGATACTGCCACTTCAGTCACCGGCAGCTACAGATGCTCAACACTCCTGAGTGAAACAGCCCATTTAAATTAAGCATATTGGGTCTAATAATTCCATTTACTGAATTAAAAATTAGCATATGTACAAGCTTTGGAAGACTGGGAATTAGGTAGTATTTGTCTGTAAGTTAACATGTACCCAAGATCTAGAGCAAACCCAGCTTTGCCAAGTCATGATTAGAGCTGACAGTAGCTCCAGTGCTTGAAATTTTAGGATTATCATACTATACAAATTAAAAAAAAAAAAAAGTTCCTGTTCTTCAACATTTCAGAGAAATGCTATGCTAATGGCATTCAAACACAGTAAAACAATGAGGGTGATGAAGAATGAGAAGTTACAAAAGTGTTCATAATACCTTATTCATTTCAATTCAGTGCAGTTTAAACCATGCCTTACGTGACTGTAAAGTCTAACCTCATGACATTTGTCTTTAATTTAATCACCCACCTGAAACAAGACTGTAATATAGCATATCCCTCTTCAGTCTGTTATATGGCAATATGTGGATCTTCTGTTCAGCTAGAGAGTGAAGCTACTAGAAGATTCCAAATGTCTAGTTGTAACACTAGAACTGGCCAAACTGAAAAGTGGATTTGTAATTTGAAAATATTTAAACAAATTAATTAAATGAAATTAAATTTATAATATTCCTTTAAATTTACATTGCATTTGAGAGCTCACACTAATTGGGTTACTTAGGTTTTATAGAAAATTGATCTCTAGTTATAATTCATATTGAATCTTCTGAGGGTTATTGCAGCTCAACTTTAGTGACCTAGAAAATGTAAAAAGCAAGTTTGTATATTTCTGTATGTAATGTGCAGTTCTGATCTAAAAAACATTTAACATTGTAGAATTCTGTACTTGATACACGAACAAGAAAGGATTGTTTGTACTTTCTAAGGCTTTGTTTTGCCTTTTCAGAGTTCTTTTAGACTATCATGCAAGTAATCACAATTGTTAAGGGATGTCCTAAATTACACCTGTACATGATACCCATGCAAATCTGTGAGACTTCTTGAATTTTATTAGCAAAAGTCAAACCAGTTGAAGCAGAGTAAACGAAGCAATAGATGGTGCAAGAGAAAGAATCTGTCATAGTGTTTCTAGGCTGAGCAAATATACAAGCATTGTAAAAGCAAGCAGATATCACTCCAATATACGTACTGGCCAATTCTGCTTCCAGGTATGGTGTAATTCTGAAGAGTGACACAACAGTCTTGCTCAATGTGTCTGTAGAATCCAAAAGAAGATCCAGTAATTTCTGTGATGATTCATGCCCGAATATTTTGTACACTTACTATTCTGACCAGTTCAACTAGAACGGAGACAGAGGGAGCGCACACACAAACTCTATTATAGCTTCTTGTGCAGACTCATTTATTAGCATCCAGTTCAGAGAGCCGGTGGGTTACTTGTGCAACTTCAGCTCAGTTTGCTCAGGTGTCACCAAGGGCATCACTTTTAAAAAAAACCAGCATTACACAACTGTAATGACGACGCTGTTTGGCAGGGAGAACTTTGTTACAGGAAGTGAGACATGAGCTTGAAATATTGCTGGGTGACTGCAAGAGCCAAGGTTAGGTTTCCAGGCCTGTCAATTTTGGGGGGTAAAAAAAAAAAAAAACCAACAAAAAATCCCATCCCAAACCCAAACTCTCTACATGACTATAAAAAGCATATCTGGTGTCAGAAACCATGGCACAACAAATACACAGCAAGCTTACTACCCTGGACTTCAGGAGAGCACACATTGGACTCTTGAGGGACCTGCTTGGCAGGGTAAAATGGGAAAATGTACTGGAGGGGAGGGTGGCCCAAAACAGCTGGTCAGTGTTCAAGGATCACCTCCTCCAAGCTCAGGAGAGATGCATCTGAAAAAAAGAAGTCAGACAAAAGAGCCAGGAGGCCTGTGTGGATGAACAAGAACCACCTGGATAAGCTCAAAAACAGGAGTCCTCCAGAGGGTGGAAGCAAGGACAGGTAGACAGGATGGAATACAGAGAAACTGTCTGAGTGGCCAGGAACTAGATTGGGCAAGCTAAAGCCCAGACAGAATTAAATCTGGCCAGGGATGTCAAGGACAACAAGAAAAACTTCTACAGATGTGTCAGGGATAAAGGCAAAACTAGGGAAGATGTAGGCCCCCTCCAGAAGGAAACAGGAGACCTGGTCATCCAGGACATGGAGAAGGTTGAGGTACTGAATGAATTTTCTGACTCTGTTTTCACTGGCAAGACCTCTAACCACATCACCGAAATTGTGGAAGGCAAAAACAAGGTCTATGAGAATGAAGAGCTGCTCACTGTAGCAGAAGATCAGGTTCAATACCACCTAAGAAACCTGAAGGTGCATAAGTCCATGGGACCTGGTGAAATCCATCCATGGGTATTGAGGGAAATGGTGGATGAAATTGCTAAGCCACTTTCCATTGTATTTGAGAAGTCGTGGCAATCTGGTGAAGTTCCCATTGACTGGAAAAGGGAAAATGTAACCCCATCTTCAAGAAGGGAAAAAAGGCAGACCCAGGGAACTCCAGGCCAGTCAGTCTCACCTCTGTGCCTGGCAAGCTCATGGAGCAGATCCTCCTGGAATCTCTGCTAAGGCACATGGAAATAAGGAGGTGATTGGTGACAGCCAACGTGGCTTCACCAAGGGCAAATCATGCCTGACAAATGATGTTATATATCATAAATATGATATATTATGATATTATGATAGCCAAGGGCAGAGCAACAGACATCTTCTACCTGGACTTATGCAAAGAGTTTGACACTGTTCTGTGTACCATTCTGGCCTTTAAATTGGAAAGGATTGGATTTGGTGGATGGACCACTTGGTGGATCAGGAACTGGCTGGAAGGCTGCACTCAAAAGGTTGTGGTCAATGGCTCAATGTCCAAGTGGCAGCCAGTGACGAGTGGTGTTCCTCAGGGGTTGCTACTGGGACCAGTGCTACGTAACATCTTTTTTGTAGACATGGACAGTGGGATAGAGTGCCCCCTCAGCAAGCTTGCTGATGACACCAAGCTGTGTGGAGCAGTTGACACGCTGGAGGGAAGGGGTTCCATCTAGAGGGACCTGGACAGGCTGGAGAGGTGGGCCTGTGCAAATGCCATGAAGTTCAACCAGACCAAGTGCAGGGTCCTGCACCTGGGATGTGGCAATCCCAGGCACAAATACAGTCTGGGCGGAGAATGGCTGGAGAGCATCCCTGAGGAGAAGGACTTGGGGTTGTTGGTGTGTAAGAAGCTCAACATGAGCTGACAATGTGGGCTGGCAGCCCAGAAAGCCAACCCCATCCTGGGCTGCATCAAAAGAAGTGTGGCCAGCAGGGCAAGGGAGGTGATTCTACCCCTCTGCTCTGCTCTGGTGGGACCCACCTGGAGCACAGTGTCCAGCTCTGGAGTCCTTACCACAAGAAGGACATGGACCTGTTGGTACAGGTCAAGAGGAGGACCACAAAAGTAGTCAGAGGGCTGGAGCACATGAAGGCATGTTGAAACAGCTGGGTTTGTTCAGCCTGGAGAAGGCTCCAGGGAGACTGTACAACGGCCTCCCAGTACCTGAAGGGAGCTACAGGAGAGATGGGGAAGGACTCTTTGTCAGGAAGTGGAGTGACAGGACACGGGGTAATGACTTTACATTGGAAGAGCGGAGATTTAGATGAGATATTAGAATTAAATTCTTTACTGTGAGGGTGGTGAGACCCTGGAACAGGTTGCCCAGAGAAAAAACAGGTCAGAGTCCGACATGGAGCTTGGGAAGTAGGGGCAGTGGCTGGCCCAGCTGCTCCAACACCAGCCCGTGACTGGCACAGTGTTAACTCTGTGCGAGGTCAGCAGTGGTGGTGGGTACTGTGGGCTGGCAGGTGCCCCAGCAGTGAGGATGAGGGGACAGTGCCGTTAGTGGCTGGCCACTGAGGAAGCAGCCACTCTGCTCCCTGCACCAGGCAGCTGGCCAAAACCCAGGGCTGAGAACTTTGGTTTAGTACAGAGAAGAGAAAGGAGTGGAGTTTGCAGGGATATAGTAAAGGTACAGAAGAGAGAAGTAGGTGCAAAAGGATAAGCTGTTATTATCCCTGATGAGCTGCTGGAAGCTGCTGCTGTTTGCAGCCTCTCGCTGGTGGGGAGTAGGTTCTTGCTGCAGGTTGCTATAACAAAAGAGCTGGGACAGTCAGGATCACAAAGATGTGAAGATTATTACACAGTGGTGTACTGAAGACCTGATATTCGTATCCTTAACATTAGGCAGTACCACTGCTCTCATTTCTCAATACCATACTGCTCTCTCTACAGTGCTGTCAGTTTGTGATCCCTTGTCTCTCCTGTATTTGCACTGTGAGGTCAGATTTTTTGAGTCCCATCTTTCAAATTACGGTAATAGTTTATATTCTCAATATTTACAGTTTCCCTGCTTTCCAAATATGTCAACAAACAAAAATTAGATTTAAGTATTTAAAACACATCAATCAAGATGCTGTTAAAAAGCAAACAATTCTTGGTTTTGATTTAAAAACTATAAATGTTTTCTGTGTTAACTAATGTACTTGATGTTTCTCTTTCATAAAGCAAGTCTGTCATTTCAGTCAGTAAGCCTTTTAAGTGTATTCACTATTTGCATTCTTCTTCCTCCCCTCCTAAAATTAGTCTTCTCTGGAAACTTTGGAGGCAAACCTCAGTTTTCTATGCTTTTGCTGTTTCTGTCTTTGAACAGCCTTTGCTTTTGAGCAGTCTTAGACTAAATTAATAAAACAAGAAAATTCTTCCACTACAGCAAAAATTAAATTAGTTTCAGTAATTAGAAGTAAAAATACTAGTTGTCATTAGTGAAGTTTATTTCATAGGAGTTAAATTTCTTGTCTGCAGTGGTAGTCTTCTCAAATGCCAGAGAAGCTGTGGCTGCCCCATCCCTGGAGGGGTTCAAGGCCAGGCTGGATGGGGCTTGGAGCAACCTGGTCTGGTGGGAGGTGTCCCTGCCCAGGGCAGGGGGGTTGGAACTCAATGATCTTTAAGGTCCTTTCCAACTTGAAGCATTCTATGATGATTCTGTGATTCTAAATCAGCATGAGGGAACTTTCTCCACATCATTATTTCCTTTGCACCATATAACAAGGCTTTTGATTGGATTCTATCTGCTTTTTTCTTCTCAGGGCATCTCTGCAACTGGATTTATTTGTTCGTAAATCAGTGGTAAAAAAAAAGACAAAACTGCATTCAAAACCTGCAAATCTTTGAACTTAAAATTCAGAAATTTTATTCACTTTTGGACAAAGAGTGATTTGAGGACTGTTCATGTACCTGTCTCTCTGCTCTGGATTGTGCTTGCAGCTTACCACCTATCTGTTCTCTTTGCTCTGAAGCTTGTGTTGAGCAACCACTGTGTTTACCTGTGTGCTTTTCCAGTTTTGGTTTTGAAGACTAGGTATTCTCCTGCAGCAGTTCTCCTTTGAACTCCAGAAAAGTACCACCGTGACTGAAGTATTTCAGGCTGCTTAGGTACGAGGAGTCATTTCCAAAACTGCTCGACAACTTTGTGGCTGGTTTGCTGGCTGTAAGGTAATGGCAACAAGAGAATGTTTTTTAAGTATGTGCTGTGTGCTCTGCCGACACCACAGAAGCTAAAGCAGCTTTATTCATGGTGGTTTGTATTTTCATGATAGTCCACTGTTACCTCCCTGTACCTAACCTTCCTGTGTGGCTTCTGCTTGAGCGCATGCCAAATCATAGAATCATAGAATCGTAGAATCACAGAATCATAGAATCATTCAGGTTGGAAGAGACCCTTGGGATCATCAAGTCCAACCATCTGCCCGACTCGACAAATTCCTCCCCTTCACCAGATTCTCAAACACCACATCTCAGCCACTCAGAAACACACTCAGGGNTCCAGGGGGACAGTCACCTCCGTACTTCTGCTGGTCACACTGTTTTTATACAAGCCAGGATGCCATTGACCTTCTTGGCCACCTGGGCACACTGATGGCTTGTGTTTAGGTGCTTGTCAGTTAGAACCCCCAGGTCCTTTTCTGCCAGGCAGCTCCAGCTACACTTCCCCCAGCCTGTAGCGATGCAGGGAGTTGTTGTGGCCCAAGTGCAGGACCTGGCACTTGGCCCTGTTGAAATGGACTATAGCAGAAGACCCCAAGCCCCCACATGGCTTCTGGGCAGTGTATTACCTGATAAGACATTGCTCATAGCAATAAGAAATTAAAAGGTTGTAACAGAAGTTGGCAAGAGCAAAATTTGATCATACCTGCAGCATGTTGCTTGCTTAGTGCTGTCCCTAATGGACGAGTGAAAGTTTGGGCCACTGGAGTATAAAGAATTAAATATCAGAAAACTATTTTGAATAATATAATTCATGAATGTATGAACCTTCATGTTGTGCTTAATTAGGTTAACTTAAAGCATTTTTTTAGTATGTGGAGGAAGAGGGGAAAATACTGCCTGAACCATTTTCAGTGCAAACTGTTAGATTTAGAGTGTGCTTTTAACAAGAATTATATGACAGCATGACAACGGTTAATGCATTATAACAGCAAGTGAAGAGTTATCTTTCTCTATCCGAAACAGACCCAAAAGGAAGTTATGTCATACTTCTAAGTATTTGTGTGCATATTTATAGTATAATTATGAAATTTTAACTGTCTGCAACACTTTGTCTGACCATAATGGGCTTCTCTCAGCGCCCTTTATCTTGAAGTTTTGGATTGTGGCAGTTCATATTGAAGAATGAGTTGAACAGAAGTCTAGGGAGCTACGTGTCATGGAATAACATTTTTTGCTAGTTTGGACAGTTACAGGGGTGAACTGAATAAGGTGAGATAATAGAACAAGCGACAAAAATTTACACTTGGAAATCAAAGACTAAATAACAGGTCTCCATCATAGTCATTACCAGCAGAAGACAGAATTACATCTCACTGTTTCCACGAGTTCTTTGTATTCTGACCCAAGTATCCACAGCAGTCCCCCCTGCCTGAGCACAAGGTCTGGCCTTCATCTGTAAGTAAGTCAGCTGCAGCACTTTTGTGAGTAAGTATTGTCACGTGTTTAATATAAAAGATTCACAGAGTAAAAATTGCCCTGTAAATTCTTTAGTAAACAGTGACTTGCATCATAACTCTAGAGTTTCTTTATTTGCATGGAGCTTGCTGCTGACTCCAAATGAGAAGCACACAGTACAGCTGCTGATTTCGTAAGAAGCACCTGCCTGGGCTGGAAATAATAAACTGTCTGAAAACCATTAAATCAGTTTACTACTTACTGAGGCAGTCCCCGTCACCTCAGCATCTCTTTTGTCTTATCTCCCACAGGTGTTTTTCCAAATGAAGTTTCAGGTGATGGAGGACAAGTTGAGATCAGTTAAGTTTTTGTTGATACAACAGTTTGAGTACTAGTTTGAATAGTTTGAGTACTGCATTTACTATAAATTGAACTGCATAACTGTAACCCTTATGTTAACACCCTTTCAGACCCACGGGAAGTTCCAGGTGGATTGAAGCAAATTACCAGAGGAAGTACTTGTGTGAAGACTTGTCACTGTTTTATGGTGATAGTTTGTTTTTGAAGCGTTTTTTTCCTCTGTAAATATAGCATTGTAATACTTCAGTTACAAGCGTCACAGTTTATTTCAGGTAGTTGGATAACTGGTATTTTGCCATTTAGAAGGTAAGTGATCTATTTTAATAGATACACTCATTAATAGGGAGTATCTTGTATTAAAATTTTAATAAGGAATATTTTACATTAGGAAATCAAGAAAGTAGATTTTATATTAATAATTGAACATAACTATGCTGGTATTTGCTAAGCCAAACCAAACATCTCTTGCCTTTTTGGAATAAGCAGCAAAAAACTTAATGTGTGTGAGAGGAGTGTGGAATCGAAGTGGCGTAATAAGGTGAGAAAAGTCTGAAAGAGAACAATTTGATGACTCGAATTTGAGTTAATTTGAAATAATGCATGTTAACGGAGATACAAAATCACATAGTTGGAGCATTCTAAGTTGGAGCAGTTTATGAATTGCTTCCTTTTATACAATAGCTTTCTCAAGTCAAAGAAGTGCTTCACATCAAGATTCTGCATTGGCAGTATTTCTTTGCAAGCAAGGGAGGATAACAGAAAGGAAGCCATGCCAGCATATCATCCTTACAAACAGGTGGGCTCATAGACTCAAGGAAATAGCGTAAGAATACACTAAGGGGAGCATCTCTTCTCATTATGTGCGTATGCAATTGAGTGAGGATGTCTTCTAGACCACATGGTTAAAAACATTTAAAATAATAAGTCTGGGAACAATATCAAATGACCCATATTTCAGTCCCATATCCACCACTATATTGCTGTGCAGTATTTTGAGTTTTCCAGAACTCACTTTATTTGCCTATAAAATTTTCAGTGTTTATTTTCAAAGTGTTTATTTTATGGGCATACGGTCAGATCTACCATGCATTTGTGAAGTCCTTGGAAGTGCTTCAAGGACTTCAGATATCATGTATGCAAATCAATGCTGAATAATAACTCTGCTCTTGTAGTTGTTCAGCAGAGGTGATGAAGTATTCACTATTTTCAACTGAAAGGTAAGTTACTCTTCTTTACTTAAAAATGCCCTCTGGGCCTGTCATTGAGAAGTAGGTCAGACATGAAAGGAATTTCAGCCCTAATGACCTCAGTCTCTTCAACTCCACTCTACTCAGTGGGTGGCAAAGCTTGTAGTAAATCCTGGGAGTTAGAAAAACAAGTTAAGGGGGATGAGAAACAATTTCCTTTAAAACATTTGAAAAGTAAGAGTAGTGGGGAATTTACAGGGTGACAATACTCAAGCAACCATATAGCAGTATCGGAAGATTACCTTAAATGCTGACAAATTGCTAATCTGAAATTGGTTGAGTGTTCTTAGACATTTGTTACGTTCATAACCTTCACATGGCCTGAATGCAATCACTGATTGATAGATCTAGCTACATACAACTCTTGTCTTTGTGCTTTTAGATGTAAAGCTTTGTGTAATCACAAACCAAAAATGTGTATTTGTTCTATTTTGTATATTCTTGAAACTGTGATGCAGGGATGTAGTATAATTATCCATAAATCACTGTTTTCTGTATTCTGCATCCATCAGTTTCACAAATTTGATACTGCAGAAGGAAAGTGAACCTTAATCACAATCAAATTTTACAGCATAGTAATTGTGAAAAATACTTCCTGGTTCTCCTTGAAAGAGGTGCTTCCCTTGGTAGCTGCAAATGTTATTCAGTGTACCTCTTTAAGAATCTGACATGCTGGGACTCAGCAACTTTCCTCAGCAGGGAGTTCTGCAGAGTGTAGCATCTCCAGGGGTGCGGGTGTAGACAATCCACACTTTAGCTAAGGGGATCACAGGAATGAAATTAGGTTTTTTAGGTCTTTTCAACTGAATAACTTCAGTGTCTCTAAGATCTTTACATGTATTCCTAGCTCCACTGAATAGAAATGCTTAAGCAAAATCATTTGCCATTTCTTAATGGCAGTGCTTAAGGGAAAACGTTATCATAGAATCAGACAAATCCAAGCAGGGGAACAATTCTGTCTTACAAATGTGTATACTGGTACTCTTAAAAAGCATCTAAATAAGCAATTATTCCTTTGACCTTTCTATCAGCAGTTGGGTGAGCAAAGAATAAAGTTAACCATGTGTTTGCAAGAAATTGGGTAGCATCACTGTTTGATTAAAATACCAGTGGAAGCACTGAGTCAAAATACCTTGCCCAGCATGAGTGAGCAGGACACTGGGAAGGCTGGGAACAGAACCCAGGTGTCCTTGAAACCAGCCCACTCCTCTGCCACGAAGAAGCTTTGCCTCCAGAAGCAAGTTCTTTTCTCTTCGTAGATAAAAAGTTCTTGCCTGTGTAGATTTCTTGCTGATTTTGTGTTTGGTTTTCGTTGGACTGGTTTATATTGTGTGTATATATATGTATATATATAGTGTATATTGCTTATATATATGTTTATATATTCTGGTTTATATATTATTCCAGAAACAAGAATGAAAGTACTCAAGAGTCTGCTGCCAGTTAATTTAAAATCAAACTTGTGACTAGCATCCCTGTTGATATAAAGGAGCTGATGTTTTTCAGCACCATTGGCTCCCCTTTTGCGGCACCCAGAACTTTTAAAGTACCATTAAAGTGAAATGGAAGTTAAGAGAAAGGTTTTGATGCTCTACTCAAAGCAGAAAGGAAATGCCATTTAGGTAATGATAGAATGGAAATTTTTGTTTTAGGGAAGTACGACCAAATCGTGTCATTTGCTTTTAAATCTCTCCATGTTTTATATTCCTATTCACAAAAAGATGGCTCGTGGTTTTTGAGCTGAATAAATCCAAATAATTATCCTCTTCCTGAAGTCCTAACTAGTGAGCGAGTTTATTGGAGAAGTTCTTAGTAGTCTTCAGTGCCTGAACTTGCACTTTGTACTTTTGGAAAGATAGGTGTGTGGCACGAAACATGATCTCTGAACAACTTTGCCAATACAGCGAAGAGCTTCCTTTCCTTCCCAATGTGCAGAGCAGCAATGCTTCTCAGCTTTTCCTCACTCTGAAGTGAGTTACTTCCTTTTGTCAGTTAAAACAAGTGACCGCCTTTAGGGCACCTTTCAGCTTTCTCAGACACTGCCCTTACTCTTTGCATAGACTTATGCATTTTGAATACACTCAAAAATCAGATTTTTCTCTCCAGTTACTCACTGTCATTAGAGAAATGGCTATTCATGAACCATTTTGCTCAGTTTTACCTTCACTGAGATAAGGCCAATATCTGGGCACCACAACTACACAAAGAAACAGCAGATGGACTGCTTAGCAGCCACGAAGCCAGCCACACAGTAAAGAAATCTAACGTTTAATAGCCAGCAAGTTACTTAGAATAGCTTGTACTTTGTACATGGAAGGCTTATACAGCTGATGTAGAAACTTTAGTTTTTGTGAATTCCCCCGACCTGCATGTTTTTAAACTATCATCCCGTTGTTGGTATAGTTTTGCTTTTATAATACTGACAATGAGGCTGTAGGTAAGTAGTCGTAATCTTCTAGAGCACTGACATCTGGTGGTGGTTTTAAGTCACAACATATAGATATAAAAGTGGCACTCAGATCAGGCTGGACAAATGCTCTGGTTTTCTATTTTATTCATATTATAGCTTTTAGGGTTCTTATCACAACATTATAAAGGATTTACTTTGCACAACTGTTTCGCCTCATTCTGTAGGCTGTGGGCACAGCACGTTATCACAGTTTTCACTGCACTATCAGGTGCTGTTGTTTGTAACCTTTGCACTGAAGTAAAGATGAAAATACTTCCTCGCTGAAAGTGATTACCTGTGTATCTGTGTACGGTACACTCTCTGACTGCTTTAACGTCTCTGGCTGCTTTGAATATTATGAGTAGGAGTGAAAACTACAATAATTACCAAATTAAACATTCCATAAACTATAAAGAACAGAAGCTCTGGACAGTAACTCCAGATTAGTGCTCCCTTCTGCTTAGGCTTGTTTGCTGCCAGTTCATGTTCACTTGTTTTTACATTCACTCCCTCAATGTCAAGTATTACCCAGTAAGAGTAATAGGAATATTTTGTATTGGATGTTATTTTAACAGCATGATGATGAAGATGTAAAGAAAAATTCAAACATCCTTTCCAAACAAAAGCATGAACCCACATTAAACAGTTATCAGAAACGTTCATATGTTATGTTCCTTTCTTTTATGTCTTCTCATATTTGTGATTGATGACTGGATTGAAATAACTAGCTGCCAGCAAATTCATTACATTTTTCACAAAGTAATTGGAGTTGTAGGTGTGGCAGAGTATCAAAAGCTATATTCATAATTTATGCCCATAGCTTTTTGTGTGACTTCCAGAAAGCTGCAGTAACTTAAAGACAGCATCTGTAAGATCACATTAGACTGGCTCGAGGCCATGCACACCAATACTTCAATCACCAGTAGCAAGTAAGATAGTTACTGGTTGAGATTGTATCAGTTATCTAAGTAAGAGTTCCTTGTTAGCTGAACTTGAAGTAGCATTTAGTGGGATTATTTCAGTTTAAAATTAAGCAAATTGCTCAAAGACTGTGTGTTCCTGAGCAATCTGAAATAATTCTGCCAACATAAAGCTATACAGCTTCTGCCTGCCTCCGTCTGTCTTCCACTTGCCCAAGTGCTAAAACATTTAAAGCCCTTTTAGAAGGCATATGATAATGTTTTGTGGAGTTGGCATATATATCTTAAGAATTTGTATACTACCACTTAATGAGATAACGATTTGTATTTTCTGAGCAACACTAGACACATAGCCACGTATCACAATATATCACTGTTTTGTACCACTTCAAATGCACAGAAATTCACATTGTCCTTGATTTTTTCAATGCCACCAATCTATACATAAATGATACATGCATATATTACTTCATCTCTTCCTAAAGCCCAAGTTAGGCACCTGCTGTGGAGAACTGGAGGTGATTATGTACATTGGAATTTACACAACAAAAGACCTTGTAGTAAAAAAAATCCCCTGGAAAATACCAACCTGCCATATGATACCATGTCGCATTAGTATTACTGCAGCCCATTAACCAAGTTCCAATTAAATAAATCACCTTATTACTTTCTGTAGCAACCAAGGCTTTAGTGTAGGAAAAAAAATTACTTATATTTTATCATGGTTTCTAGTCTTGTAGCTGTTCTCTTCTGCATAGCCTTTAGTCCTCTGGAAATATCCGCACTATAAGAAACAATCAGAACATACTATCTCAAGCTTTAAATTTCCCAAGGAAGTAACACAGAGCTCTCTTTTGCCTTAGATGCATTTTATGAAAGAATTAACAAAGCTCTGCTTTTCTATTTTATAGCTGTAAGAGCTAGTGCCCTCATCTGTCCATCAAACTCACAGTGACTTAGTTTTAAAATTAGAGTGCAATCTGTAGATGCTGAGGAGAAGAGAAGATGAGCTAGCATTTCTGATGGAGCCCGTAGGAGTGAGATCATGGATGTTTTAGGTTCCTGAAGGTTGTTAAGAGGGTTTCTCAAAGCATTCATCCCACCTGCCCTGCTCTCCACCCCCCCCACCGCTTGCTAAACTCAGAATTCTGCAGCTGTGCTGCTGCATGCCGTGTTTAGAGGAAACAGGCTACATGGCTGAGGTAGAATATTTTTGCTTTTTTATGGCTGCAGTAAACTTAATTGCCCATGTTATTTCATTTTCTCATTGACTGCTATTCAGGTGGTTTTACCCCTTTAGTCCTGGAGACTTTTTTTTCTATACCTTTTTTTCAAACTCACCTATAGAAAATAGGACACAAAAATCATCAAAACACCTATCTGACTTTTATGGCTTGTAGGTTGGGACTAGCTTTTTTGAAGGTTTTCCAAATCAACAGCTCTTCCAACTTAGAAATCAGTAGAGTGCGCAAGTCACTGCTGCCACATGATGTGTCCGTAGTAGTCTCCATGGGAACGCACACACACAAAGGGTCACTGTCAGTCTCAGTTTATCTACAGCTAGACAGACTGCTGAAAATTACTTTTTTTTAAACACATAGCAAAAAATTAGGAAAACCTCAAAGCAGTTTGTGTTTGCTTCAGATGTCTTTTTGGTCCATGTAAAGGAAACAATCCATTTCCTATTCACTTTTTTTTGCTCGACTTAAAGATGACAGCGTATTTCGGTGAAAACGTTTCTGGACACTTGCCATTACAGCATCCATCCTCCTCCTCAGCATAATGCTGCACGGAAGACCCCATGGTTCAGTGTTTCTTGCAAATAGCATCACGTACGTGGAACCCTTCGGACAACATCACTGCCAACTCAGGACGTTTCAAAAGAGCCCCGTTGTTGGAGAATGAACACCCACCACTGCTGACACACAGAAGTCTTATCCAACAAGGGCTCTAAAGCCATAGGTTTTAGCTGAGGCAATGGTCCTTCTCACTCTACAAGTACATGAAAGGAGGCTGTCACAAGCTGGGGGCAATCCCTTCTCCCAAATATCGGGCAATGAGACAAGAGGAAACAGCTTCAAGTTGTGCCAGGGGGGGTTCAAATTGGACATCAGGAACAAGTTCTTCCCTGAAAGGGTGTCGTGGTTTTGGCCAATCAGAACCACAGATGGCCCCTCCCTCCCCACTTGAAGAAAAAGAGAGGAGAGGAAGAGATTAAGGAGATTTATGAATTTATAAAAAAATTAACTACTTAAATGAAATATAAATAAATAATGCAATACATAATAATAATTAAAAAAATAACGGGAATAAAAAGTATACAGTATCTACAAAACCGCATCAAGCTCCCAGAATGACAATCACATCACCAGTAGGCATCGGGAAAAAATCCCAGACTGGATGTGGTGACCAACAGGAGCAGGATTCTAGCTCTGGAGTCAGGAATGCTCGGATCGGGATCAAAGGCAGATAAACAGACGTCAGCCAACGAAGGAAGTCAGTTGACCCTTTGATCCCTCAGCTTTTCTATTGAGCACGGGGCAGACGGGATGGAATACCCTGTGGGTCAGTTTGGGGTCCCCTGTCCTGTCCCCTCCTCCCCACAGGGGTGACCCCTCCAGGCTTCTCTGCTTCCCACCCTCCAACGGGGCAAATAACACCATTCCCTGCCCTTGGCTGTTCCAGCAATAAGGATAAGCCAGAGCCTCTCTGCACCATCCCTTGGGGTGATCAGGGCTGATCACCCTCAGAGGGAGCAGTTTCTGAACAATCTGCTGCTAATTTCAGAGTTTAGTGAGTTAGAAGAGGCCCAGCTAAAAAAGTAAAATTACTGAACAGAAAATTGGTTGATTTTACCTGAAACCAGGACAAAGTTATGAAGCATTGGAAAGGGCTGCCCAGGGAAGTGTTTGAGGCCCCATCCCTGGAGGTATTTAAAAGCTGGGCAGACATGGAGCTTGGAGAGATGGGTTAGTGGTGGTTTTTGTCAGTGTTAGGTTGATGGTTGGACTCCATCACCTGAAAGTCACCTTCCAACCCGGATGATTCTATGAAGTGTCAGAGAATATGTCCCCCTGGTTCCAAAGAGGCAATAATAACGGAGGTAAACACTGCCTTTCCAGCTGTAATGCTACTCTATTGTAAACAATATACCTCAGGTTTGCAAAGGAAAGAATACTCCAGAGGTTTCCGGGTGGACTAAAAGGGGACAGCACCGGGAGGTCCGTGGGGAGGTTTGTGCCTCGTCGCACTCCGTACCCTCCGCAGCCCTGTGCTCCACGTTGGCTGCGCAGGCGCAGTGGCTGCGGCGTTCTCCTGCCCAGTCGTTGGAGGGGACCCAGGAAGAAGAAGCGGCGACGGCCCCGCGGGATCGGGGCAGGCTCTTGTTGTCCTCTTTGGGAAGTCGCCCCCCGCTGTCTTCGCTGCCGGCCCCCCTCCTCCCTCCCGCCACCATGTTCAAGAAGCTGAAGCAGAAGATCAGCGAGGAGCAGGCGCCGCCGCGCGCTGTGGGGGGACGGGCGGCCCCTCTCCCGCCGCAGGTATCGGGCGGCGGAAGGGACGGTGTCTGTCGGGTGGCTCTGCAGGGGGAGGGGTGGCCGGGCGCCTCTGCTGACGGGCGCCTCTGCTGACGGGCCCCTCTGGCCTTTCAGCCGGAGGAGCGGCGAGGCAGGGCAAGGCCGGGCCCCTCTTTCGCCTAGGAAAGACCTCGGGATGGACCGATCCGACGCACCCCCGGCCGCGGGGCTCAGCTCAGACCGTGGTGTCCTGCTTGCGATGGTTGGGCCAGGGCTCTGGGATGGGCCGACGGGCAAGTGCCGCGCCCCGGCTCTCGGTCATCGCCGTGCGGCGCCGCTGTAACTTTTAAAGCCAACTCGGTTGTTTCCGAGCCGCCTCTTCGGAGACTTCTGTGACAGTTCCTCTGTTTGTCTGCTCTAGAAAGGCTGTCCTTTGGAGGAATGTAAAAACAGCCCCTTACTTAAACAGCAGCCCCTTACTTAAACAGAGTGAAACAGAAGCGGGTTTATTCTTTAGCATTTAAAGCAATGACATTTTCATGGGCGCAGGCTAACAATCTGGCTTTGAGATCGAAAGTTATCTTTCTCTCTCATCTTAATGTTCTTTCAGTTCCTCTAAGTCCCTTCTGTTTCTATCCTGTAGAGGGCTGATCTGCATACTGTAACCTTATTCTTGCTTTTTTTAAACTGTGTAGAAATTGAGAGTATTGTATAAAGTTGAGAGTAAGGCTTCCCCCCTTACCCCCAGTCATAATTTAGTTGGCCATTTTTCTCTTATATGTACTTATACAAAATTATGATTCATTTGATTTTAGAAACTATTTTTAAATTAGAATAACGCACATGAGATATGATACCAGTGCAGAGTATCTCTGAAACTGGCAGTGGCCAAAAAAATGTGATGATTTCATGCATGTGTCAAAGTGGAATAAACTCTCTACCAGTTCAGATTTGGGTAGGAAGACTTTGACAAGCTAACTTTGTAGTGGCAAACTCTGCTGAAAAAGGTAATGTCTGCCTGCTCTAGGTGTTCATGCTCTGGCAGGGGGATTGGACTAAATGATCTTTCAAGGTCCCTTCCAGTCCCTGATATTCTGTGATTCTGTGATATCTTTGCGTCTTTGGCTTTTTGCTGGGTCAAGTGTCCTGTGCCCAGGGGGCTGTCTTTGCCCTTGGTGGCCATGCACTGGGCACAGCTTCTGGGTGTGCTTGATGTGTCCTCTGCCACTCAGCTCCCAAGGACAAATCCGGTGCTTTTCTCTCAGGCCATGACAGAAACCAACCCTACAGCCCTGGGACAACCTCTGTTAGCCATTCCCTCCACTGCGTCAGAGCTAATGTCCATGAGGCCACGCAATGAGGAGGACCAGGGATTTGATCTGGCTGGACACAAACCCTCTTGCTGGGGCATAAAGGGGGTGATTTTGGCAGCTGCAGCCTGGAGGAACACCCAAGCATAACCAGAGCCACAGGTTTGCACGGATGGTGCCAGCAGACTGACAGGGAAATAACACAGGCTTTGGAAAAAGGAGTGAGCAGACGATACACTGGTGTGGTGGAAAAGTTGGTCATTTTAAGACTTAGAACATTTGGATCTGTGCCCGAAGCACAGCCAGGCAAACTACGACTTTTCCAAACTGGGAAAATAGCCTGTTGCTGCTGTTGCTGTCACATCCCCTTGTCCCACCGAAACCAAGCTGTGCAGCCCCTCTGTTCAACACACCCGTTGGCTGTGTCTATATGGGACACAAAATCCACCTCAGCTACAGGGTAAAACTTTCAGAGCTCATTTGTGACTTTAACCTTTCTGAGTGTACCTGCCTACCTCACTTTGCAGGAAGATTTTATCTAAAACCCTGGCAACTCTCTTTTTTTCCTTTAGGATTTAGTATTTTGAGCACTGAAAGAGTAAGAGGGGTACTATTTGTGTCATTTTGTGTGTTGGTGCTAAAATTGTTACGTACCTTCAAACTATGTAAATAAAGGTATTTATATCATAGACACTCACTTTCACCAGAGGTGAAAAACAGTGGTTTGGTTCTCTCTGTGTGAATCTTGCAGAGACATACAGAGTATGGATGAGTTCCTCACCATTCCTTGCTGATACACCAAGGGGCATTTGCTACTACACTCTCGATAATGAGGTCATCTTCTTGGAAACAAGCACTGCGTTGTTTTGTGTTCTTGACCATGTTCTTCCTTATGCTTCAATAGGACTTTTCATCCTTTGGCTTTCTTCGTTGGTATCTTTCTTAAAAGTGATGGCAGCCCTCTCAGCCTTTGTCTTGCTCCTTCCAGGTGTTGTTGTCTTCTGTAGGTCCTCTGTGCCCCAAACCTTACTCTTTGCCTTTACACTTACTCTTTGTTCTGCCTTCATCCCAAATGGGATTTGTCTTTCTTGAACCCAAGGAATGAGAACTGTCCATAGTGGTACAGATGAGTTCTTTCTAGGGCTATGCACAATGCTTGCCTTTCCTATGGAAATAACTTGCCTGACACACAAGAATGCATTTGGCTGTATCACATTCATGGCTTATAGTCATGCTCTGATCTCCTCATGTCTCCAGGAATACTTGCCTACTACAGTGTTTCCAAGCCGTAGTAGAAACTCATGGTGCTCCACCTGACATGCTGCCTATTTCTACCCTGCAGTCCTTTACTCAGGGTATATTGATGTAGGGGATATCTGTTCTGTCAGAGCTTCAGCTGGTAAGGAGGATGAGGGCTGTAGAACTATACCATGAAATAGAGCTCTTTTTCTGCCTCCTGCATGCCATAAAATCCAGTTCTAGCCAACTTCAGCTACATATTCTTTCTGTTTGTTCCCTAAGATGAACAAACATTCCTGCTGCAGAGCTTTCTGCCACTGACATGGCTGTAAATTGACAAGAAGTATGACTTTAGCAATGAAAACTGTAGAACCATTAAGGGCATAGTGAAGAGTAGCAAAGTGGTGATGAACATCTGGAAACTGTTTTCGTTCTGTATGGTGAGGGCTAGATGCAATCTTCTTTGAGTTGCTGCCAGGTTAGGGAGTAGGAATAAAAGGAGAGCAGGCTGTTGGCATAAGTACATAGTTGTTTTTCAAATACTTTTGGTGTGAATTTTTCCAGCTGTCACGGGGAATGGCTATTTGGTCCTAGGTATGGTGTTTGACTTTTGAATTGTATTTTCACGTGGGAACAATTGGTCCACTTGGCTAAACCTGTGCTTATGATTGATTTTGGAGTAACCTTTTGTGTGCTATTGGAGTGAATTCATTATTATCCAAATTTTACAAAATTTACCTATAGATTTAGGCTGTAAAATGAGGGTAATTCTTTTAAAACCTGTCTTTTTTTGGTAATATCTTTTCAGTGATCTGACACTCTGTCAATCATGTTACAGAACATCTCGTGAGACGGGCATTTTGCAATGCAGAATTTATGTGTGTGACCTCAATGATGGTGCAGCAACAAAGAGTGGCAGTTCCTTTTACTTTTTTTTGGCAACAATTTTCTCATTCTATTTATATTGAATATACCTAATGAGAGATTTAGCTAATTAATTTCTTTGTAAATCACAGCTTCTTGATATTTTCATGTTCATTGCATTTCTACTGATATTGTGCATTTGGATTCTGAAGTACGTGGCTGGCACGTTATGTTAGGGTTGGGTTGTCGTGGCTTGTTGCAGCCTTACTTAGCATGAAGTTGGGAACTTTCTTTGAACAGATGTTCAGTGCAGTCAGGAACAGCAAGTTGATAATGACATCATAAAATTTGTCAATTTCTTCTGCTCTTTTTCTGTCTTTAGAATCAGTTTTGTAAGTTTTATTCTTCTTTTGTCAGGTTTGTGTTTTTTTTGTTGTTAACTTCTTAAAGGAATCAAATGGTATTCCATATATAAAAGCTTGAATCTCTGTCACTTTGCAAAACTTTTAAACTTTAAGTATCTGTGCTATGTTGCTAAGTATTAGAAGTCTTGAGTTTCAAATCGTAAGAAGACCATGGTCAGAAATAATCAGAATAATTAATTTTATTGCATGCTGTCGTGGCTGACTTTTGACATACTGTGCTCTGGCGACTTCAGAGTAGGGCAGAACTTGTCACAGACAGTACACAAAACCTGTCGTTTTCTTTAACAGGCAGGTCGAGACCAGGCTTTAGTGAGATGTTATAGTCAGTAATTGCTGAAGTAAATTACGATACACAATGCTTAGTTCTGAACTTAATATTATTACTTGCTGATCTCTGTCATCTCTGTGTAGGTCCCTTCCAAATCCCCTCCACCAATTGTCAACAGAAGCAGGATATCTTCACTTACAGATCAGAGCGAAGAAAGCACTTTAACACCAGACAAGGAGGTCAGTTGAGAACTGTTTTTCTGTATTTTTAAATTTTAACTTTAAAAATAAAAAACCATAACTTTGTGTCCTTGATTAATTTTTTTTTTAAATTATTCCTCAATCTCACTATTTTCTGTGAGTTTATAGATATTTATATCTATTTATAATCTAATTTGTAGATTAAACACTGGAAGTGTTTAATATTAGTAAAACAGACTTTTAGGCTGTAATAGTTAACGCCCAGACTAGAAAACCTTTTAAGTCCTTCCTCAGGTATTAAAAGTCTTAACCCTGAAATGAACTCTGTGAAGTAGTGGGACAGAAGTTCCATTCTGAGAGACTAACCACCTTGGTTTTTATGCCTCTTTTGGTTGAAAAGTTGAGAGAATCCAGTTAACTGCACAGGGAACTTGAAACGGATGAGGGCTTAAACTTGTGAATGTTTCCAACCGTACCAGTAATAACTATCAAATTTAATCAGCACCACCCCAGAAAAAACAAACACACAAAAAACCCAAACATCAAACCAAACTGACTCTAAATTAATCGATAATAAAATGTCATTAAAATCACCTTCAGAACGATGGGTAACTGTGACTTGCATAATAGAGCAAATAGAGGAGGTAATCTGCAACCCTCTTTCATACTGAGTACCATGGGGTTTTTTAAAGTGGCTTGATTAAAAAAGAAAAAACAAATGAACAAAAAAAATCCCTGACTTATTATGCATGAGAATAGGCCAGTGGAGTAAAACAGGGAGTTTCTGTGATCCTGTGAACTTTGTCAGAGGAAATACTGAGTTCCTAACCAGAAAATTCAGTTGCTGCATTTTGCCACAGAAACGATGTGTTTTGTTGCAGCAGGGCAATCCATGTTAATTTTTAACACCACATTTTCTTCAGGGAATGATCAGCTATACCTGAAATTTGTCATAGATTCCATTATGAACGCGAGTAGTCGTTACAACTTGGTAGTTTGCGTCGTCCAACAGTAATAGAAATGAAAGGAAGAATACCTCATTATTTTGTTTTGTATTTTGGAAATGCAGTAGTGAGTTTTCCAATAAATAGATATTTTCTCTACTGATACATACATACATACATATATATATATATATGTAATGACTTTGCTCTGTCCCTGCTGAGAGGTTTTCTATTAACTGATACTCCAAAATGTCAGCAAGCAGTGTCACCCAGAATAAGTTATTAAGTGTTTCAGTAAGAGAGTTTGCTGGGGTTTTGCTGTTGATTTTTTTCCAGGAAAAACAATCTGCATTTCCATTCTTAATGCGGAGTATAGAAGTGACATACTGCTACATGAGAACTACCACTGTGGCCTAGAAGGAATGAGTTGGTGTTGAGAGTTGCTGTTGTCAGTGACCAGTGGAATATGAAATACTGAAGTCATGAGATACTGTTTTTTGTTCTGTGTGACCAATTCACTCCTATTTTTTTTTAGCTGTCATTAATGTGGTGCTGCCTGCTTGAAAGAAATCTTCCTCTCTTTTCAGTGGAAAATAAGTGGAAAGTTTAAGTGGAAATACTCGTCATCCCTTTTGTTACACAAGTACCAACTGCTTGTCTGCTCAAATAGTATAACTCTCACGTTGAGCAAAAGGCAGAATACTTTTCCTCAATTTGTATTTATTTTTGAGAATGTCTGCTTTTATTCCAGATCTGCAAAAGGTTTTATGACCCTGAAGGCTCATCATCTTTTTCAGTTTGATTCAGCATAAAATGCGAGTTCTCTTCACAATTCAACACATTTTAAAAGTGAATACATTTCCAAAGTGCTGTTGGGTGCTACCTATACATATTGATAGTTTCTGTAGTGTTTATCATTTCTATGGAGAACTACGTTTGGTCTTTGCTGCTTCATATGTTGCCCCTCAGCAGACTGTTTTTTCAGGCTGCTTTTCCAGACAAATAGAGAAGCAAAGGACATGCCAAGTTATGTTGGAAGAACATTATGCTCTAAATACAGTGGTTACACTGGTGCAGTCGGAGAGGCAGAAGGAGAAATAAGATTAAGAAGGGAAATGGACTTTCAGTTTCACAGTTATCCTTGGGCTTAGGGAGCTGCTATGACAATTCTACTTGTGAAACATCCTGTGATTAGAAATTCAGAAAGTAGTGTAGCTGCTAAGGGAATGAAAATAACTTCTTTTTTTGTGAGGACTGATTTTACTTCAAATGGAAAAAATTATTAAAATAAAGATAAATTTAAATAATGAAAACATGAAATCTCCTTTCTCTGCATTTCTCATAAATGTTAACAGAATGATTAAAAGCAAATAGTCTTTGAATTGTGATTGTTGGATTAGATTTTCATAACATTTAATTCACCTGCAGTATTCATACACTTAAAAAAATGCAGAGATAATATGTAGTATCTCTGAAAATATATGCCCTGACTACATGGGTGCGTTATGCCTTTTTGGGGGCATGTTTTTTCAGTGTTCTGTTTTTATAAGGCAAATGGTTTATGTATAGGTAGTAATGGCATTACAATGAACTGAAGTTGGACAATCATTTAGTACACTGAAAATATTTGGGTCTTGAATAGTATCATATACTAAAATGTTCTTGCAGAAGATGAGTAACTACTAACCCTTTTGATACTGAAAGCTAAGCAAAATTACAGTGTTTTATAGATCTTTTGTATTTTCTGTGTCCCCCCTCTGGGCTATTTAGTATCTCTGGATTTCTTAAATAGGTCATGCTTTTGGACTTTTAGTGCTATAGCATCAAAGTTGCAAGTACTGCACGTGAAAGCTTTGACTGAAACTCACAACATTTTTACAATGGTAAACATAAAATACAATAAAAACAAATTTAGAGTGAATTACAGTTGTAAATGACAGCATTAGTCTGATCAAAGAATTACAATAAAATATACAGGCAAACGGTCTTTCTTTATATTCTGCAATTATAGGAATTTCTTTTTAATTTATTTTTCAAAATTACAAAACTTTCTCAGTTTAAAAAAGCCCCAACTTGTGTGCTCTTTTTCATGCCACTGTCATCTTTGTCTTCTATTTTAGTGGCGCTGTGGATCTCCAGAGGCAGTGTTAGAGAGCTGATAAATTTGTGTATATAAAGAAAAAGCAGAAGTCTGTCTAATTATGTATCCTGTTCTATAAACTATGACTACAGTATGAGGTAAAAGCATGTATAGGTACTTCCATAGAACTTGTTCAGACAATTTGTGTATCAGGTGCTTTTTCAATTGGTCTTGGTGTCATTTGAAACAGCCCCGGATGATTAAAACGTGGTTACTTGGTGCTTCCAATCTTTTCCAGGGAAGAATAGTGTTTGGTTTTCAAACTGTTGCTGTGCTGACTCTTGAGCAAAATTTGAAGCGAAATACATCAGTCGTATTCAGTATAGTTCCTAGAATTAAAAATTTTCATTCTGTTCTATAATACACTTATTTCCAAGTCAGGCCCACCTGCAGAAGATAACAAGGCTAGGCCATCAGCTGAGAGTAAGCAACTGAGAGCTTGCTGTGGATGACCTGCCTGCTTCGCAGATCCAAGTATCGCTCTAATCCTCCTGAGTGTCTGGGCAGTGACAGCAGAGCACAATATACATAGCTCTTCTTAGAGCTACAGATAAACTAGCCAAGATGCTTTTCCATCTCATTTTAGATTTATGTAATGACTGTGGTTTTGAATTCATGGAAATGTTTTTTCTAGCATGAGCTATTAACAAGCAGGACCAGTAAAGCTGAAATAATATTCCTTCAGTACCTTTGTTAATACTGCCTCTTTCTTGTATTCATATACTTAATTTAAGGTACTTCTAAATGGACATTGCTGTGCAAAGACGGTAGTGATTCAGATATGTCTATATGTCTAATTGCAGGGGAAGCCTTGAATTTTCAGATCTTCAGTTTCTTCTATTCCCTGATCACAGTAGGGATGAGGCATAAAAGGTTCTGCTGCAAATCACACAAACCTTCTACAAATAATTATTTGCACAAATCAGCAAATTACTTAAGTATTCACAACTTTCTGCTGGCATTTCCCAACTTGCGCAAATAACCGTATATATTTATTTATTTTACTGTGGGGAATGTCAGTTGAACAACTAAACCTTTAGCCTGATAGCTGAGTCCTCCAGCTTCTTAAACTGGATGAGCAAATACTGGTTTGTCTCTTGGAGAAGCTTATAGCCTGATCCCTTCTGTTTTACTGTGCTTGTGTACAGCATAACAAAACTGTCCACATGCCATTATAGAAGCTTATAACATACTACAAATTTATGTATATCATGATGCACTTTGCTAAAAAAATGTATGAATTTTCAAATATGCTTGATAACAGGTTAATCTGAAATTTGGAATTTTGGAATTCTAGGGCTTTTTTTTTTTAAGTAATAATGAGTGCCTTTAGCAATCAAGCATGTGTTATACATATGTAACATGCATTGATTCAACTACTTCCATCTCTAGAGCATTAAGACTTGGGTCAAACTCTAAATCCTGTTAAATCCTGGGTTTTGTTTCGCAGTGTGTTATGGAAGCTCTTTGATATAGGGGTCACAGATACTTTGGCCTTTGCTCCCCATTCATCAGAATCTTAGAAAAGGATGATTTGAGCGTGGTAATCCTTCAAAGTGAGGAGGAATAGTAAGAATAATATGAAAACATTTCGTTCTGGAGTTCAGAAAGTCCATAAAGAACAAGTAAGGCTGCTTAACTTAGACCAAGTTTGGGGGCTACAAAAACTGTTGCCAGCTGCGTGCCCAGAAGGCCAAGAAGGCCAACAGCATCCTGGCTTGTATCAGGAACAGTGTGGCCAGCAGGAGTAGGGAAGTGATGGTGCCTCTGTACTGGGCACTGGTGAGGCCTCACCTCGAGTACTGTGTTCAGTTTTGGGCCCCTCACTACAGGAAAGACATTGAAGTGCTGGAGCGTGTCCAGAGGAGAGCCACCAAGCTGGGGAGGGGTCTAGAGAACAAGTCCTTTGAGGAGAGGCTGAGGGAACTGGGCATGGTTAGTTTGGAGAAGAGGAGGCTGAGGGGAGACCTCCTTGCTCTCTACAACTCCCTGACAGGAGGTTGTCTTTTCAGAGAAGTGGGTGTTGGCCTCTTCTCCCAAGGGAATAACGACAGGACCAGAGGAAATGGGCTGAAGTTGGGGCAGGGGAGGTTTAGATTAGATATTAGGAAGAATTACTTTACTGCAAGAGTGGTCAAGCACTGGAACAGCCTGCCCAGGGAGGTGGTGGAGTCACCATCCCTGGAGGGATTTCAGAAAGGTGTAAATGTGGCACTTGAGGGCATGCTTTGGTGGCTGAGATTGTAGGGTTTTTTTTACATGTGTATGGTTGGACTTGATGATGTCTGGCTTCATCACCTAATTTATCTAACTTGTAACTTTCTCTCCAAGGTGGGAATGTTCATTGGGTAGTATGATTTGTGCAAATAAAGGGATTAAATACTGTGACAAAAGATCAGCAATGTTGTGGACTTAATTTGGTGTCTGAGATCAAGGTCGGTATGGGGTAGGGAGTTCATTTACCCTGGCATTTATTTGAAGCGATGTTGGAAGATGTTAGTAGGATTTCTGTAGCAAGCCTCAAGTGCAATTTGATGGCATTCAGAGGACTAGAGAAGGTTAGATACAGGTTCATTTATATCTTTGCATATTCTGTCTGTTTCCAGTATGCTTCAGCCCAGTTGGATTCCCTGCTTTTCTAGTTTTAGTGGTCAAGTAACAAATACAGCGCTGATGTGGTGTTAGTGATGCATTAGAAAGCATAGCACCAAATATATTTAATGTTTCTGAAGCTACTAAAATAATTCAGAGTGGGTTTTAGGCCAGATCCTGAAGTGCAAGAAGTCATTGTGAAAATACTGTTTAATTTTCACAGACTAGCAGAGTGCTTCTTGCTTTTTTTTCAGATGTAGGTGAATACTATTTAGTGACTTTTAATAACACCTGCCATCATCAAGTTAACCAGACAGCTGGTTTTAAAGCCATACCGAATAGTTGATGAAAAAAAGGAAGTGCAGATAAGCGCAGATAAAGTATGTATATATTGGAAAGCATTTTGTAGTGTAACTACAGCACTCATTAGACAGCTCTCCCTATAATTGAGATGTAAAAACGTAGCAGGTAATGAGCTGCTGGAGTAACAACAGTACTGTGAGCGAGTGCTTAAATGTTTTCTTTCTTGGGTACCCAACACCTGAGAATGGAGGATGAACTCACTAATGAGAAGATGCAGCAAGTTCTAAATGTGCTGAGGAAATACCATTCTTGGACTGTGACTGAGTGTATTCTGTATTTGGTAGCTATTTGAAGTGTTAAACTCTTGTCTCGGCTACTGGTGAGGAAATATTTTGCAATTTCTTTTTGATACAGTGATTGCTGTTCTTCCTCAGCGGTGTTGTTTTCTGCCCTACTTTATTTGCAGGGTTGGCTCCATCCCTTTTGCATTTGCCTTTACTCAAGTGACTGTAGTGAAGCTGAGATGTTTTAGTGGTGGTCTTGAAACAGGGTTCCACATCTCCTGACACTGTGAAACTCAACAGTATTGTTAATTGTGTTCTGCTGCTTGTGTAAACTGTTAGCTCTGATGGACACCCCAGAGATGTATGACTACAAACTCAAGCAGTACTGGATCAAGTTTTATTCATAACTTTTTTTCCTTTCTTTTTCTCAAAACTGTAACAGTTGGTAACGTGAATTGGCATATTTTAGGCTCTGGATAGCTAAGATCATCTGATCTTGCTAAGGAGGAGTTACATAGACTCACTCTCATTTGCCTACCGGGTAGTTTGACTGAATTTTTAAATTAACTCTTGCCATTGTTCAAAGGTCTTTGTCATTTTACCCGTAAGTTTGGGGGTCTGTAATTAATGTGAAAGACTTACTGTCTAAGCTTCCTGTTAGAACTTGGCTGCACTGACTTCTGGGGATGATTGAAAATGTAAAAATTCACGGATGCCAAACATACTTGACAGTCCTTTTTTTTTCTTTCTTTATTTATTTTCAGTAGGAATTTTCTTTTTAATGCAAGTTGCTTGGTGTACTATTTGATGGAATTAGGATTAAGTAGAATAATGCTGTGGTAAAATGTCTCAATTTAATATTCTCAGAAGCAAACATTATCATACTGTTACTATGGAGAGATAATTTGAACCATCTCTGACTCCTAAAGTTCTTGATGGTCATGTTTTTGAAAGTGACTTATTTAAACTGAAGATAATACATATTACATATTGAATATGTTCCTAGTCTTTTGTTTAATAATACTTGCCATAATCCATTTATGAGTGCTTTGCAAACTGTTTCATTGTCTGGCAAATACCCTTTCAAGAGGTACAAGTATGTGGGTAGCACGGCCAAGGCTATGTGCTTCTGCAAACATCATGACTTAACAAAGATTTTCAGGAATTGTTAACACTTGTCAGCTTCTTTGTTTTTATTTTGCTCAGATGAGGAAAGAAACCTGCCTGGGCTTTACACTTGAATAAATATATAGCAGGAGCTTACTCTTAGGAATGATACTTCTATCAGGCTCAGAGAGAGAGACTGGTGACCTCTGACCAAACCCAGCCTCTGTTTGCAGCTCCAGTGGATGCACTGGGCAAACGTGTCCAGGCTGGGGGAAAGAAGATTGGAAGCAGGAGAAATGACACCATCTCTTGTTTTTGTAGTACCTTAGAAGTGAGGAGTTTTGCCCAGTTTTCTTGTACCTAGCCAGTTCTTTGCAAATCAAGTAAACTGCTGGAACACTTGTCCCACGCCAGCTTGGGAATGCTGTGACAACGGCAGCTGAATTATAGAAATCAACATTAATTGTCGCTGTACTTACCAGTTTGAGAAGTAAAAGTTGGGTATAAATATAGAATTAGTGCTCTGGAGGTACCCTGTCTGCAAAGACAGTTCACAATTTTGTAGTGGTTTGTTGTTTTCTAAAATCTGTTACAGCATCCTAACAGCATCAAAACGCATTACATTACACGTATATATCCATTTTGAATTCAAATTCCAGTCTCTTTCTCTTCATGTTTTTCATCTCTAGGATTTTACATCTGATACTGACTTTGAGAGTTGTAATTAGTGGCACAGAGTCTAGTTTGAGGTCCATAACNGATCTCCAGAGGTCCCTTCCAACCCCATAGCATTCTGTGATTCTATCACTTGATAAAATGGTTGATTCAATTTGTGGTGTTTTTGCAAAATAGTCTGCTATTAAAAAAATATATTTTAAGTATTATAAAATAGTCGGTAGTTACAATTCTAGTTTATAAGAGCAAATAGTCAAAACCATGCAATTTATATAGTTTATAACTGAAATACTGATAGAGTTTTTGGAATAACAATTTTTTCACACGTAATGGAGAGCAGGGAATGCCCAGTGGTATTTGAAGATAAGTGACTCACAGAAGTTTAAACAGTATCAGTGGCTTTATCTTTGGCTACACTAGGAATTTTTTTTGTGCTTTTCTTTACTTCAAAATGAGCAGAACTGTACTTTGGCTGTTCTGAAATGATCTAATGCATGTTTTCTGAATATGTCCTGCCTTTATCAATGCCTGTTGTCTCATAATCATGATGTTTTTAGAAGTGTGGAAAAACTGAGTAAAATCATGCAACGTTCTTGACTGTATTACTTGATTTATTTTCGTTTTCCTACTTTTTGCACTGAATGACAGCATCTAGCTGGGATGATAGCAGAACCTGCTTTTCTCTCTGAGTATACTATCTTTGCTTTGGATCCCACCAAACAACCTAAGCCAGAGAGGGACAGTGTGGTGAGTCCCGGCTGCCCCGCTTAGTGCTGCCGTTAGCTGGGGGAGAGCACTGTATAGGGGCAAACCTAGTGTTGCTTGTGGCTTGTTCTCACAAAGGCAATCTATCTTAACTACCCCGTTGCTAACCCTGCACTAAATTTCTTGGAGGTAGTACTTGATAGCTCCTGGCTGGTATACTGTATGATGTGAATTTATTGTAATGTAAAAAAAATGTTTTTCTGCTACAGAGGTAACCCTACTTTACACAGCTTCTGAATGATTGTTGCACAAGTTTGTGTGTTTGTTGCTTTAGAATTCATTATGCCATTGGAAGTCTCCTCTTAATTTTTATGTATGTCTGTATGTATTTCAAGATAAGTGGATACAATAAACACTGAGGTTGTTTTTCACTAAAAATTCCATGCTTTTTCCTGTGAGCAGTGAAAGCCTCACAATGTTATTTAACTACTAATGGTAGCAGGAAATAAATTACCTCGCACAGACACTGAAATCCAGCTACATTTAGATGGTACCCTGGCAGCTGTTATTGCAAGGATAGTATTTTCATAATTAGATTTTATTTAAAAAAAAATATATTTCTTTGCCTGAAAATGTTGTTTTCATAGTACAAGTGGAGACAGTCAGTGAGAAGAGAGCAAGGAATGGAGAAAAGCAAGCAGATGTGGGGAGGAAAACAACTTTATGCTGTGTAACATGTACACGTGTAAAGCTGTGTCCTTCTCAATACTGTCACAGGACTGGGATGGCATCTTTCACATGCTTCAGAGGCATGGCATTCCTGAGTCCATAGTGTTCCAAAACACAGTATCTTTTTAGAGTCCCTGCCCACCCTTGCACTTCATGATCACTAAACTGGAAAAGCAAAGTAATTGCATTTTTGCTCTTCGTGCAGATGCTGAAAATGACAAGTCAGTGAAAGCCGATAGAAATTTGACAAGCAGATATAGACAGCACAACACAGCAGGNTTTTTGGAATAACAATTTTTTCACACATAATGGAGAGCAGGGAATGCCCAGTGGTATTTGAAGATAAGTGACTCACAGAAGTTTAAACAGTATCAGTGGCTTTATCTTTGGCTACACTAGGAATTTTTTTTGTGCTTTTCTTTACTTCAAAATGAGCAGAACTGTACTTTGGCTGTTCTGAAATGATCTAATGCATGTTTTCTGAATATGTCCTGCCTTTATCAATGCCTGTTGTCTCATAATCATGATGTTTTTAGAAGTGTGGAAAAACTGAGTAAAATCATGCAACGTTCTTGACTGTATTACTTGATTTATTTTCGTTTTCCTACTTTTTGCACTGGATGACAGCATCTAGCTGGGATGATAGCAGAACCTGCTTTTCTCTCTGAGTATACTATCTTTGCTTTGGATCCCACCAAACAACCTAAGCCAGAGAGGGACAGTGTGGTGAGTCCCGGCTGCCCCGCTTAGTGCTGCCGTTAGCTGGGGGAGAGCACTGTATAGGGGCAAACCTAGTGTTGCTTGTGGCTTGTTCTCACAAAGGCAATCTATCTTAACTACCCCGTTGCTAACCCTGCACTAAATTTCTTGGAGGTAGTACTTGATAGCTCCTGGCTGGTATACTGTATGATGTGAATTCATTGTAATGTAAAAAAAATGTTTTTCTGCTACAGAGGTAACCCTACTTTACACAGCTTCTGAATGATTGTTGCACAAGTTTGTGTGTTTGTTGCTTTAGAATTCATTATGCCATTGGAAGTCTCCTCTTAATTTTTATGTATGTCTGTATGTATTTCAAGATAAGTGGATACAATAAACACTGAGGTTGTTTTTCACTAAAAATTCCATGCTTTTTCCTGTGAGCAGTGAAAGCCTCACAATGTCATTTAACTACTAATGGTAGCAGGAAATAAATTACCTCGCACAGACACTGAAATCCAGCTACATTTAGTTGGTACCCTGGCAGCTGTTATTGCAAGGATAGTCTTTTCATAATTAGATTTATTTAAAAAAATATATATTTCTTTGCCTGAAAATGTTGTTTTCATAGTACAAGTGGAGACAGTCAGTGAGAAGAGAGCAAGGAATGGAGAAAAGCAAGCAGATGTGGGGAGGAAAACAACTTTATGCTGTGTAACATGTACACGTGTAAAGCTGTGTCCTTCTCAATACTGTCACAGGACTGGGATGGCATCTTTCACATGCTTCAGAGGCATGGCATTCCTGAGTCCATAGTGTTCCAAAACACAGTATCTTTTTAGAGTCCCTGCCCACCCTTGCACTTCATGATCACTAAACTGGAAAAGCAAAGTAATTGCATTTTTGCTCTTCGTGCAGATGCTGAAAATGACAAGTCAGTGAAAGCCGATAGAAATTTGACAAGCAGATATAGACAGCACAACACAGCAGGGTGTTAGACTTGTCTCTCTCAACCTAAGCAAGATCGGACTGAAACAGTGATTGAAAGATGACCTGTGGAAAGTTTCATTTGTTGTAAAGGGGTTTGCTTATTAACAGAGCACAGATTCACTACTAGCTCAGTAATGTTCCTCTCAAAATTGAACTTTTTAATAGTTACTTAATTTTTTCAGTCCTAGGTACTGTGACCACATTCAAGGTCCAGTGATCACTACTTCAGGTTTCACTGCAAATTTAATTAAGCTTTACTACCCTTAGAAGTTGTGGGCTGTTTTTCTCTAAACTAAAGGATATCCCTAGTACAACTGCATTTCGAAAAACATACTTATGTGAATGCTCAAGTGTTGTCTTTATATCGTCTTTTAGTATATACTTTAGGAGGAGAACAATGATATCAAAGCTGATAGGGAAGCTGATTATTTACAATATGTTACAAACCCAACACTGTACACATTTGGGAAACCTAGGTAAGCTACAGATGCAGGAGAGTTTGTATGTTTGTTGCTCGGAATTCGCATTGCTGCATATTAATTCTGCTCAAGCAGACTAGTATTTTAATTGTGTGCGTGCAAGTATCGTGTGATCAAGAGTACATCACACAGAAGTACTGACTGTAAACATGGATTTTTTTGGCATAGATGAAGTTAGCATAAACTCTTCACCAAGTAAGCTGCATGGGTTTTGTTGCATGAAGCAGTTCAAATACTCTTGAACAGGGAGGTTTTTTAAAGAAAAAATGAGGGAAGAAATGCGTACTAAGCTCTTCTTCCTTCATCCATAATTTATTTCATTTTTGGAATACCTGATAAGGGGGGAGAACAGTAAAATATTTTTAAATTCAGGCATTTAAGGTTTTGCTCTTTAGGCTTGCAAATGAGAAATAAAAAAGATTAATTAATTTGTGTTTCAGAAATAGAGAAGTAAGGAAGCACAAGTATCACTGGAACACCCTAGTGTGAGCTAAAATTGAGCTCTGTTTTATACACCTTACTAACCAAAAGAAACACTTTAAGTAGAGATTGTAAGAATAAGTCTCTCTAGAGAGATAGTTGTGTATGACTGTGGGTTTGTGGAGGAAAGACTTCTGTTGATCCCCAGAAACCCTGGTTTTAAGACTTTCAAAGTGCTTGCCTGTGCTCTGTGATTCTAGTTTTGCTGAAACTTCTCTTCGGCCTCACCAAAGTCTAGGGCTTTTAAGCTCTTTAAAGCCTTTTGAATCTGTACTTATATATAGCAACTTCCACTTACGCTTAGCTTTCACTGTGTGGACATCATGTGCCTCTGCCCTAGAGCACAGTGACTTAGAATTGCAGCAGTGAGATACCTGTGGTGGTCCAGTTCCCATAGAAAAGCTGACCAGTGTATCCTTTTAATGCTTTATGCCAGTAGAAAGTCTAATCCCAAGTAAAGGTTCTACTTTTGTTCATACAGATAGAACACAAAGATCATAGAATCACAGAATCATTTAGGTTGGAAGAGACCCCATCAGCCCCACTCTACAAAGTTCTCCCCTACACCAGATCTCCCAACACCACATCCCAACCACTCTGAAACATACTGGGCAGCCCATTACAGGGTCTGACCACTCTTTCTGGGAAAAATTCTTTCCTAATGTTCAGCCTAAACCTACCCTGGTGCAGCTTGAAGCCATTGATGTCAGCACAATTAATAGAAACATTTTAAAAGTTTTAGTTCTGAAATAGCATTTTTATAAGGATTTTTGTAGATCCTTAAATGGCAGATTTTAAGGATCTTGATAGAAAAGAACAGCATCCATGTTTTTTGTGTTCATAAACACTTTATCAAATGTAATAAATCTACTTAATTTTGTGTTTATTATTAACTTTCCAGTTAGGAAATTACAAAGAACGAGTAACGAGGCCAAGAATAAAATGTAGGAGTGCTTTAGTTTAAAAACCAGTAAAAGCTCTTATCCACTAGGAATAAGCCCACTACAACAGGAAGCAGAATGCAGGTTTTGTACAAGTGAGGTGAAGCACTATTTCCAAATCCAAACAGACTTCTTGTATGGTTGATTATTGCTCATTTTGCTTTGTCTGAATCTGGGTGATTGCTCATTTCTCTGGCTTCCTTACCTGTCTGGGTTTTTCTTTCTGCTGTAATATTTCTGTGCACTGCCTTAAGTTGGCTCCATGTCAAGCCTTTCTGGAGCCCTTCTACATTGAATCATTCCTCTTCTTCGTTTATGTCTATGTATGCTTATCTGTGTGCCTGCACAGAGTAAAAGCTGTGGGTGTAATCAGGTAGCAGATACATGGATGTTTATGATTGATATTTTAGTGTATAAGCACCTAAATTTTACAGCTTGCATATAACTGTCAGGATGCATCTTTATTAAAAATTAAGTTACACTGCTTTTAACTGAATTCCTTATACTTTATTTGATATGTCTTAGTGCTTTGCTTCTCCTGGAAAAAAAATCGTATCCAAGATGGTTTCTAGGATATTTTGCTACTTCAATTTGACCTGGTTTAAACAGCCCAAAACCATCTGGATTTGTACAGGTTAGAATACCCCTAAACACAGGACATAGGAAAAGCAGGATAGCTATGCTAGGGACAGAACAACAAACAAACAAATCTTTAAACCAACCCAAACCTTAGTTTTCTGTTGTATTTATTTTGGGTTTGGGGTAGGGTTTGTTTGCTTGTTTCTCTTGGTCTGGGAGTGCAGAGGAATGTACAAGTGAAATTTTGCAAGAGAATTTTTTTTTTTTCGGAAAGTGTAATTTTTTTCCTTTGCTTGTTTGGAGTCTTAAGCAGCCAGTTACCATCACTTTCTTTCCAGGTAGTTTACACCGCATGCCCCCTAAAATCTACTTAAACAGAGCAGGGTGGTGTGATTCCACTGTTGATCACGCTGTCTGTAAACACCACTAGTCCTCAGCTCTATTTTTCCTGCTATCATTTTGCTTTTCTGGTGTTTCTTTGATTTGTGCATAAATGTTACGTAAATAATCATTGGAGATGACAGCATTTGCAGACATCTCCTACTAATCCATGCATATATAGCTGCTTTGTAGTCGTGTGTATTGCAGCAGTCTGTTTGGGTGGTAACAAACTACCTTGTTTGCATGAAGACATATTAATAAATATTTAAAAAAAAGTACTAAAAACACAGGTGAGAAAAAAGCACAGATGCTATTTGCAGGAATCAGTGAATTACAGTCCTTGGACTATTCCTTCTAACAGTTGTTTTTCCTCTTGTAGAACTTGACTAAACAACTACTTCCCAGATCCCCAGAAAGCAGTGGAAGCAGAGGAGGGTCCCCACAGGTACGGGGTCGGGGGGATGAAAGGGGGTTGTTCCCTCCTGCACTGCCCTGTTGTTCTGCCTAACGTTCGGTTAAGTGCACAGCGTGCATTTTCATGCTGGAGTAGGGATAAGAACTACTTGTGTGTCAGGATTCTGGGGCATTTTGTCTGTGTATAATCCCATTAGTTGCTATGGAGTGTTGTCACTGGTGCGTGGAGCTGGTTTTGTAGGGCCAGGTTAGAAGGAATCATGGAATTTCAGAGCTGGAAGTGACCTCTAGAGATCATCTAGTCCAACTCCCCTGCTAAAGCAGGATTGCCCAGAGCACGTCACTCAGGACTGCATCCACAGAATCACAGAATATCAGGGATTGGAAGGGACCTTGAAATACCATCTAGTCCAATCCCCCTGCCAGAGCAGGAACACCTAGAGCAGGTCACACAGGAACATGTCCAGGCGGGTTTGGAATGTCTCCAGAGAAGGAGACTCCACAACCTCTCTGGGCAGCCTCTGCCAGTGTTCTGTCACCCTCACCATGAAGAAATTTTTTCTCATATTCAAGTGGAACCTCCTCTGTTCCAGCTTGCAACCATTGCCCCTTGCCCTATCATTGGCTGTCACTGAGAAAAGCCTGGCTCCATCCTCCTGACACTCACCCTTTACATATGGAAGGTGCACTGCAGGCTGCCTGCCTTAGGGAGCTCAGGGACACAGCCAGTGCAGGATATGAAGAGTTAACCTCCCTTTCAAACTAAGGGACATATTTCATGGCTAGAGAGCTAACTTCTAAGTGAAGGAAAAGAGTAGATAAGCTTAAAAAATTGACATTAGTGGATAAAAGGTGAAAGTATGTCTTAGGCAAAGTTCAGCTTGCCGGGGTGGCGTCAGTGGGGGCTCCTGGCATGTGTGGCCCAACCTTTGGTTGTGGGGGCAACGCTGCACAGTAACGTTTCCACATCACTTCTGTATGGCCGCAGTACCACAGCACAGAACCATCGGGTTTGGAACAGTGTAAGTACTTTAGCTGCATAAATCAATAAGGGCATTTTATGTACAAATCATAAAGCCATTTCAAATAAAAGAAAAAAAAAATACAAGGTTGGTATGCTAGAACTATCACATAAGGACTTTTATAATAAATTTGTTCTCTTAATCACAGGAAAATATCTTTGCGTCTTTGACTTCTGTTTAATACATCAAGAAGTGAGTGAATATTTTCTTTAAAAAAATTGGGACAACAGTAAATGCAACTATTTATTTTAGTTACATATTATTCACTTTTTAAAGGGGTTACACAGAAACATGTGAGAAGTTTAAATCAGAGCTGTAGTTTATTGGATTTCGTTGCTGCTTGACATTGCCCACATGTGGTAGTCGCACGCTTGATTTTTCTGCACAAGGAGGTGGTTTCTGTAAGGGAGTGGTACCTGTTTGGTGTCATGCAAAGGCATTCCTTTGCCCAGGACTTGTCTCTGTTTCTTGGACTTCAGTGTGTCTGTCTGCCTAAAAGCAATGCAGAAGTAATTGCTTGCTATTTATTTTCACAGCTGAATGAGACTCAGTCTTTTGCCCAGAGGCTTCAGCTGCAAGTTCCCTCCATGGAGGCTCTGTTCCGAAGCCCAGTGAAAGAGTCCCTGTTTCGCTCTTCTTCCAAGGAGTCCCTGGTACGAACGTCTTCAAGAGACTCATTGAACCGACTGGAGTTGGACACGGCTGGTCCCACCTTCGATCCACCGTCTGACATCGAAAGTGAAACAGAAGAGCCTCCGGGAAGCACAGACAGCCTCAGCAAAGAGCAGCTGCTTCAGCGGCTCCACAGAATGGAGCGCAGTTTGGGCAACTATCGGAGAAAATACTCGGAGGTAGGCAGTGTTATTAGTGACGTACCTGGGCCGAGAGGGGAAGAAGATGAGGCTAACAGATACTGCAGTAGTGGATAATCTTTTTTGTTTGTTTGTTTTCCTGTTTGGAGCAAATGGATCAACTTACAGCTAACACAGAAGTTAAGTTAGCGTTCTAAGTCTAGTTATTTTTGGCTTAGGCCAAATATTTTTCTGCTAATATAATGTAGAAATTGCTTTCTTCTCTTATTTGTAAGTAATTTCGTGTTTTCAGCAATAGAGATTAATCAGTAGTTCCTCACACAAAGCAGACCTGTGGTGGTTTCTGCTGAAAGCCCATAGCAGGGGTGTCGGGCTGTATAGAGATGAGCTTGTACTCACGGGACAGCAAATGTACTTTTCTCCTGAAACGTGTTCTTGGAGCGCACACTGTATATTTAAAACTATTTGCACTGGTTTTTACAGTTCTTGACGTGTTTTCTGCCCTCAAATACAAAAATTCCTCTGCAGACTTATGGCTATTACTGTCAAAATCCCTGGAATCTAAATTATGTATAAAGCAATTACAGTATTCAGCATATGCCCCCAAAAACAATTGTCTCCCATTAATTCAGACTTATTTTCTCCCATTTATTGTTCATTCTCTTCCAGCTAATATAGTAAGATACAGGGGTTTTTTTAAAGCTTATGCAAAGGCTGTTGCCAAAATGAAAATTTTTCAGTTTGTAGGTTTGGTTTGGTTTGGTTTTTGGTTGTGTGTTTTTTTTTATTTTTTTTTAATGTAGTCTGTCCAGCAAGTCTTAATTTTCTTTATCAAAAGGGTCTGGGTTTTTTTCTGGTTTGGTGAGTTTCTTTAATTCAGTTGGAAAGAAAATGTTTTGCTGGAGCTTCAAAGAAATTATTTTCAATATATAACAAGAATTTAAGTTGACTGTTGTTTTTTTTTCCTCAAAGTAGGATACAAAGTGAGCACCTCAAGATACATGGCAGTTTTCGTTTTCTTTTGAGTGCAGAATAAGTGTGACTCTGAAATAAAAGTAATTTTCATTTCTGAAAAATCCTGATTGATTTTAAGTAAGAATTTGAAGTTACCTTTTGGCTTAGAGATTCCTGGGTTTGGTGGTTTGGATTTGTTTTCCTTTAATTTTTCAGCAATTTGAAGTTGGAATATTCTAGTTTCAAGTGCCCTTATGCTTCTTCACCTTTGGACAGCTTAGGCAATTGTGATCGAATTTTTAATTAAAAACTCAATTGTGCAGCTACTCATTAAGTCCTTTTGGCAGCTTACAATGAGAAATATTGTCCACTTCCCGTCTTTCTTTGTCTGCTGAGTATATGCAAAACACATGGGATGAGAACATTCAGTATTATGCAGACCTTTTTTTGCTAGACTTGTAAATGCATACTCATTGTAAAATTAATTTTAGTTAAGCTCTCTGGGACACTTACACTTACAAATATACATCCCTGTGGAGCAGTTGCCTGGGATGTAACTTTCTAATCCCGTTGTTTTTTTGACTGCCTGTATTGAAGCATGGCTGTTCTTTTTATTGAAGAAAAAAAATTGTGAATGCGGAGTCACCCCTTCGTTTTGTCATGTAGGCTTTTATTTTTTTAACATCCTGGAGATGTGTTATAAATGGAAAAAGGAAACATTAAGAAAATTTAAGCATGATTCTGCCAGAAGAGCTTTCTCAAGTGAAGGGTTTGAAAGTACAGGTAGCGTTACAACTAAGCACGTTATTTTGATATCTGTTAGTGGATGTGATATCATCATCATACCTGCCTTGTGTATTTTAGCTGGTGTCCGCTTACCAAGTTGTCCAGCGGGAGAAGAAGAAGCTGCAGGTAAGCATTACTTGTCATCCTCTCTCACCTGAATGCTTTAAGTACAGATTTACCTTCCATTGCAGTGTGTGTGTGGTTACACAGTACATTTTGTGTGTGTGTAACAAAAGACTCTTTCTTAGCTGGGATTTCTAAGGAAGCCATGCTAATACTGGGTTGTCAAAGTAACTGTGAAGCTACTGTAGTCCAGCCTTTTTTATTGCATCAGCTGAATTCAGGTGATAGATTCCCAACCCACAGCTAGCAGTTTATGCTAATACTTCCACATCAAGTTTGACTTCAAAGAGAAAGGCAAATTGTGAATGTTTCTGCTGAAATAGAGTTCTATGAATTTATTTATACTTTATATATAAAGTTATATTTAATGCACTTGATGTTTATTCTTCCTTTTTTTTAAGGGCATTCTGAATCAAAGTCAGGATAAAGCACTTCGCAGAATTGGAGAACTGAGAGAGGTAATTCCCTTTATTGATTGAATATTTACTTTATACCACACATACATAGGATCTTTATTGGTCTGCCTTTTGATTTATTTTTTTTTTGGTTAACTTTACAAAATATTTTGTTGTACAGTGGTGGTTTTTTTACCCCTTGTTTTTATTTGTTTATATGGGGTTATTTCTCATTCAGCAACTTACTGTCTTACACTAAGGCAATTTGTCACTTCATTGTACTGACTGCACTGCTTTTCTGTTCATCGTGAAATCCATAGACATGTGTGTGGTTCTTGCAGTACTGTTAGGTCTAGCAGTAAACGTCTCTATTTAATTTGTTGCTCTATATTGAGAAATGCTACTGGTAGGCAAATACAAGTAATAGGTGGTTTTTAATTAAGATTTTCATGACTATCAATTAAAAAGCATTTAAGATCAGATTTTAAAAAATACTCATCTTGATCTCAGTTATAATATTTTCATCGGTTTTGTGGATTTGCAGTGTAGTTTGATTTCAGTAATACATCAGGTGGGTTGTATTATTATTGTCTCCTTAGGTTATAGTGAAATTAAAAGGAGTTCTAATATATTTGGTATTGAGAATAAAGACATTGGGTTTATTTAAAAGACGTATGAATTATCAGGCAGAGCAATTTAAAAGGGCAAGTTTGCAAAAGCCACATTGTCAAACCTGGTGAAGCAGAAAGTAAAGCTGAAGCCTTTTTATTGCCCCCAAAACTGGTGCAGCATCAGGCTCGGAGGCAGGTGTGTGAGGGCCTCTCTGTCCCTGATCTTATCTCACTCGGGAGCTGGCAAGCATGCTCAAAGCTGTGGGATTTCTCTGTGGCTGTGCTGCTGATTTTGGGTTGCTGAGTACATGAGGAAAATCACCTCCCTACTTCTGCTGGTCACACTATTTCTTATACAAGCCAGGATGCCATTGGCCTTCTTGGCCACCTGGGCACACTGCTGGCTCATGCTCAGCCTCTTGTCAATTAGAACCCCCAGCTATGTAGGGTGCAGTCCAGGTAAGCACACGGTGAATGGTGCGTGACAGTGTTTTGGGTCACATCCATGCTGCTGCTGCCCCAGAAGCTCAGCACAGTGGGACAGAGTGCTGGGTGTGCTCTGCTTGGCTGAGCCGGAGCCCACACCTCAGCTGTCACCCTGCCATAAGCTGAGCTCTCAGCCCATAGGAGGGAGGACATACAGCGTTACTGACAGAAGTGACTTCCCAGTGTTTTGAGGTTGTTTTTTTCTGGTTCACTACAAGGTCAAATGAAAGAACCTTAGTCTGTGTTAAGTCTGTATCTGCATTCTCCAGCAGGTTTAGTTTTCCAGCTTTTTGGTGCTTGGTAAAGTTTAGAAGGCATATGTATACCAGAGTTAAAGCTTTTGATTATGCAAAAGGGTTTGATGTGTCCATACCCATTTTTTGCTGCTTATGCCACAGTCTGATTCATATATATATCTCTGTATGTTAGATATATTTACTTATATAAATTTTTATATATATTTGGTGTAAAATTTAATTTCATTCTTACAAATCATGTAAATTTAAAGATTCCTTCAAATCTAACATTGAAATTCTTCTTTATTAGTTGAAAAACTTCAGAAAGTAATGTTTTGGTCTTTTGGAAGCCCGGATGTTACAGCATTAGGTAAAATAGACTTAAAAGAAAAATTACACGTAAAGTGGTACGTTTCCGTTGTGGAAGCTAAACTGGTACACTGATGTAATAACTTATTATCAGAAATTAATTTTAAACATACTTTTATTCATCATAGAGTCCATTTTCCCTCTAAATACATTGAATCAGACAAGTTTCTTCTAAGAGGGCCATGTAAGAATAAGTGAAGTCTCATTTAAGGTCAAGTTGACAGTGTGAAATAGTCCCTGGAAATCAATGTGTCTTATGGTTACCTTAGTTTTCTCCTGTTAAGAGTAATTCCTCAGCCGCAGTCTCTAGTGTTCTGCTTCTCAGACAAGGATCGGAAGGGACTTTAGGATCCAAAGAGACCTATTTTTGTGTTGGTTTCAGTAAACTTTTGGAACTTGTTCTTGCACTGAGCTACTTTCCTTGGAAGGAATTGCTTCTAGAGCTCAGAAGCTTAAGGCAGAAGTGTCATCAGTAGCCGCTGAGAACCCAAGGCAAGGCAGGGTCTGAAAGGGGCTATAGTTACTTGGGGAGAGAGAGGGATAGCGTTCCCGTTGATGCCTTCCGGCATGGCCCTGCACATCTCAAAGCTGGTGTCAGGCTCAGCTGTGGCAGCTGGGATTCACTGTTGGAGGGTAAGAGAACATAAGAGCAAGATTTGGAGTTGAGGAAAGCAACGCAGGAAGCATCCACTGTCCCGTGATTTGTCTCTGGTTTCTTTGTCATTCTTTCTTTCTGTTTCTATTGTCCCCTATATTTGCCTGGCTAAGAGAGTCCACGTGTAGGGGTGACGCTTGCTTTTATGCAACCAATCGTTACAGACTTTACAGAAGCATTAGTTTCCTGGAGTAAATCACTGGAAAGATAGATATGGATGAAGTAAATATATAAATAAAAAAAATTCAAATACAAGTTTGGGGAATTTACAGCGTATGCATTAAATATGTGTGGTTCTGATTTGCTCCATAAGCAGTTAGATATTAATTAATTTAAATACATTTCTATTAGAACAATAATTATGTGAAGAAGTGAAAATTCTAAACTTTAAAGCATAGGAAGTCATTAAAAAAGCCTCTCCAAGGCAGTATTTTATAAGATTATGTAGATCCTACTAATGCATTTAGGCAACATCTACAAGTTTCTAAAGGTGTTCAGCCAAAAGAATGCAAGTGGCACAGAAAGCCACATGGTTAAGTTCTTTGTCATTGTCTGGCTTTCTCATTTGAGGAATAAGACAACCGAATTAATCCTCTTACAAACAGTATTTGTCATATTAAAATATTAGCATATTGAATGAGCATAAGAGAAATTTACATTTCTGCTGTTTATGTGGACTTACCTGGTGGCTGTATGAAGAATCTCGTTTACCAAAGTACAGTCTGCAAATACCAGGAGAAACATGTGCATGGAAAGCAGTTTTCAGGAGCTTGGAGTGATCCCTGCGCAAACTTATTTTTAGGAAGAAAGAATCCTTGATAATATTGCATCAAACCTAGACTCTTGGTGTTTTAATGCTGGTATTATATTTGGATGTTGTCATTGTGTTGTATGCAGTATTGTACAGTAAAAGAAATACCCATTTTCTGGTTGTGTTCTGGGGTCACAACTTTGAAAAGGTATTTTTAATATTATTTCATAATGTTTTGATAAGCCTTTTAAATTCATATTTCAGTTTTCATTTGAGTTACCTTTATTTATGACTCTCAGGAGCTCCAGATGGATCAACAGGCTAAGAAACACCTACAAGAGGAATTTGATGCTTCCTTAGAAGAAAAGGATCAACTTATTAGTGTCCTGCAAACTCAGGTAACATACCTTACCTAACAAATATACTTTAAATCTGCTCTTCCTGCTTTCTTTAAAAAAAAAAAAAAAAAAGAAGTATTCCTATAATGCATGTCCACATTTTATTATCGTTGCTGCGATATTGTAAAGCTTATTGAGAATTTATGATTATCTAGAAATTAAGTGCATCTTTGTGGTAGGGGATATCTTTGTAAAATCTCAGTCATGTTAAAAATGATTGTTTGATCTGCTCTTAAATACCTTTGTAATGTGTTTCTTATCACGAACACAACATGAGCAGATGCTTGGGCTAAGATTTCTTTGGCAAAATTTATGTGCTTAGCTTAATTGGTCTTCTTCACTCATAATGATACTATTTTAAAAAATGCTACAAAAAATTCAGACAGATTTTTCCTTTCTCTATTTGCTGATGCCAGTTTTATTTAACACTCTATAGTTTTGAAGATGAAAATATGATCTACTTAAAATCTGTGGATTTTTTAACAAAATAGAACATTTTGTTTAGGTATTGTTGCTGAAACAGAGGTTACAGAACGGGCAGATGGGCTCTGAATTGCTTGATCCAAATACCCAATCAGAACCACAACCTCAAAGTCCAACAAAAGAAATTGGTATAGAAAATGCTGTGGAACCAGGAAGCAATGGTAGGTATTGCAGCTTTTTCAAGAGATCTTGAATGTAGGGGAATAAGCCTGCTGTTATTTATGGCGGAGTAACAATACCTAAGGCTACCGTGTCATAGTAAGGAGACATTTTCTAGGAGACAATGATTTTGAAACTGGTGTGGCAGCTAGAGGGCAGGATAACTCTTCTAAGATACTAAGTTTTCTTAAGAATTCAAATCTGGTATGTCATGTCATTGTCAAAAATGAAGATAGTGCTGTAATTATTGCTTTTGCTGGTTCCTGTTGTTACTAATCCCACTTAATATGATTAAGAGATTCTGTCCCCCATAAACAAAGAGCTACCTCTGGAGTTTAGACAGGAGGCCAGTTCCTAGTCTGTTTGGGTGTGGGGTGGGGGTTTTTTTGGTGTTTTGTTTTTTGTTTTTGTGGTTTTTTTGTCTTTCACAGGAAAAAGTGAAAGCAAAGATCAGTTTTGATTTTCATGCTATTGAATAATCTACGTGTTCCTCGTGGCAGGAGGTTATCTGAGTTATGGGACTCTCAGTATTGTATATGCTGATTAGTGGGCAAGGGATGTTATAATGCTGACAAATAACAAAAGTATCATTTGTTTGAAAGGTGGAGTTCAGACAGAGGTGAACATGCGTCTCAAAGTGATCTTTGTTCAGCATTTGCCATGATTTCTGTATGTTTGGATGATATGAAGGGTTAGATCAGGGATTTTCTTATCCAACATCATGTTTTTTGCAGTATTTAGGAAATAACATAAGTATCCAGTTCCTAAGAATCAGGGTTCAAGGTGTTCCCTGTGCTGGAGTCTGCTTCTAGACAAAAGCAGACCCCTGAATTTCTCTGATCCTGTTTTCGTGCCAAGTGCTCTCACAGCCTCCAGAGTGTCAGAGCAGAACACACAGTCAAATATTACCCAATGTGCTGCTTATAGAGAGGAGTACAACTTAGAAAGATGCTAAACATGGCCTTCATCCTGCCAAATATAGTATTCCCAACCTGGATATTTTGGGATTAACGTCATAGCTATCCCTGGGGAAGCAGAAGTCTGTGTGCTTGGCACTTGAGAGATCTGATTTGCTTTGCTTTGCATTTTTTCCTGCTTGCGAGTATTCTGTTAGTAGCAGCAGGCAGGCTTATAACTCATGATGACTTTTTAATTGCATAGAAAAACCTTGTTGAATAATAGTTTTGTTTTCAAGCTTGTAGTAGCTGAGGTTTTGTAAATCAATTTGAGGTGAAAGACTTAATTTACTCTTCTGTGGATGCGCAGTATGTTTCTGGCCCTTAGAGTAGTCACTAGGAAGTTTTGCAGACTTTGTGTGCTTTTCTTTAGACATGTGAGTTGCCTGCAATGCGAATGATGAATGCAGATAGACGTTTTTGGAAAAGGTGTGCATATCCTAATGTTGCCACGTTGTTTTGTAGAGGGTAATGAAGATACTGTTAAAACACTGGAAACTCTTAATCAGAGGGTGAAGCGCCAAGGGAACTTACTGCAGCGTTGCAAGGAGACAATTCGATCACACAAGGAGCGTTGTGCCCAGTTAACCAACGAGAAGGAGGCACTTCAAGAACAGTTAGAAGAGAGGCTTCAGGAGTTGGAGAAAATGAAGGTGTGGAGAATGCTCTTAGCTTTATGGGTAGCTGCTAAAACACAGTAAGAATGCCAGTATTTGCAAAATTTATTGATAGGGCAGACCATCAAAAAAACTGTCCCTATGCTTTTTTGGAGTTAAAGGTGCAAAACCCACCTGGAATGAATACATTCAGCTAAATAGTAGTTTGCTCTTTTGTCGTAGTTTGTTCCTTTAAGGCCATTAATGCTGAGTTTGAGGTAAAAGTAAGGCAGCTGATGGTAACAGAAACATGAAAATGTGGTGAGTGTAGCTGTACTCCAGTTCTGGAGCTCAGATTCTCTTCTCTGTCCTAGTGTCTGAGCACTACTATCCCAGTTTGAAAGAGCTCTGAAAGACTTGAGTATTTAAGGACCTTTTCCAGAGCAAGGTCATTAATGAGTAATAATGTTGAGTTGCTGAAATGCTCTTGGAAGCCGAGATGCAGATACTAGAGCAGGTGCCTGAGGCATTCCTTGCCCATTTTACTGTAGCAGCTCTGACATCCATGAGAGAATGGTGGTAGCTGTAACAAAGCCTTCAGATACCTGAATTGTTACGGAAGCTGTGAGGCAGCCTTACACTGGGAGATTTAAAAGTAGTTTAAAGCTGCCTACTTTAATTTCCCTGGATTCTGTTCTGTGCCCTTCCTCCAAGTCACAGGGCAGGTTAAGAGCCAAACCTAAGGTGTTTGTTAGAAGAAGGTATTTTCTTACAGATGTCAGTGCTTTGAACTTGTGGTTGGGGTCTTTTTTTAGGACCTTCACATGGCTGAGAAGACTAAACTGATAACTCAGCTGCGTGATGCAAAGAATTTGATTGAACAGCTAGAACAAGACAAGGTAAACAAAAAATGTTCTTGAAACTGTATAGTTTAAAACTCAAAATATCTGGCTTCTTTGTATTAGAAGCTGTTCTTAGTCACCTGATGGTTTGGTTTATGTTTTAATGAGCAAATAATTTAAGCTGAGATTTTTTATTTTATAGATACTCTAGGCTATTTGTGCTGCAAGATGATGTTATTTAGGATGGAACAGTTATGCTGAATGCCACCTTAAAAAAGCAAAAAAGAAAAACAAACCCAAAACAACAAAAAAACACTTAAAACCCCACACACTAATGAAGATGAGATACGATGTAAATTAATTTTGAAGTGACCAATGAAGGAAAAGTAACTGTATTTTCTTAGGAATATGAAGAGTTTCTCAGGTTTTTTTGTTCCTTAGCAAAAAAGTAGTTTTTTCTTTTTTTAAATCTCAGTCTTGGTATCTTCTGGTGTGTTATAAGAAACATGACTAACACTCGCTGTATGTGCGTGCTCTCTAAGGAGAAACACGTACACTATACAATGCTTTTAGTTTTGGTTTGTTTCCAGAATGCGTATTTCAAAGAAAAATGTCTGTATTAGAAGGAGAAAGTTTCCTGATGATCCTTAATTGCTGGAGGAGTTCTTTTCAGCACTAGACAAATTCTAGCTACTTTTCAAAATAAAACATGTTCTTACCTTCATTTTGTTAGCATTTTCTGTTGATTGACATAGAAAAATACTACAATCCCTGGTCTTGCAGTAATAGAATAAAGTTCATTCCTGATGAGGATTATGTCCTGGCTTGAAGTAGTTTTAGCTATATGTTTTACTTGCTAGCTGTTTCTCACAAGGACCTTTTTCACAGGGCATGGTAATTGCAGAGACAAAGCGACAAATGCATGAAACGTTGGAAATGAAGGAGGAGGAGATAGCCCAACTGCGTGCTCGGATCAAACAAATAACTACAAAAGGCGAGGAATTAAAAGAACAGAAAGAAAAATCGGAAAGAGCTGGTAAGAAATTCTGGAGATTATTAGCTTACACATTTAAGCATGAGAAAGCTTCAGCGTGGTTGTTTTGCGCTCTTTCATCAGTTGTTGTTTGGAATGGGGATTAAGAGATGCTGGTTTTGCTGAAGTTCTATATATTATCCCTGCTGGCGTCATTACTGGCTTCACTTCTGGACATCAGATTTCGGGGTGTTTTTTAACTGGTTTGTCTCTCTTATTGACTCAACTGGAGTTAGGAAGGAAATTGCTGAAGGGCAGCTGTACTTTTGCGTTTGTAGGAGAAAAGATTAATAGAGCTCTGTACTGGTGTAACTTCAGAAAAGAAATGTGCACCTATCTGTAAATTATTATTATAATGCTACCAGTATTTTACGTAGAAAACATAGCAGTGAGTGTATAATAGCCTGGGAACACGTAGAAACAAGAGGATGTGTTACAACCATGATAAGCTTTTTCTTTAAGTAACCATAGCAGAACCATTTCTGATTTCTTTTTAATGAAATAGCAGTGATGATTCCTTTTGCTTCAAGCTTTGAAACTAATAGTTATGTACCTTCTAGATGCTGTAGTTTGCTTTTGATGGAAATTAGGTATTATTAACTATGTGAACTCGCGCTTCTCCTTTTGCTTGAAACTAACTTAAAAGATCAGTCTGTCCCGCCTTTGTTTTTTAAACAGTGAAATTGTTTTGCACTATGTCTATCAAAATTCTTCTAGAAGAATTTAGTTTGCTGTGCTAGGCGTCTAAAGGAGTTCACTTTTTTGGCAGAAGCTCACATGTGGTTTAGTTTGCATAAAACATGCATATTTTCTTTCTCTAAAAAGTGATAAGTTCAAACAACACAGTTCATAAGGGTTTATTTTAAATCTACATAGATTTAGATCAGAACTTTCGATTTTAAAGATTAGTTTCAGTAGATCATCTTGCTGTAATAGAGAAAAGAAGCTTGAACACTCATGTTGTGAAAGTACCAGATGTTTTATTAGGTGCTCTCCTCTCCTACCCTGTCAGGTTGCATGTGTCTTCCTAGCTCTGGAAATTCATATTTCAGAAGTCATTCTTGCTAAAATTGGATTTTTTTAAGTTCTTGGAGACTAGGAAGCTTTTCTTCATGATTAAGAGAAAAAAAAAAAAAGGCAAACAAAAAACCTGAAGAATATTTTAATGCTTCTGCAGATACAAAATTGTCATAGTTGTTTGAAACAGCATTTTTTGAAGCAGTATAAAACTCTTAATTACGAACCAATACCTACAAAGAGATTAATATAGTAATTTCCTCAGATTTGCACTGAGCTGAAAATAGGTTAGAGATAATGCTCTGGATACCTGGAAAATTTAACTACTGTAGTGAGAAGCAAATTCACGTATAAAAAACATACGTGACAATACTGCACTTGTCTAGGGGGAGATTTATATGGTAACTATACTTTCTTTTAATTAAAATTTTGAAGTACTTTCGGAAACTTCTATGGTGTATGTGACCATTCAGTTTGCCTTTGAGTGCCTTTATTTTTGTACTCCGTTAAGCATGCATATATAAATGTTGGAACCCTTGGAAAATTGGTTAATACCAATTAAGAGTTAATACCAATTCTGAGATTGAAAGATGACCTTTATTAGGGTTTCCTATTACTTCGTTGGCTTTGTGCATTCCAAAAATGTTGTGATGTACAATGGAGGTGTAGTTCCATACAGTTCAGACACTTGAGAATGCCACTGTCAATATTACAGGAGCCTAAAGTTATTCCTGCATCACAACCTTTGAGTTATAATAGCTTTAAGAACTTGGCAGTTTCATGTATTAGAAGTCAACATTTCTAAAGTTCTGTTTCCTGGATAGTTAATGTGAAAAGACTTTGAATTCTAGACTACTTCTGTATCGTGATTCAGTGAAGAATTGACTTCATGGAAATATTCTATTCATATAAATGTTAATTTCATTTATGGCAAAACAAGAATAAGTGTAATACACCTGTACTTCGACTTTACGTTCATGGTGCTACTAAAAAGAAGAATATTCTTCCATTTCATGCTTTTAACTTGCATAGAGTTACGTGTCTGACTTTTTTAATTCAGTGTAATTCAGTAATTTCACTTTAGTGAAATGCTCCAGTGTTTGATTTAATGTTAGTGCATTTTTGTGTACTGACATACTGAAAAGGTATGTGTGCTTATTTTGTGTGTGTGTTGTGTAAACTGTAACTTGGCCTCCCCAGTTGAAGTTCATTTTTTTTGTAGTTCAAAGTACATTATGTTGAAATCTCACAGAGCATCTTGTTTTTGTGCATCCACACATGCCAATAAGTGAATCATGGTGCCTTTCCCAAGCCTTGTATGAACAGGACTGGGGTAAGGGCTTTTTTTCTTACATCACACATTGGGTGCTTGAACTGGGCTCTAAAAAGTAAATTCTGTGCTTCTCAGGCACTTCTACTTGGAGTAACTGCAACTGATTTCTTTTTTTTTTTTTTTTTTATGCTTTGCAATGGACATAGATTATTTACATATGACAAATAACTTCGTTGAAGTAGAATCTGTAAATTTGCTGGGAAAATGAAATTTGTTTTTCCTGAAACTACTTGATATAAGTCCTTTCTGACTTTCCAGGATGCAGGTTATTTACTTACAGTTTGTACAGTAAACAACAAATGTCTTGAGGAAGCAAATTAGTTTTGCTTTACTTTGACATTCTTGTTAGGAGATGTTTCTTTTGAAAGCTCAATTAATATATGCTTTGCACCTTTCTACAGAGAAACAAAAAGCTTGGACTGTGCATTTAAAATCCTGCCTACATGCACAAATCTGTCGTAGGAAATGAATTCAACCATTGCTCCCCAGACTTTTGACAAGATGCTTTTTCTCAGCCTTCAGTAAGAAAACATAAATTCCTCCTTTGCCATCCTGTTCAGGTATTTCTTTACATTTTTCCAGAGCAGTGGGCACTACAGTTGAAGACAACGCACCAGCAGAGTAAGCGTAAAGTCTTTGCGTTTAGGGCCTGGTGTCAGCCTGGGCAGGAGAGGCAGCAAAAAGGGCAATGAGACTGAGCCTTCCGAGTAGCCTGTGTAAAGCAGTCAACTCCCTAGCACACGTTTTATAAAAAAAACCCCAAACATCTAGCAACCTTGCACTTCTTAAACTCTGCTAAGGCTGTTTGTGTAGTTTATGTACTGCACAGGAGGGTGTCCAGTTTGTCTGGCTGGATTGTGTGAAAGGGGTTTTGCAGGGTTCGCCTGAGACCGTAGGTGTGATGGTCACTGCTTCTCATTTGCCACCGTGCCTTTGGGAGACTTGAGACTTCCCATACCCTGGTTAAAAGATCTTCCCTCAAGAGGAGCTCTGCTGGCTGGGGAAGAAGACAGGCAGTGCCTTTACTCTTTGCATTCAGAATAGATATATTTGGATAAAAGCACAGGCTTCTATTCCAGGCTTTTGTCCACAGTCGAATTGAAATCTCCCATAGATAAATAATAATAATTATGATGTTTTGTCTACTTGATGATCATTTAGCCCCCTGCTGATTTGAAACTCAGTGGGGTCATGCTACACTAGAATGAACTACTTTGACTATAAGTATTACGTTTTGCTGAAGTGCTCGAAGTGCCTGAGATGCATATAATTTAGCTTTTAGAGAGCAAAGTGTATTTCTCTGAAGTGTTGCTGCTTTGTGCTTTCATACCTCTTTGGTGTCTTATCCATGAGCTTCTGTCTAGCTTTTGTATTAGCCTCCTGCCTGCGCTGTGGTGGGGCCAGTGCCGTGCTGCATGTTGCGCAGCGGTTCCTACCCAGCACTCAGTCCCTGGCTCACCTGGGCTCTCCTCTTTGCGAATTTGTGGACTATGGCAAATGCACTCTCCTTCCTTTGGCAGAAGTAACAGGTTTCTCAAATAAAAATAAAGTACGTGTTGCTCACAGTAAGAGTCAGAAAATATGTATGAAAATGTGAAAGAATAATAATCTTCTACTAGCAGCTTTATTTTCAAGCTGTACTTTGTAAAGGTCTATTGGATCATGGGGTTTTTTTGTTTTGGGTTGGTTTTTTTTGTTTTGGTGGTTTGGGGTTTTGATTTTTTGGGTTTTTTGTGGTGTTTTTTAAAGCCATTTATGATGCTGCAGTACTGAAGGACTTGGCCAATCGTGCTGGCTGCACGTGCTTTTGATAGGGCTGAGAGGAGCATCGGGCAAGTTGATGCCATTCTTCCAAGGCAGTCGCACAGGCTGTGCTCATACCTGAGCTGTGCTGGGATTGGTGAGGGGGCAGGACTCCAGTCCTGCTGTCCCAGGGTGCAAATGCCTTGATGTGGACTGTGAATAACTGTGCTTGGAAAGTAAGGAGCTATAAGCCTTGTGCATGCTTGCATTATGTTTCAGACTGTTTTGCTGTTTGAAATAATCTCTAGTGCTCTTAATTTTTTGTATTGAGTTTCAGTATTTATAATTTAAGTAGAACCACGAGTGACACAGAGGATACGACAACGTGCTTTGGTATTGGTAGGGTCAGTAGCAATCCTGTTCTGTCCTAAAACATGATTGTTACTGTGAGTACTCAGAGAATGGCTTCCACATAAAAACAGAAGAAAATTCTGGAAAAGATCAGAATATGAGTGAATGCAATTTTGTGGAATTAAGCTACTTTAAAATGTATTTGCAGCATTGCCTCGAAAGTATAGATTGTGGTTAAGTTTCAGTTTTGAATGTTATCAGAAGATGTGGAATGGAAATTACTATCTACTTCTCAAGCTCATGCCTGAATGCTTGTAAAGATCTCTCAAAAACCCAAGGATTTCAAGAATTGCTGTGAATGCCTACTAAATAATTAGAAATGTGTGTGTCTATTATGATTTTCTTTTGGGGATAGAACCAAGTAGAAGAAAGCTTAGCATAATAAATAACACTTAAAAATTATTTTGTTCTGTTTGCTCCCAGAAAACTATCCAAGTATTCCAGGGTAGAGTAGAATAATATACTTTTAGGTTTTTTGTGCTCTCATAAATTACAGTCTGGACATTAGCATTGTGATTTTGTATTTTGCAGAGTTGTTTTGCCAAAGTTCTTTTATGCAAAAAATTAACCATGTTGTAGACTGTTCTGAGACTGGATTTTCCTTTGATAAGCAGAAGAGGTTTTCCACATTCACGATCTGTTCAGGAAAAGAGATTTCCCTAGTAGTGATCGAATTCTAGTCTTCTGAAATTCTGTATAGATCCTGCCATCAGTTTCAGTGAGGAGATCAGGTGCCGGTATTGAACAATAATAATGATAACAAACAGCTCACAACACAGGAATTTGCTTCCTTTTTATATTTAAATGATCACTTATGAAGTGGATAAACTATGTTAGAGTACTTTTCCTTAGCATAGGAAGAATCTGTGAAATTACTGCTTCTTTCTTGTAAATTAGAATGTGTTTCAGCAGGCTTGTGCATCTTGCGCAAACCTAAATACATTTCACCAGTGCAGTTGCGTGCTCTTTTGGAACATCGTATAGATCCTCAAGTTTTCTGGCAGCAAGTCTTAATGTTGTGTTCTTATGTTTTATCTGTGAAGTTCAGAAATACAGGATAGTCTTCGTAACACACAAGCATTTTTCCAGTGTCTGTGAATTGCATTGGTAGTAGCTTACATTGAAAGTAAATAGAGAAATAATGACATCATCAAAGCCATCTGTATGGACTCCCCCAAAGCCACAGTTTACAGAGAAGGTTATTTAGGTTGCAGAGTTGGAAATTAACAGCTCTTGGGTAGACAAAATGTCTGATATTATATATCAGGGTTCTATTCAGGAATAACTCTTTCATGATTCAGTAAAAACGGACGTGCATAGCAGTCATTCCTGGTTTATGCTTCTGTCCGCTTGTTTTAGTGGAAGAAGAACTTGTGAATTGCCTTATGTGCAGGCAGATTTCTTCCTCCTCTTCAAAGCTATTCAGCTCATATAGCCAGAAGAGAAGCCATGGTTTATTTATATGCTCTGTGCATTTTATAGTGATTTCAGGGGACAAAATAAAAGCTACAAAATGTATTAGAAGACATTCACAGCTATTTGTCAGTTCTCTTTCCTTTCTAGATAATAAACCCGTGTGAATTCTTGATGGATTCCAAAGTTCGTTCTTCTGTTACTTGTATAATTTACAGTTACTGACAACTCTGTTCTTCTATCAAGGGATATAGATATTTCTTGACTATGTTTTGTTTGTCTTTGCAGCTTTTGAAGAGCTTGAGAGGGCTCTGAGTATTGCCCAAAAGACAGAGGAAGCCCGGAAAAAATTGCAGGCAGAAATGGATGAAAAAATCAAAGCAGTAGAAAAGGCAAGTGAGGAAGAGAGGGTAAATCTTCAACGGGAGTTAACCAGAGTGAAACAAGAGGTGGTTGAGATTATGAAGGTAAAAGCTGAAACTCACCCTGTATTACTGGTTTTTAATCTAATAATTCAATTGCAATTAAACTGTAGTTGTAAAATACATTAGTATATCAGAACTTTGTTATAATATTTTAATTATTTAAAAATTCTATAAAAATTAATTTCTGGGATTAAAGAGTTACTTAAGACAAAATAGAAGAGTCCCCCTCTCCCCTTTTTTTTTTCTCTAGCAGTTTAAAATCAGCACGTTAGAGGCATGTAAACAGCATTACTCTCTGCTTCACAGTATTTAATAAAATGATTTACTAGAAGTACACTTGAGACTCGAGAGGGAGTCAGGAAGAAGAAATTAATAGTAATCAGCTCACACATCTCCATTAGGATTTTGGGATTTAATACCAAGTACTTTTAATGGTTGTCCTAGCCCAGTATGTGAAAACATTAAGAACTTGTTGCTGAACTGTTTGCTATGTAAGAATTGCTAAAATTTGCTTTGTGTGGCAAATTGCAGGAATACTGTGTGTGCCTTGCAAGTCTCTAGGCTTGAACACCTTTAAATTGCAATTCTTGTAGTTGATATTTGTTACTAATTTTTCTGAGAGAATACATTTATGCTTTAGGGGAGTGACTGACTCGCATTACATTATTCTTAAATAAAGCAACTTTGTAGGTTGTACATAGCTGTCTACGTAGGGTGTTACCACATGACTTTCTGGCTTATGAAATATCAAGAATACAGGGGAAAGCAACAGACAGAAGTTCCTTTTAGTATTACGTTTGATGTGAAAATGAAAGCAGTAAGCTCACCTTGGTAGAAGAAGATGGGTAACTTCAGGCTTGAAAATAAGAACTATGAGGGCTCAATAATATTAAGTGCTCCAAGTGATTGTTACTTATTCAAACAGAGCAAAGAGATGGTTCTGGTTTCCTCTCTGATTCACTGCTTTTCTTATTAGAAAAAATGTGAAGTGTTTTGTTATTTAATATTTTGAAATTAGTTTTTTCTGACTTTGATTCACAGAAGTCTTCAGAGGACCGTGTTGCTGAACTAGAAAAATTCCATAAAAAAGAAATGGCTACCAAAGATCAGGAGCTAAATGAGAGATTACAGGCTCAAGAAAAGGCATTCCAGGAGAAGATGAAGGCAGCTCTTGTAAGTAGTAAGACATTTCTGTAAGTTTGAGGTGGGACTAGAAGTCTTAATCTGACCCTGTTCTGCCATGAAAGTCTTCTGTTGCCTGCAGGAGGCATGGTGACCTGGTTCAGGAACGGCACGTCGGCCAACCCGAGGACGCTCGGTCCATCAGCTGACACCAATGTGGTGGACGAAAAAATGGCGTTTATTGATAGACAGCATGGCATCATATAGCCTGGGTTTACAACATCACTTCCGTCTGCTTTCATCATGATCCAAATGCTAAACGCTATTGGCTGTCAGGAGAGGGGCCCTGTCTTTCCGTACATCGTGATATTTTCCAGTCCCCAGACCCTAGGCTGCAACATATCCCCCCTCCCTATGCCTAATTAAATTAGCTAAAAGATAACAATGTTGAAAACTCTATTTTTGTTCTAATGTTATACTTCTTATTGTTATTCTTATATTATTATTATCCTTATTCTTAATATTATTATTCTTATACCTATACTTATACTAACTCTTATTCTAATTCTAATTCTTATATTATTATCCTTATTCTTATTACTATATTACTATTCTTATTCTATTATTA
>VXBJ01002726.1:161590-174136 GCA_013400055.1 Nycticryphes semicollaris | reverse complement strand
GGCTGATCAATGACCCCAATCTGTAAAAGCCTTGCAACAGCAAGAGTAAAATCTTTGGGCTTACAATCGATGCCCCACTGCTTATATAACTCTGATACGACCTTCACAAGGGCTTCCATCCTCCTTGTTGGTCTGGGAGCGTCCTCCCCGCCGGGCTGGTCCAGCCACCTCGGCTGCCGTTCACCCGTCCAGGCGATGTTCCCGGGTTTCGGCACCACCGACAGCATGACATCATATAGCCTAGGTTTACAATGTCACTTCCATCTGCTTACATCATGACCTAAATGCTAAATGCTGTTGGCTATCAGGAGAGGGGCCCTATCTTTCCGTACATCGCGATATCTTCTGGTCACCAGACCCTAGGCTGCAACAGTCTTCCCGCGCTCAAAGGTGTGAGTGTCCTCCAAAAGTCACAGAGCTCGGAGACTTCAGCAAACATGAAAGGAAAGCAGCTGCAATGATCCACGCTGAGTAATGATATGTGATCATATCACTGCTCACTGACAGCTGCATCTTGTGGGAAAGATTTCTTTTTTTACTAAAGTCTAACTCTTTTCATTAGATATGGGTTCTTCTTAATGTCTTCCTCTGGATCGTTGATGATTAGCCACAGCAGGAAGGTAAAAGAGGTACAAAGAATGGCACTGCTACCTGAGAAGTGTTGGTATCGTTATGTCTGATTGTGTTGAGCTGATTGAGCAGGGTTGCCTCGCCTATTGTTTGACCTCAGAAAAGAATTTTCTTGTAGGTCAGGCTGAGAGAAGTCATCAGGATTCTTTGATCTTTTGCATAAGCTGTAACCTGCTTGTCACCTAATTTTACCCAACGAATAGTAGGTTCTCTTTTATGCTCTTCCATGCTGGTTGGTGACTAGAACTGAGGGACTTTGACAGTCCCTTCCTGACTATATTTTTCTACCTGTTTCACAGGTTGGTTTTTTTTTTTTTTTTTAATTATAAGGAATAGAAGCTTAAAGATACATTAGCAGTGGAATCAAGTGAGTACAGACCTTTATTCTGCTCAGGTGTTACTCTCAATTAATTGTGGTAAACAAACAAAAATGAGCAGCTGGATTGCATTATGATTTTCATACAAAGAAGAGTAGAAGACAGGTGATTCCCAAGATGAGAAAATGGAAATTATTTATAATGGTTTTGTTTCACAGATGAAATACAATCTCTGTGTGTGTAGAAAATACAGGTGGTTAGTGTTTGACTCCTATTAACTGTTTCGTAAATATCCTATTACACTGTTTTTAAAGGTGTGATGACTGTATTTTTTGTTTTATTCATAATTCTTGACACAGGAAAAAAATCAGAGTGAGTGTTTAAAAACCCTTCAAGAGCAAGAGCAGCAAGAATCCCTAGCTTTAGAAGAATTGGAGCTACAGAAGAAGGCGCTGCAGTCTGAGTGTGACAAGAAAGTTCAGAAGATGCATCAAGAAGTAGAGACTTGTAGAACTGTGAGTAAAGATTTCAAAAGGGTAAACACTTAAAATAATTCCTTTCCATATACATTTGGATATGTGACAGTTTTACAAAAATTGTGGATTTATTGTGATTGGGTTGTTTTAATCTCACAATGCTTCTTGTAGTGACAGAAATTGAGGGTATTGTCATGGTATGCCACAGCTCCTAGCTTTTTACAAGATTAGATGCAAAACACAGAAATACATTCATTTTATGTCCTGGGGTGGTATATGAATTTGTATCCATCTACGTAATTTTATGTATGTTATGCAGGAGAGTTAAACTTTTAACTGTTTAACTTCTGAGTACTGCTGCCATACAAACACTGATAAGGATACTTGAATAAGGAAAAAATGTGCTTAAATTTTTGAAGTGTCGTTTGCTTTATGTACTGGGTAATTAATGTAATGGGTAAGATGTATTACCTACTGCTGTAACTTTGTACATTATTCTATTGGCAAATACTGGTTTGGAAGTTTTGCCTATAGAAGGGTTTTAACTTTACAGCAGTGTTTCCGTGAGAGGTGGAATTAAGATAAATCAGAAGATACGTACAAAGCTCCACAATACTTGTGTAGACTACCGATGTCTTTCTTCTGGTACTTTAGCTTAATAAGAAAATGACTGTCTCTCTCACAAATGTGATGTGAGTTATTTTATTTGAAGTAGTTAAATTCTTTTTTAAGTTTTTACTGTATTTATTTTCACTGTAGTGAAATAGAAACATTTTTATTAAATAACTTACCGTAATGGAACCAAAGTTGAGAAAAAAATAGATGAATGAAAGGCTTATATAAAAACTTGATATTTACTAAAAATAATGGAATAAGCGATTTGAAGCTATGTGAAGATGGTGAGGGTTTGTTTTTTTTAAATTTAATCAACTGTAATCTTTTGAATATTTATCTTCCTTTAAAACTGCATTCTTTAACAGAGGATTCTTGAACTGGAAAGCTCTCTTGCAAAGTATTCACAAGATGACAGAAAACAATCAGAGGAATTAACTACTCTGATGGAGTCTGAAAAAAAACAGCACAGTAAGGAAATTAGTGATATAGTTGAAAAACACAAGAAAGAATTGGAGAACGTGAAACAGCAGCAGGAAGAGCTTTGGACAGAAAAACTTCAAATCTTAAAGCAACAACAAGTAACTGAAATAGAAAAAATGAGAGAGAAACAAGAGCAAGAGATAGATAAAGTTTTAAAAGAGAAAGAAGCAGTTTTCCGTGCACACATAGAAGAGATGAATGAAAAAATGTTAGAAAAACTTGATGTGAAACAAACAGAATTAGAAGCACTCTCTTCTGAACTCTCAGAAGCACTAAAAGTACGTCATGATTTAGAACAAGAACTCTCAGAATTGAATAGTAAAGTGTGTGAATCAAAGAAAGAATTGGAAGAACAGTTGGAAGAGGAGAGAAAACGGCACAACAAAGAGGTTGAAATGATGTTAAAAGATCATGAAATGTCTATTCAAGGTGTTGAGAAGGTACTCAAAGAGGAACTCAACAAACTCAAACAATCATTGGAGGAGAGAGACAGACATCTGGAGGAACTAAAAGCACATGAACAAAAAGTAAAGGAATCTGCAGAAAGTTCTGAAGCTGAGCTTGTCAAAGTGTCTGCAAAGCTACAGGAACTTTCAGAGTCTCATAGAAGTACTGCTAATGAGCAGGCAAAGATTTATGAAGAGGATGTAGCAAAGCTGCAGCAAAAGCTCACAGAACTTGAAGGTGAAAAATCGCAACTCAGTGAGCAGCTAGGAAGAGCTGAATCCCAGCTGAATGAAGTCAAGAATGAGTTAGAGGCATATGTCTCTCAGGTACATGATCTGAAGCAGCATTTGCAAGATGAAAGCAATGAAAATACACAGAAATTAACCTCTCTAATACAGCAATATGAATGTCAAATTAAGGATATACAAAGAGAGGCTGATGAGACAAAGACAAAGCTAACTGATAAGGAAAATGAAATTGAACACATGAAGAAGTTACAGAACAAGCAAACAGAAGAGCTGAAACAGAAGCTGTTAGGCGCAGAGGAGAGAGTTAGTGCTTTGCAAGGAGAATATGAAAGTAAACTGAAACGTCAGGAGAACAAATTGGAGAAAATTAAACAGAAATCAAAAGATATGCAGGAAACTTTCAAAAAGAAACTTGCTGAGCAGGAAGCTAGGCTGAAAAAAGAGTTTGAAAACAAGGAGATGGAGTTCAGTCAGAAAGAGAGCGAATTCAATGCTAAAATGTTGGAGATAGCACATGCCACCTCAACTGGAATCAATAATGCCGTGTCAAAACTGGAATCTGATCAGAAAGAGCAGCTGGAGAGTCTTGCGGAGACTCATAGGAGGGAGTTGGAAGAAATCACCCAGAGCTGGGAAAAGAAACTCAATCAGCAGGTTGAAGAGCTCCAGGAAAAACATGAAATGGAAATGCAAGAGAAAGAGCAGGAGGTTGGAGACCTGAGACGGAAACTTGCCACCTTCACTGCTGAGAAGGAGGGCTCCAGAACAGAAATAGCCCGACTGAAGGAAGAGCAGGTGAAAAACGAGGATTCCCTGAAAGAACTGCAAGAACAACTAAAGCAGTCAGTGGCTACGGTGAATGCTTTGTCTCACAAGGAAGGTGACCTGAAAACGCAGTTGAAACAATTGGAAAGTGATCTTAACCAGTCCTTGAAAGAGCAATCAGAACTTCAGGAACAGCTCAGCAAACAGAAAGCAGTTGAAGGAAATGACAAAGCAAAAATTACCGAGCTAGCTGATACTGTGAAAACACTTGAGGAGAAACTCCAAACTGTGAAGTCTTCACAGTATAAAGATCATGAAAATTATGAGAAAAAACTAGAGACAATTAAGCTAAAAGAAACTGAGCTTAAGAGGCAGTCAGGAGAACTTGTAGCCCAGTTAGAGGCTTATTGTAAGAGCGCTGAAGCTTTATTGCAAACAAAAAGCAATGAATTAATTGAAAAGTGTAATGAAAAAATTGGTACAGTAACATGCAAAATTGCAGATTGTGAGCGCCAAACTGCAAAAGTTAAAGAAGCAGTGCTAATTAAAGTGAGTAAGATTCCTGAACTAGAAACTCAACTTCGAGAAGTAACAGAGCATCATTCTGTTGCAAGTACTTCTTTGCAAAAGTCAATTCAACAGCTGCAAGAGAAGGACAACTTAATTATGTCCATGAGAGCTGACATAGAAGGACTTGAAACAGAAAAGGAGCAATTGCAGAAAGAAGGAGGGCATCAGCAGCAAGCAGCATCAGAAAAAGAAATTTGCATAACACACCTGAGGAAAGAGTTATCTGAAAACGTCAATGCTGTCACCTCACTGAAGGAGGAACTCCAGGAAAAAGAATCTGAGATCTCTGTTCTCAACCAAATGATTAATGACCTTAATGTTAGAGCTAAAAGCATGATAAGTGTAACGGAGAAGGAAGCAGCCATATCTCTCTTAAGCAAGCAATATCAAGAGGATCAGTTGCAGTTATTAAACCAGGTACAGGAGTTATCATCCAGAGTTGAGACTCTAAGTGAAGAAAAAGCATCAGCTCTTGAGCAGGTAGATTGTTGCACGGCCAGGCTGTCAGAGTGGAAGGCAAAAGCACAAACTAGGTTTACACAGAATCATGATACTATTAAAAATTTGCAGAGCCAAATTGAATTAAGCAATACTGAAGCCAATAAAAAAGATGAAGAGCTAAAGAAACTGAAGGAGCAGCTGGCTAAACAAAACAAGACTCTGGATAGCTTAAAAAGTGAATTGGAACAAGAACAAAACAGGAGGGAAGAGCAAGAAAGTGAGTTAATTGCAAAGTTAAAAAAACAAGTGGCAAAGATTACTGAACTAGAAGAACACATTGCTCAGAAAACTTCAGAAAATGATTCCTTGTTGGAGGAACTTAAAAAATATAATGAACAAAAAGACATGGAGCAAAAAGAGATAGCTTGGCAACTCCAGCAGGCAGAGAAGGTGGCTTCTGAAAAGGACAATAGATTTAAGGAGGCTGAAGAAAAAGTGCTTGATCTTGAGGAGCGGATAGGTTCACTGAAAGCTGAATTTGAAGCAAAGGAAAGGGAATTTGATGAAATAAAATCAGCGATGCTTAAAAGCAAAGAGGAAGAACTGAAAGAATTAGAAGAGAGACTAACTGCAGAGAGCAGCACTAAGCTGGCCGATCTGAAAAAGAAGGCAGAACAAAAAATCAGTTCTATCAAAAAGCAATTGATATCTCAGCTAGAAGAAAAGGAACGGGAATTTAAGCAAGATAGAGAAAACCAGTTAAGAGACTTGGAACAAAAAGTGCAGGAGAGAGAGGCCAAGATTGAGTCCTTAGAAGAAAAAATTAAGTCAACAAAAGATTCCACAGAATCAGAGAAAGAAATGCTGCAAAAAGTAGAGAGCATAAAAGCTGCTGTAGAACAAGAAAAAAATAAAATGCTTGAGAGTGTCCGACAGACATATGAAGAGAAAATGCACGTGTTACAGAAGGGCTTAACAGACAAAGATGAATTGTTGCACAAATATGAAAAGGAACGACAAGAGAGTAATGACACTCTTCTAGAACTGCAAAACGAACGGGAAGAACTCCTTAAGAAATTAGAATGTGTTGAGAAGAGCCATCAGGAGGAGCAGAGTAGGACCGAAAGCCTCAGGAAAGAGCTTGAGGAGCAAACCAAAAAATACTCATTGTTAGCAAATGAGCATGCTCATTGTGATGCTTTTGCAAGCAGTAGGGAAGAACTGAAAGCTAAAGAACGAAAACATCTTGATATGGAGACTGTAATTGGAGATTTCCAGAAAAAAATGCAGGAGAAGGAGGCAGTCAGTCAGTCTTTAGAACAGAAGATAAAAGAGTTGGAAAATAATCTAGTGAAGGAAAATGAAGCTCATAAGATTGAGATGGAAGATAACTGTTTGAGATACGAAAAAAAGCTAAAAAGCTTACAGCAACAGTTGGATGAAAGAAATGACAGCCTGAAAGCTGTTGAGGAAAATGCTGAAGAAAAAGCTAAACCTGGTTTGGAGCTGCAGAATTTAGTGGGTGTTACAGAGAAACACCAGAAGGACTTGCAGACTAAACTGCAAGAGAGTGAGAGGGAGAAACAGAAACTACGCAAAGAAGTGAGTAATCTTCAAAAAGACTTACGTACTCTGCGAAAAGAACATCAGCAGGAGCTTGACTTAGTAAAGAAGGAGTCCTTAGAAGAAATGGAGCAGAAAATCAGGTAAATTCTTTGTTCCTGGTCTTGTTACCACTTCATTGCTTTCTCTTTAAATACTGAAACCTCAAAAAGACTAAAGCTCAGTTTGTAACAATGATATAATGACTGGTATTTTTCTGTAATTTTTCTAAACAGACTTAGAGAAACATCAAGAAAAGAGCTACTTGAAAGTAACACTTCATGAACACTATTTAAGTCATGAGTTTTAAAAGCGGTTTGTCTTTTGGCACAGTAAAACTATTTTTGATTTGGTTTAGAGATGGTCTTTTTCAGCATTGCCAGAACATAAAATGTAATTCTCTTTCTCAAACAGGAAACAAAGTTTATTAAAACATAATATCGAGAGCTTCATGTTTAAATGATACCAAGGACTGTTCATATGTGCTGGACAAAAATGTGGTATCCTGCTCAGCACTCTAATAGTTTCTCAAGCAAGGAATTCCCTAAAAGTTCTGCACGTTCTTTACTTCCAGTTCTTCATCTTCCTCAGAAAATAATTCATGCCTCTTGGAAGGATTCAGTTATGGGTTGTTCTTTAAAAGAAATACCTACGCCTTCCTGGTTAATTCAATGGGAGAGGAACAAAAAGCCCCCCTGAATCTCACAAAATTCATATCATTTAAAACCATCCCATTAAAAAATAGTTCTGGAGAAATTCCCAGATGTCCTACCTTGCTAAACTTTTCTCATGCTCTCTTTAAACATTTTTGTTTCCTCATTATTATTTTGACATTTTTGTACAGATGTGAACAAGAAGACATTGAGTTAAAGCACAACTCCACCTTAAAGCAGTTAATGAGAGAGTTCGATACTCAGCTGGCTCAAAAAGAAAGAGAATTGGAAAGAGCAGTAAAAGAGACAATCAGTAAGTGAAATATAACTGTAATGGTAATCCAGTGAAAGAACCCGAAAACAAAATCTTCAGATGTTTTGGGGAACAGGTTTTATGCGCAACTCTGATATCAGACAACATGTGTTTTATGGCTGCCTAGAGAACTTGGGGAAGGAACTTCTCTGGCTCAGGAAGTAACATCTAAATGTTAATTGTAGCACAACTAGGAAAAAGCATATGTAGCTGTTCTTCCTTACCCTGCAGGATGGCTCTTTGATCCAGCACACTGCCTGTTTGCACCCGTCATGGCAAGAGTTACCCCTTGATAGCCAGAGATACTACCTTTTTATTATAGGTACTAAATAAATAAATAAGTAGAAGATGTATTTAGAGGTGTTAGCACATCGGCAAGTTTTCATGCTGCTACTTCAGCAATACAAGCCTTTAGCACTTCATTGTTCAATATATGGCACTGAAGGGTACCTTACAGAGAAACTGAAAGAGATCCATCTGGGAATCAGAAGTACATTTTCTTACCTGAATCTTGCAGTCGTCATTCACTGCAACCACTAACAGGTACCAACTGGATGGGACATCTGATTGCTGTACCATATGGTTGTAACTAGAGTACACCACAGTTCATCTTCTCCATCTTGTGCCACCACAGTGTAAGTGGGAGGTTGGAGACGTGAGCAGAAGGTATCTCTTGACTCCACAGTTACTGGAAGTACCCCTGCACATGACCGATTTCTGAAAATTTGCTGATGCTTCGATTGCTTCTCTAGAATAGAGTAGGAGATAGAACTTGATAAATATTGGTTGTGAACTTAGCTTTTAGAGAAGAGTTCTGGCAGGTAGAAAACGTTGCTGTGGATACCAAACTGCAGACAACAAACTGCATACATGTTGGGATCAAGTGACATTATCGTCACAATCAGTGTGAAAAATGAATTTTCGTGACAAGTTTTCCTTACAGATACCTTCCACAGTTGTCTTTAAGCTTTCTTAAATTCTGTTCTGAGATAATTTAACGAAATAAATACACGTTTGTTTATTTATTTATTCATCTGACCTTTTTTTTTTTTTTTTTTAGGTAAAGCCCAGGAAGTAGAAACCGAGTTGATAGAAAATCATCACATAGAGACAACACAGTTGCATAAAAAAATTGCTGAAAAAGATGATGATCTAAAAAGAACTGTGAAAAAATATGAGGAAATCCTTGAGGTATCTTTCTGAAAAAGTGATATGATTGCATGTTAGAAATTAACTCTTTCCCTTTTTCCATTACACAACTAGACAGAAACACGGTCATCCTTTCTAGTAAAGATCTTACTGCTTGATTTATACTTGACGTGTGTGGTGGCCTCACAATTAAGTGTTTGTTTCTGTGTTTTGAAAACATGAAAGAGCACCAACAATTAAGCCCCAGCTCTGATCCTTCAATAACGATTATACAGTTATGTCCTTGAGCATTTTGTGTTCTGGGAAAGCTAGTGAGTGTAAGCTTGACTGGAGTTGTGGTGGTGGTATGTTGTGTATTTTAAGGATCTAAATAGGGTGTTTATGAGTCATCCTTAATCTCTGGCTGTTTTCTCTGATGCTCTGCCCTGGTTGGCACACTAGCCCTTAAAGTAAGGTTCTATGCAGGGTGCAGTCTGTTTGTACGGCTTTTATGTAGTAAAACTTCCATTTTCACTTGTAAGTGAGCAGTTTGTCTATGTGATATCTGCAGATAGACACCGTTTTGCTCCAGTAACATTTTGATGAGAAGTTAGCAACCAACTTCAGTCTTGAAGATACTTTGCCATCCCACTGTGCCTCCTGTTTTAGCCAAGTATACTGTCCCAGCCCCACAGTATGGCAACAAAAGATTAAGTGTTTTTCAGTGATAGACTGTTCCTCATACTGGGGTGCAAGCTTTAATTATGCTAATCTTAGTCCTGTTCACACAAATAATTTAAAGAAAAGAACGCCCCTTGAATACAGCAAGTGGTAATAACTGTAAGTGAACTTCTGTTTGCTTATCCTCAATTGCCAGCCTGAAGAGCTATGTGCTGAGCATGACTGTTTAATATAAAAAATTAGATTTTGTAGGCAGGTTGGTTGTTCCACTCTGATTATTGAACTTCGAGCAAGTTGGAGGGAGGTGGCAACGTTTTACATTTAGGGTCCCCTTCTTTTATTTCCTAACTTCGAAAAATTACATGATATGAAACAGTTGAGGTGTGGGTTTTTTCATATCATAGGTCTAAATTCTGCATTTCTGGAGATTTATATCTCTCTTACCTGAAAGTGCAGTGTGTTGCCATTCAGGTCCTTGCTTTACAGGCCCAAACAGGTCTGTGGTTTGAAGTCACACAGATGTAATTCCTCTCTGTTTTCTGATGGATTCAGTCTGTATGTATGTCATAAATTTGCATGTTGTATTCGGTGTATGATCTTGAAGATTTACACTAATGGCACTTCTGTGCAGCTGAGTTCATAACAGTTATGTTTTGCATCTCATTGATGATGGCAACAACAGTTGCATGGAACGGCAATATGCTGAAGTTTGATATTTTAGATTTCTGAGTATATGTTTCATTTTTTAGGTAGTGGCGTGTACTGTTTGTGTGAGTGCTTGTTGCTGTTATTTGAGGGAAGGAAAAAAGGTTTAGAGAATTTGTTACCTTTTTCCCTGAAAAGGTATTGCAAGCAGCTCAAAAGTTAGGAGATACTTAAAATAAATTGAATGTGTGTCATGTTCACTGAGATCTCCGGTAACAATGAGAACATACGCATTGGCAAATACATAGTTTTTCTCCATTTAGCCTAAAGTTACCAGTTATTACTGCACTTACACCTGACTTGGCTCATGATAGGTTTGAGAAATTTTGCATCAAGGCATTTATGTTGAGAAGTTTGTCATAAATTGTAAGAAGATAAAGCAAAAATAATGCCAGTAGCAAGAATGAATTTTGCTTATATAACTTCGTTGCTCTTTGTTGCATTTTAAACATGGTTAATGATGCTAAAAATTAGTCTAACTTGATTTGAGTATATCCCCTTAAAGACCAGCAAGAATTGTTCAGTCTGTTAAAATTAATATGATCTATTTGTGAAGTGCTCCCGTGGTACTTCTCTTGATTTAGCTAGTGTTCACTTAACTCTCAGAAACACTTTCATCACATAAGGTTTCATGAACGTCTCCCTAATTAAATCATAGCCTGTAATTTGAGGCCTAAGTCTTTTCTTCTTCAACTGAAGTATATAATTAGAGAAAAATCGAATATTTTGCTCCAGCAAACAACACTGGAGGTAATGATGTTTGAGCAAGGCTTTACTGAAGATGGATATTCTTAAAACGTGTAGGCTGTAAAACTTGCTCAGGGGCTGTGACTTCCCATTCAGTAACTTTTCTGAGGGCATTGCTTTGTTTCTTTTTGGTCATGGTTTTTGGGCTGAGAAGGCTGCACAGGGAGAGTGTTTTATTCTTAAGTAGGGTGCAGTGAGCACATTAAAAGTGGTTTTGCAGGAAAACAATTCTTTTTTTTTTTGCTTATAGCATACACCAAATCCATTAAAACTAGATCAGCTTTCCAGTTCTGTGCTTACTTTTCCAGTGAACATTCCGTATTGCTGTAATATGTACTCCTGAGGTTTTGAAAGGAACAAAATTTTGATCAGCAGTCCCGGTCTTGATAATGGTTGATTACTTGTACTAATCTGATCTGAACTGGTGCTACTGAAGGGGCAGCTCGCTGCCCTCAGGGATTAGCATGAGTGGAGCTGGCGTGTTAGCTCAGTCCAGTGGTAGGGGCGTGTACTTTGGGTTGGAGTGCTGCTGTAAAGCTCCTTGCTGTCTTACCTCACAGAAAGGCCAGAGGGGACACAATTTTTAAAAGTACTTCATTTTGCAAAGTGCCATATAAGGCAATTAACTTGCTAGGATTTGGGTGGTCATATATTTCTCCTATAATTGTAATCTTCACAGTCTCATGAAACACATAGTTCATTTCCTCCCTACCATTCTTGTCGCTGCTTCTTTCCTCCACGCTGTGCAGTGGCCTCCAAATTCTTGCAAACAGGAAATTGTTGATTCTGAAAATATGCTCAGAATTATTTTATTAACATCTTTGTAACAGTGAGTGAGGAAAGGATTTAAGTCCTCGTCACTTCCAGAGTACAGGAAGTAACTCGGTATCATCTCAGTTCCCCTTTCATGAGGGTATTTTAAGCAATCATCATCTCTCCAGCAGTAACTTACTGGATCATACTTGAATGCTGTTTTATTGCCTGGTAGAAATAGCTCTTTTTTTTTGCTCTTTTGTAGTTTTCAAAACACTAACTGTAGTCCTAACTATGTAGGCTTAATTGTTGAAGGCCTGCAAAATCTTGTTAAGCGCCTATGTTAGTTTCTTGCTCTTTTCTGTAGTCCTGTAGTGTGACTAGCTTTGTACTGAATTTCAATTATATTCTTTCTACGTATAGTATAATTCTTTTGATTGCTTTCTGACCGCTGTAGTTAAGGTTTTAAGTAGTTAGATTATTAATTGTAAAAGTATTTTTTCCCCCATATATTTTGAAGGCTCGTGAAGAAGAGATGACGGCAAAAGTTCATGAGTTGCAGGCACAGCTAGAAGACTTGCAAAAGGAATACAAACAAAGGGTGGCAGAGGAGGGACGTTGGAACAGTGAAAAAGTGAGCTGGCGCTAACGTTTATTTTTATATCTTTAGGTGTGAAATCTTTTATGAGTCTTCATAAAATTCTGTAATTTGTTCTTAATTGGATTTTATTTATATATCTGGCATTCACTTTCCCATTCAGTTTCTGTTCTTCTAGACGTTAACGTCTTCAAAAGTAAACCTCTCTAGAATCTGCAGTATTTGATACTACCTTTTTTAATGGTATGTTAAAAAGTCCAGTAGTGTTGTGACTATTAGGGTGGGGAGTCTTGCCCTCTACATGTGTCTTTATGTTGATTTTACTGGAAGGCCTTTAGAAAGAAAGGAAATCACATTGTGTCATTTTTAGTCTTTTT
>VXBJ01002726.1:130010-144495 GCA_013400055.1 Nycticryphes semicollaris | reverse complement strand
GTAGGGGAAAGGGACCTGGAAGTCCTGGTGGAGAGCAGGATGCCCATGAGCCAGCACTGTGCCCTTGTGGCCAAGAAGGCCAATGGCATCCTGGAATGTATTAGAAGAGAGGTGATTAGTAGGTGGAGAGAGGTTCTCCTCCTCTACTCTGCCCTGGGGAGACCCCATCTGGAATAGTGTGTCCAGTTCTGGGCCCCTCAGTTCCAAAAGGACACGGAACTGCTGGAGAGAGTCCAGGGCAGAGCCATAAAGATGACAGATTGGAGCATCTCCCATATGAGGAAAGACTGAGGGAGCTGGGTCTCTTTAGCTAGCAGAGGAGACTGAGGGGTGACCTCATGAATGTTTATAAATATATAAAGGGTGAGTGTCAGTGTAAAGGGTGGAGCCAGGCTCTTCTCAGTGACAGGCAATGATAGGACAAGGGCCAGTGGGTGCAAGCTGGAACAGAGGAGGTTTCACTTATATATAAGGAAAAACTTCTGCACATGAGGGTGACAGAACACTCGAATGGGCTGCCCAGAGAGGTTGTGGAGTCTCCTTCTCTGGAGACATTCCAAACCCACCTGAATGCGTTCCTCTGTGACCTGCTCTAGGTGTTCCTGCTCTGGCAGGGGGATTGGACTACATGATCTTTGAAGGTCCCTTACAATCCCTGATATTCTGTGATTCTATGATTGCTATCATCGCAGCAGTCTGAAACGTAGATTTGAGTTTTAAGTTTCCACGTAAGATATATGTTGTCTTGGGCTTTGGGAAATTAAATGCTACTCTGAGAGTGGGTGTCCCTGTGACCACTTACCCTTCTCTTGCCTTTGCAAATAGGCTATTTTTCACATTGTCTCTTTTGCTGCTTTTCTCTTTCTATTTTCCATACCAGCTATAGACTGCATTTTGTCAAGTATGACGTAAGTGCCATGGAGCAAACTGAAATAGTCTGTGTAACATTCATGCAACATTGGATGGAGAAAATAACCTTTTTTTTCCTTAAGTGACCTAGTTAAAGAACGCAAAGGACATTATAGGAATTTATAAATCCTTCATTCTTTTCTTTAAACTAAAAAAATAGTTAACCACTCCCCAGATTCACATTTTGAAAAAGTTAAATTTTTTTCCCCTTCTATACATAACTCATAAGCAAACATGTAACTGTTCCGTAACATAGTGGGAAAATGTGTTGAGTTTAGTCAGACTGAAGTTTCAACTGCTTCTAAATTATGTTTTTTAAAGAGAATGTGTAAATAAAGCATTGCCTTGGAGTTTAAATAAAGGAAATTAAGTTAGAGTGAAAACATGAAAGTAAGAGTTTCACTTCGAGTAGTGGTTTTTTTTCTGTTTTTGGGGTGTTGTAAAATACTGCTAGAAGGGATGCTGTGATTATAAGCTAATATACTCTAGCCACAGATACTTCGGATTATAAAATATCCTTCTTTAGATGCACATAGCTAAAAGCCAGATTGTAGCAAAGCTCTGCCTGTCTTTTTAGCAAAGGTTAGAGGATCCTAAGCTTGTTCAGGCTGGATTCTTAGAAGATGCTGCTGCAAGAGAATGTATTTGGACTTTGAACTTCCTCACGGTTTTCCATGCAAGGTGCATTGCGTAGATAGATAAGTTGTGCATGGAAAAATGTGTAGATCTGTTGATAAAACATTTTAATTCTTATCTTTAAAAAGTGTCCTCTATGTCCTAAGGATTGAACGTTGTTAGTTTAGTTGAAAAATACTATGTTTTTTAGTGTTACAGGAATAACATACTATGTTTTTTATTCTAGTGCGTAAGCTGGTACTTACTGGTAACATACTATTTCACACTTTTTATAATATATATATGTAAATCCATCCAACTTCCAGTTCTGCCATTTATAGTCCCTCTTTTCTGTGGGCTATACTAAAATTTCTTTCCTTTCCTACAAAGTACATGGTATCTAGTTCTCCCCTGTAGTGAGGATAAATACTGAGAAGATTGGTTGTGTTTTGTAATTCGTAATTCTTGCACGCTATTGTCCATCCATGTGTGCTACAGAAAACTTTTTTTTTCTCTGTGAAGTTTGTTAAATTGAGAAGCTTATTTTTCATTTGCTTTTTCAAGAAAAGACAGCTCTTTCACAACTTCGTTATGGATTCCTTACGGAAATCAAGATAAGCAGGGACTGGCAGCCTCTCCCCAATGGGTAGGATATCCAGACCCACCTATAAATGAATCCTCAGGGCTGTTCCTAGATCCTGGTCCTCGAAAGCATTGCTACCATGGGATTTTCAAGGTTGTGTGTATTCTTAAAGTCACAAATTAGAGATGCTAGAACAGAAGCAGTAATTTGCTTGTTATTCTACATGGCATTTATGATCTAGGAGGCACTACCTTTAATTTTCTCTTCTCTTGCAGGCTCTCGTTTACACCAATTCTAGTCTTCCTCTGTTAAGGTTGAGTTAGTGTCCTCTGCCTATTAGAGTAATTTTGAAGGCATGTTGACACAAAGCAAGCACATCTCTAGAGATTTCTTTCATTGTAGAACAGCGAGAGCTGTCATTTCCTACAGCTGCCACTTCATACCATGTGACATTTCACAGAAGCAGTAATTAAGCCCATGGTAATTACGTGTTATGTAACGTGATAGCACATTGTGGTACAGCAGTGGGTGATGATGGAGTTAAGTGTGGTGCAGTATCTGCTGTGACATGTGACTTGCATCTCTTGGTTGGAGCTTCTAGAGCAGCCCAGGACATGCCTTCAGCTGGTGGCCATGACTGGGCAAATCAACAATGTAGTTGTTTTCTAATGCGGCATGTTGCTGTAACCAATGCCACTTGGATTTGGCAGAGAGCTTTTCCAGAGATGAAGGCCTGCATGGCCCGGGGTGCTGACTAGGTTCAGGATCTGGAGGGCACCCTATAGGGGCTGGTACAGAAGCAGAGACTCCTCTGCCTGCTGAGCTCTACCAGCCTCTGTGCCTGGACGGCTTCAATGTCCAGCACTTCTGTAAGCATTTAACGTCACTGAAAGGAAAAAGGGCGAATAGCAGAGTATATGCTGTAATTTTTGCCACTGTTTATGTTTTGGAAACTTTGGTGGCCAAGAAGATATCTAGCCTTCTTCTTTAGAGCTGTGCTGTTACAGTCCTGCAGTTACAGTTACCGTGCTGCTGTCAGTGGCACCGTGCATTGCCCAGTTTTATTAGAGTGAGGGAAGCACTTAGAAGTTTTCTGACTTGGATGAGGCAGTAGTATATCTCTTGTGAATGAATCCAAGTGATAAGCAGCATGTACCAATTTACAACAGGCATCTCTGCAGCCAACGTACGCGCTGTGCTTCCGTAACTGTAAACTGCAGCTTCTGTTGAGTCCTGCCAGTGTTCCTCACACAAGCCACAAGCTCTGGAGAAACAGCTGAAATGGAAAAACAAGAGAATGGGTGTCTGAGTGAGAACAAGAAGTAGGTACAAAGTTATCCGAGATGTAATATTCATTGCGGCAGATCAGATGAGAATTATTAAATATACTCCTGGCTTTGTGTAGAAGTTTTGAGCTTGCTGTGTTTGTCTCTGACCGACACTCATCTGTTCCTGCAGCTGATCAGCTATTGTGGAGAGTATGTAAGTATTTGATCATGAGCAGGCACAAGCTGTCTAGAAGTAGACCTCACCACTGCCCAGGAGATTTTGTGCCCCCGCACATGAGAATTGCTGGAGTGGAATATCCCATGTCAATTAAACTGGATATTCTGGTTCACTTACACATCTATATATCTTTATAGGTCCTGCCAAATTATCATCCTTGTTGATGCAACACATTATTCTGGAAATTATCTGCAGGTTTGAAAATAATAGACTTTCCTTTATTCCTTAACAAAACAGGCAGTATTTCCCTATGCCTGTAAGTGGAAAAGCCCACTGGAGATGGTTTATAAGCTTGAAATGACTAGATTGTGAACTGTACAGAAAGAAGGCTGTATAGAAAGAGCTAGTCTAACACTCGGTGTATGTTGTGACGGCTGTCCAGGGCTTATGATGTACAGAGTAGTGTGCCTTAGAAATAATGAAGATTCTTTCTCCTCCTCGTAGCATAGGCTGGGATCAGAGACACATGGCCTTTTAAGAATAGTGATTAAATAATGTGGGGAGAGGTGAAACAGTAGGGTCTTCCTTTATGGTAATAACAATAATCAGTAGGCTGAGCTATATTCAGAGAGAACGTTTTGTTTTCCCACATTGAATTCTAGCTTTGGCTTCCCTGAAAAGTGTTTCCACATCGAAAGAAACTATCCTCACCTCGGCATCCTGCAGCCAGAGTGACTGTTATCTGCGCGTTATTTCGTTATCTAAAGCACAGCGTGCGCCAGCCCTGAGATTCCAGTACCGTTACGCACTGAATTAAATCTGGTCCCATCACAAATTCAGTACAGGAGGTGTTCTGCTTAGTTAAGTGTGGATTATTTTTTTTTCCCCTCAGGTTTAGGTAGCACATTCAGGACATGATGATTAGACTTTTGGAGATCAAGCACAGTTTCGGTGTATTTTATGCAGGTTTTGCCATGATGTGACCTCAAATAGAAATATTGCTATAAATACAGGGTGCGCAGGAGAGATCCAGGTTGTCTGTACTTTTCCCCAAGATGAAGATATCCCTGTGATACCTAAAAATACTCTGGAAGTTGTTCTGGTCTTACACCACTCTCTCTGTTCAACCAATGAAGAAACACTGAACTGCCATGCTAGTCCATGGGAACAGGGGTGTGCCTTTTCGATGGGTCTGTCTGACCTACATCTGTAGGGTTTCTTAATTACTTTTTTAAATGTAACTTGCTTAACACAATAATAGAGGAAGAGGGGAGAATGCACTGGTGGCAATGGCCAGCATGAATAAGGTCTTACAAGGAGCTGTGTGGTTGCTTTGCAGCGTGCTGCACATGGCTGTGCGTTGAACCTGCTACGTACAGGCTTTTGAGCATAAGCAGATATGTAGTAGTGTGAAACCTTTTTTTTTTTAACAACAAGTGTAGTGATTAGAGGAAGCCTTTCTGCTTGGAGAGCTAGACTTAACCTCACACGCATCTGGACACCTCAATAAACCAGAAGTTTTGGCAGAACCACCATCTTCCTGTAGGCAAGAAGAACACTGTGGGCCAGAGACCTGCTGGGCAGCAGCCAGTGCTGGATTGTACAGGTGATTTCTTCAGCTCCTCTTTTATGTGCTGATTATGTGCAATTATTCATTAAGCACTTTTCATTAAACACTTTATGTCACTTGTCTTTGCTGACCCTTCCCAGGGCAGGTGCACCAGTGTCTCCTTGGAAATAAGTTCTTAAGTGGGCAGAAGGTGAGGGTGACTTTCTGTGAGCTGATAGACAGCATGGGTCTTCTCTTTGTTTTATATAGTCTGGGAGGCAGCACAAGATGCAAGTGCATGGAGTCACCAGCTTATTTTTAGTTTGAGAATGAGGGTGTGTATTTCTGGGAGGGATGCTGACTGTAGGGAAGCCAGATTTAACATTTACTTCAGATAAGCTTGAATATTAACTAAAAATAGAAGTAAATTTACGTATTGTTCCTTCAGTAGGATTCTGATGGTTTTCAGAAAGCCCTTTGTGGCTGCACTAATGGCATAGCACAGTTAAAGAAACAAGTAAACACAGTGGACAAGAGGAGGTAAAAATAACTTCAGTTCATGCCCTTTTGACAAGGTGACAATAAAACCGTGCTGATATCTCATTTTGCTGCTGCTGTCAACTAATTGTGAGCATAGTTTGTTTAATGTATCACCTTGGGATGCCTGGAGTAATTTATCATGTGTCAGGGAAGGCAAGGGAATCAAACATCTCACCTGATCCCGTGCATGCTGGGACTGGCCCAGCCAGGCTGCTGCTAGTTTTGTTGATGATGTTGCTGAGGTCAGAAGCTTGGCTTCCTTTCACCTGGGACATGCGGGTCTGTGAGCACTAAAACAGGGTGTGGAAGCATCATGTACTCTTTATTTTTTACCAAAGGTTCTGCTTTTCTCTGGACTTGGAGGTGAGGCTGAGTTTGGGCTGTTTATTTCTTATGGAGGAGCCTCTATCAAAACCCTAGTCTCACAGCTCGGGCAGGACAGCTGTTTTTGGAAGACATTCCAAGCCTTTTCTTACATCACTGAGTGCCACCTGGTCAGCCCTCATCAGCTGAGTGAGAGGGCTAGGAGTGTGTCACTCTGTTAAAACAGATGCCAGAAGTGACTCAGTAGAAATCAGCAGGTGAACCATGAAACTCTTCACATCAGCCTCCAAATTTGTCTTGTTTCCTTGCTGGTCTATGGGATGACAGGTTTGTTACTGATAGAGTCCTCCCAGAACCTCTCTTATGCCAGGGCAAGTCATTGAGGTGTGTGAATAATAATGTTGCTCATAAACAAGAGAGCCTGCTGTGCTTCTCTCTTCACGTTATTTGTAGTCAGTATCACTCTGAGCATTTGCAAAGTCCTTGCCTTAATTCTGCTGATTTACAATGAACTATGCCTGCAAAAAAATTTGTCCCAGAGAGTGGGGGGTTTGACGGGTTTGGAGGTTTTTCTTGCTTTTTCATTGTTTGTTTGTCTAAAATCACTGGCGTCAGCACAACATCCTTCTTGCTATCCGGAAGCTCAAATTCAGTGTTTCTTCACATTATTAAGCTGGACAACTGTGCCGCTCCTGACATATCTCATGCCAATAACAAGTCCTGTGGAGTCCCATAGTTTACTTTTCTGAACCACTGTGTATGTGCAGCACACATCAAATTAAGCCATAGCACAGTAGGCAATTTAGGAGTAACTGGGTCACAGAAAGGTCCTGTGTACCCCATATTATTTGGTTAAGAGCTCAGGCTTTGAGTGCCCATGCACACAACAGCAAAAAGTGTCTTTTCTGTGTGGGGAGAACAGGTTTGCGTCCCTCAAAGATGATATTAACAATTAACAATTAGGTTATTGTTCACCTGAACTTTTCACACAGTTTATGAGTGGAATAATAAACATCAAAGAGACTGGCTAATGGGAAGCAGATGTGCCAAGAATGCCAAGCAAAATGTTTGAAAGCTGTGATGTAAACTGGACCTTATGACAAGTGGACAAAGCTCATGTGACCAGCAGGGTCTCAGAGTAATAGATTTAGAAATGGAGGCTAAAAGGGAAACTGGAGACACCACTTTGATGTATAAATCAGTGGCTTTTAGTATCCTGTAGATAAATGGTGGATCACGGAATCCACCATGTGGCCAGTATTTCATGACTTTCCAATGTCTAGGATGTGTTTTCAACTTGTGACTTTTGTGTTGATGTACTGAAGTGAGACAAAGAGACAAAGCAAATTGCATAAGGGGTAAAAAAGAATCTAAACAGTCCAACTCCATTCAAGCTTCTGGGAACTCTTCCCTGAGTTGCAGTGAGTTAGGTCCAGGCTGTTGAAAAGGACCTCTATCACTGGAGGTTCACTAAAATGTGAAAATCAAATGAAGGAGACAATCAACAGCCTCTTTATAATTACGTACCTAATATCTTTAGCTTACTCTGTAATTTTGTAGCAAACTAAGGCACATAAATTTAATGGCATGTGAATTGGTGTAATCTTTCATTGTGGTTAATTTCATTTAGTTTTAAAACTTTGTTTCTGAAAATAGGATAGCTCCTAGTTTATAATACTGTATTTGTTTTGTAGGTCTTGTCATCAGCCAGTCCTTTGAGTCCGGCCCCGGCACAGCTAGTAGGAAGGTTAGCTGTCTGTAAAGCAGCAGCTCCATAAACTGCTGTGGTACCATCGCTGAAATACAGGCTGCAGCATGGCTTTCCCCACCGTGGGGAACAGCAGACTCTAGCTGTGTTGAGCACTTGAAATCTCTGGGGTTTTTGCACGGGAGGTGAGGTGATGCTTGCAGAATTTCATTCACAATTTCTCCTTTTCACTGCAGCGTTGCAGCACATTGGGTCTCCTTATGAGATTGTCCCATTGTCCTGGGGATCCTCTAGGAGAAGGGGAAAGAGCTGTTGGTGGTTTGCAATTCAGATACCCACTGGAGATAGGGCTCAGCTACTTAAGAAAACGGTGATAAGGATGCACTGTGTCTCTGTGTCTCAGATACCCAAATACTTGACAGCCTGAGGCAGGTTTGTGGTAGGTCTAATCCCCTCCTGATGCTGGACAAAAAACAGAAATGAGTAGGGGGATTTGATTTATAATGTCTCTTCGATGTATTTCTTCCATGAACTTTTCCCAGAATTGCCAGGGCTAGCAGTAAAGAGGTAGTCTTCTGGGAAAAAGAGCTCTTTTGTGAAAAGTCACAATTTATCAGGGAGTGTAGCGATAGGATGAAGGGTAATAGTTTTAAACTGAAAGAGGATAGATTTAGATTAGATATTAGAAATTCTCTGCTTGAGGGTGGTGGGAGCCTGGCCCAGGTTGCCCAGAGAAGCTGTGGCTGCCCCATCCCTGGAGGGGTTCAAGGCCAGGCTGGATGGGTCTTGGAGCAACCTGGTCTGGTGGGAGGTGTCACTGCCCAGGGCAGGGGGGTTGGGACTCCATGATCTTTAAGGTCTCTTCCAATCCAAATAATTCTATAATTCTATGAATTTCAGCATTCACCTATACTTATAATCCCATAAGGTTATTAAGAATGTTAAGCAGAAAGGACATAGACTGGGGCAATGCCTTTTACAAGCTAGTGATGTGCGTTTTCACTGACTTGTTTGATACATTCAACAGCCTCCTCTAATCTGAGTTTAAAATTCAGCCATGGGTGAGAGCTTGCATGTTAGTCAAGAATCAACTAGTTAGACGAGACTGGGACGATGCTGGCAAGTCAGTTCAATTAAGAACACATCAACTTTCTTCAGTATGGGGGTATGAATGACTTATGTTTTAGGGGTATCATTATAGGTTTTGTCACATCTCAGTGATTATTTAGAAGGTACTGGTAAAGGCTGGCTTTGTTGTAGTGAAGTTAGCATTTCTGGAATTTCTTTGTAGTCACGAATGAGAGAGGGGCTGTCTCTTGACTGTTTTTGAAAGCCCAACTTCAGGTGCTCTGAATTGTTCACTGGTGGAGCTTCATTTTTCCTTAACCATAACTCTTGTACCTTGATAACCTGTCCCCTTCCTCGCAGTGGTCCTGGTGGGCATCTATCCGTGGAGATGAAAGAAACAGAATTTCTCCATTCTTTTCCATAAGAGAGGCTCTGTGGGGCTGGTGCAGCTATTTTAGGAGTAACTACCTGAGTCGCATTGCACATTCTTTTAGGATATATTGCCATGTGGCTTATTTTTGCTTTTACATATTTTTATCCACAGGCACTCCTTATAGCCGCTCTAGCACATATAAATTTAAAGAAATAGTATATAGAGGACTTGATTACAGCATATTGCCAAAAAAAGCATGTGTTCTTGCTATGATAGAAAGCTTTCTGATCCATTGATCCCTGGGCTGTGGTAAAGAGGTTCCATCGATTCTGAGCACACGATCTCACTGATGTCACCACAAAATAAACACGTGCAGTGACAAGGCTACTAGTGAGATCAGTACTAGCGATTGAAAAGCAATTTTAAAGAAGCGTGTGTGTGTTTGCCTTGCAACTTGTGTGTGTAAATATTTAAATGCGTAGTATATGAATACATGCAACTGGGTTGTTATTCTAACCACGTGCAGACAGGCATATGACAGCTGTCAGAAAATATGAGAGGTGCAAAACTTGAACTCTGCATGCTGTTAGCAGTGCATCCGTCGGTTAGCTTGAGTCCCAGTTCATCCGAAGCACATGCTTGGCTTCAGGACCGCTGTTCACGTCCCCTTAGGTCAATAAAGCATTAGCATGTGCTCATACTCAGGCATATACTTAATGAAGCACACAGCATAGCTGGATGGAGACTGCTGAGCAGATGTCTGTTACATTAATACAACAATGGAGAGATCTGGAGGTACTAAAGAAAAATAAACAAACAAACAAAACCTTTATCAAATGGAAAAAAAAAATACCTGATGGATTTTTATTTCTTTCACTTGGCTCAGTTAAATTCCTTCAGTCACTGGACTACTGGCATATTTCAGAAACATGTTTTACATTATATGGTGCTTTTTCCTTCAGGCACAAATCGACAATAAATCAGGCTAAAATATCACAGAATCATAGCATTAGCTGGATTGGAAGGGACTTTTTAGATCATCTAGTCCAACCATCAACCTAACTCTGATAAAAAAACAGCAACCCATCACTAACCCATATCTCTAAGCACTATGTCAACCCGGCTTTTCAATCTCTCCCGGGATGGGGCCTCAACCCCTTCCCTGGGCAGCCCATTCCAAGGCTTCACAACCCTTTCCCTGGAAACATTTCTCCTGATCACCAGTCTGAACCTCCCCTGGAGCAACTGGAGGCCATTTCCTCTTGTCCCATCGCCTGTGACTTGGGAGAAGAGACCGACCCTCCCTGGCTACACCCTCCTTTCAGGGAGTTGGAGAGAGCCAGAAGATCTCCCCCTCAGCCTCCTGCTTTCCAGGCTGAACACCCCCAGCTCCCTCAGCCTTTTCTCCTAAGGCTTACTTTCCAGATCCTCTAGCCAGCTCCGTTGCCCTTCTCTGGGCCGGCTCCAGCATCTCAATATACCCCAACTCTTCCAGATGGAAGAACAGACCAGTAGGAATTGAAAGCATATATGAGGAGGTCAGTGTAGGCACCTCATTCAGTTTTCCAGTGGGAACTCAGCCTGAACTTGTTACCTAGCAAAAGCAATTCCTCTTGCATTTGGTGCAAAACCCAAGGGTGACAACTCCTTAATTTAATACAGTTTGTACCATGACAATCGTGGTCTGGATTTGCTGGTGAGTCTGGATGCTGCAAATGATTTGATGTCTAACAGGCTGAAATGGTAAGAGTTGAATTGTAGCAGCTCTTCCCAGTGTGACTGTAGTCACCTGGAAACACAGAGCTCTGGCCCTGTCAATCCAACCGTTTCCTACCTCATTTTTAGGCAAGTGAACGTCGGAGGCAAGGAAGGCAAGTGTGTGTGGAGAGTTCCTTCTTTTTCCAAAATATGTGATATTTATAATTTTTTATTTGTATATAGTAATATTTTTGTATTTTGTAGTTCCTTTTATGTATTTATTACAAAGCAGCACCCCTCTCTCAGACTGCGTTGGGGGCTTTTTCAAGTCTTTTCCATTCTCCTTGCAGTGGTGGCAGTGCTCTTCTCTTTCCTTCAATGGAGGAGGCAACCACAGTCAACCTTTTGCACAAAGCTGCAGTGAAATTGGAATTGAAGAGGATGCTCTGTACCAGGTATCCAAAAAGAGATACAAAAAATGCCTGGAAAACATCTCATCCACTGAAAGACTAAGTGTCTCCTGAGCTCCTTACAGCTGAGTCTGAAGGTGTATTAGATCACACTGCTCTGCAGGAACTGACTAAAACCAAACTGCAGTATTGTCATTAAGACCTGATGTGCGAGCATTGTTACCCATCTCCTGGTACTGAGCACTTGCCAGAGAAATACAAGGAATACCTGCAAAGAACCAGCATGGCTCACAGCCCCAGGGGGAAAATTTTAACACAAGTGTGCTTCAGACCTCCTCACTAAGCCCATGTAGGTGTAATGGTTGGGAGAGGCGGCAGCCTTTCTGCTGATGAGCTTACGGGGTGCCTTCCCATCGTTAGCATCTCTCTGCTACTGGGTGCTGGGGTGGGAGAAGGGACCGTAGCCCCTTCCCACCCACTCCCATGCCAGAGCGCAGCCCCTTTCCAGCTGTGGCCAAGAGCGACCAGGAGGGAACTGGGGACAGCTAAGAGAAATTCACACCTGAACAGGTGGGTCTCAAAATAGATGGTAAAATAAGCTCACAGCAACCGTACTCAAGTCCTGGATGCCAGTAGGAAGTCAGTGAAAATGCTGAGTAACTTGTGGATGTAGGCTGGCGGCGAAACCTCAACCACATAATACCATGGGAATGGCACTTGGATATCAATGCCAAAATGTGATGTCTTAAAATCAAGTAAGGTATTGGCCAAAATAAAGAAAATTAGATTTAGTTCAAGCTGTGCAGCACAAGACCAAAATTCTATATATATTAAAAAAAAATTCACGCGCAAAGTGGCATTTTGGGAGGAGAAGCCTCCAGGAGGGAACGGAATGCTCTGTCTTGATGAACCAGGTCTGCATACAGCTGAATCTGTAAGCAATGCAGACATGGGGCATTTTTTTTCCTTTCTCTTTCCACGGTTGGAATATTATTGTGTTGGTTTGGGGGTTTTTCTGAGCTCTACAATTCAAGTTATTAATTAAAAAGTATAGTCAAGGGTGCTGTTTCACTGATGGTCCTCAATTTACAGATAACTTTTCTAATTTAAAAGCTAATCTGGAGACTGAACCCTGCCAGCATGTTAAATTCCAGTTAAGTGCTTAATTAATACTGTTGGGTGCAAAATACAAATTAACCCTATGGTGCAGGTAAGAAGCCTCCCTAGATGATACAAACATCAAGACTGAAGGAGCGAGCACAGGGATGTAGAAATGCAGATATAGCTATTCCTGGTTGGAATGGTTCCTTCACAAAGGGTTGGCATATGATTTAATGTATTACTTCTTGTTCTCAGCCCTTACTTTTACCATCATATTCATTTAACAGCACGCTGTTATTACACTTGTGGCTGCAGCTGGGTGTTTCCCATTGCTTTCGTAAGCAGCATGCCAGGATTTTCTCAGCTAAATCTAGACCATCAAGACAGGCAGTTTCTGTTTCTGCTTGAACTGACAAAATTCCCTTTGGATTAAATCTGAGATGACTTCAGGATCTGGATGCACAGCAAAAGAAAGACATGGATGTGGAAGTACGGTGTTCCTGGAGTTTCTCTGGATAGTCTGCCAAGAATGGAGAGCTGATATTTTTTATGGACTGACACAGTTCTGTATTGTATAACTTGTAATTGAAGTAAGTCCCCCTGAGAGACTCTGCACTGTGAGAGACAAGTGTTTAATTCACCTCCTCTAGTGGCTTTGCTCCCCTCCTCTCTCTGGAGATGGGTGAACCATCGCTCTCTCTCTCCCAGTGTGGTAGCCCATACTTCCTTGAACTCTGTTGGAGAGCATCTGTCTGAGCATCACCATTCAGTGCCCAGGTAATGAATTTAAAAGCCCCATCACTTTCTTGCTTCATAAGGCAGAGGATTTGGCTTGGTAATGCTAATGAGATTGCATATCATTTGTGGAATTTGCTTAATGACAGTGCATTGCCTTTCTGCCCAACTCAGGCAATTTTTACCCATTTTGATTGCACTCATGAAAATATTTTCAGTGCATGTTATAAATATCCCTGCTTATAAGATGTAAATGTCCCATTGTTTTCACTTGGTGCTCTAATGAGCAAATCAGTTCTTTCAATTTGATCACACACTAATGGCTGAAGTTATTGATAAGTGAAGTTTCCTTTTTATTTGATATTGAACATTATGCCACTTAAGACAGGAAAATGGTCACTTCTCCATAAGCCTGGACATACTTACAGGAGAAGAGAAGACTCACACTAACCCAGCCCTTTTACAAGCCACCTTGAACAAGAGATTTCAATAATTATACTGCTAGGCTTTATGCAGCAAACATAAAATAACTTGATGAGTAGAAACCTCCCTTCCTCTATGGATTTTTTTTTAACCACAAAATTCTGTAGCTGTTATTTCTCCATTAAACTTGTCCCCGGAACATTCCTACGCTAATGTCTGCTTTCTGGCATCACAGTCAACATATAAAATGGCAGTTTCTAAACAGCAACCTATACATATGGCACCATATGAACAATCTTTTTCCTGGCGAGGATGCTCCCCTGCAGAAACAGACTATACATTTTAAGAGCCACGTGGATATAATGAAACAGCTTACCACAAAATTCCCTCCTTGCTGAGCCGCATCCTGTTGTGAACCCTGTGCAGAAAATGATTATTTCATCAAAAGCTTCCTGCACCCAAAGGTGATTCAACCTGCAACAGCATTTTTCCACACCAGCTGACAAGCAGCCCCAGCATCCAGCCTGGAGATCACTGTCATCCAGAAGCAAGTTCCCCATGAACTATCATGTACCTACACAAGAACTACTGGTCCTGGCTGTTTATCTCCAGCTGCTTTCCAGAAGCAGCAGTTCCTGTTGTATGAGTTCCTGGCCCCTCTGCTCTTGTGGATCTTGGATCTACTCTGCTTCTCCCAGTGCACCTCCATGTGGACGAGAGGAGTACATGGAAATAAACAGCCAAAGCCAAGACTACAATAAATGAAACTTGCAATTACCTCTGAGGGAGCATTTCTTCACAAAGGCTCTGTCTTGATCCTCAAGAGTGATCTACACACAACTTCTCATGAATCCCGAGTGCTAAAATGTATTGCTTTTTACTGAATGACAGGACGGGCTCTATGGGCCATCTATGGGTCTTCTAGCACATCCCTCCCTGTCTCCTGTAGGATGTCACCCTTGTCTTATCTACTGCAGGAGACCGTCTTCTTGCTCATCTTTTA
>VXBJ01002726.1:113506-128607 GCA_013400055.1 Nycticryphes semicollaris | reverse complement strand
TTTCATCAAAAGCTTCCTGCACCCAAAGGTGATTCAACCTGCAACAGCATTTTTCCACACCAGCTGACAAGCAGCCCCAGCATCCAGCCTGGAGATCACTGTCATACAGAAGCAAGTTCCCCATGAACTATCATGTACCTACACAAGAACTACTGGTCCTGGCTGTTTATCTCCAGCTGCTTTCCAGAAGCAGCAGTTCCTGTTGTATGAGTTCCTGGCCCCTCTGCTCTTGTGGATCTTGGATCTACTCTGCTTCTCCCAGTGCACCTCCATGTGGACGAGAGGAGTACATGGAAATAAACAGCCAAAGCCAAGACTACAATAAATGAAACTTGCAATTACCTCTGAGGGAGCATTTCTTCACAAAGGCTCTGTCTTGATCCTCAAGAGTGATCTACACACAACTTCTCATGAATCCCGAGTGCTAAAATGTATTGCTTTTTACTGAATGACAGGACGGGCTCTATGGGCCATCTATGGGTCTTCTAGCACATCCCTCCCTGTCTCCTGTAGGATGTCACCCTTGTCTTATCTACTGCAGGAGACCGTCTTCTTGCTCATCTTTTACTGCATGTTTGAATGACTGTTTTTGCTCTCGGTCTAAATATTAGAGCAATTATTTTCAGCTTTTACTTGGACACAAAGGTTGCTGCTTCTTTTTCAGACCTGAAGGCTGGAAAACACAGGTCTTATTTTTTTTTAAAGTATTTTTATTGCTGTTCCCTGATAAAAGATACCTCCTCTTCCGATTCCCTATTTCCCAGTAAAATCTCCCATTTATTTTAGTGTGATGCAAATCAGGCCTTTCTTCTGTCACGCTGGACACCCTCTGCAGGAGCCACCTTCAGGTAGGGCTGATGGCCCCAAACGACTGATGGGAGGGAGCACTCATTCCTCCAACGCTTCTTTCTGGCCCTTGGCTTTTGACTTTCCCCCTTCTCCCTCCAGCTCCTTAAGGGCCATCTCTCCAGCGGTGCGGACGAGGGCAGACCTGGCGGGACACGTGGGACCGGGGTGGGAAGGTGGAAAAAGGAGATTAAGGCACAGCCGAAGGACTGTTCCGCGGCTGAAGGGGACGTTGAGAGGTGGCGGCGGGAGACCCACGGCTGCCGCCCCGGAAGGAGCCGCGTGGAAGAGCCGCGAACCGAGCCTTTCGGGAGCAGGGATGTCCGAAGGCGGCGCGGGCGAGGAGGAGCACGTCGCGTCCCCCAGCGGGGCCTCTTTTCCCGGCGGGTCGCTTGCCCGATCCCTCCCGTGGCCACCAGAGGTCTCCGGCGGAGCGGGGCGGACGGTGCGCGCAGTCCTCGCGCATCGCGGCGCAGGGCGCAGCCGAGTCGAGCCGGCGGGGCGGGCACAAAAGCGCCGCGCCCGGCCGCCCTGCCTGGGAGTCGGCGACCCGGGGCCAGCGCGGGGCTCGGCGGGCCGGGGCTCAGCGGCGAAGGGCCGGGAAGGTCGCCCCGGGGCTCGCAGGATGCCGGCGGCTGCGCGGCGTGGCGGGGCGCGGGTGCTGTGGGGACTGCTGTGGGTGGTCCTGGCGCGCTGCTACAACGTCGACGTGGGTCGCCCCGTGGTTTTCCNGTGAGCTCGCCCTCCCCGAGCGCCAGCGCTGCGGGGCTTTGCCCGGCCCCGCCGCCTTTTGGGGCGAAATATTGATCGGCTCGTTTCCGTGACAAAAACAAACAAACAAAAAAGAGATAAGGTAAAAAAAGCATGATCAGTCATGCCATATGAAACAGGAAAAAGGTTGAGTAGCGGTAACCTCCCGGCGGGAGCAGGGCGCTCCGCGCTGACAGTGCCGGCCGCCCCGCACTCCGCCTGGGCGGGGGTGAAAAGCCCTCCGGTGACTGCAGAGACGTTTGCAAATCGGAAGGCGTGTGTCCCCCTCTCCCTCTGTGTGGCCGGCTCATGGCGTGAGGCACCATAGAGGAAATGGATATGTAACTTTTTAAAGGAAAAAGGAAAAAAAAAAAAAAAAGAAAAACGATAGAAAGTTTGACTCTGTCTCAAAAAAAATTCTGCGAACTGGCAAGCTGCTTTTTTTCCCCCCGTTGACTGAAAAGAACCTTGGAACATAGGGTCTCTCTTGTCTGGGTCAGAGGCTCTTTGTTAGAAATTTCTCTTAACTGGACCTAGTTGATGTCGTCTGGTGCAGTTCTGATGTGAGTAGGAGCCGGTGCTGCCAGTAAACGTCCACAAAGCTTGTCTTTATGTTTTACACTTAGATATAGCCGTATTACCCAGCTGTTGATTTTGGAACTGTAGTGCACTGTGATATAAATAAATGTATTTGTGCCGACGTCCAGTTCTTTAAAAATGAATTTCTGTCACGCCCTTTAATTCCCAAGTAGTTGTATGCTGTGCCTTTCTGCATAGTGGCTTTCATGGAGCATTTATTTTTAAGTAATTATCAAAAGACTTCATAGAGTAAAAGCGTGCTTGGAGAAGAAAAGTTCTTAGTGCTTAACTCAGGGCAGGAACTGACAAAGGATGCCAAAGCTGAAAGCGACTCGCATTCAGTAAAAATTGCTGGGGATTCACAGTGGTGTGAATGAAATGCTGATCTAGTGGGGTACAGTGGGATGAAAAGGATATAGTTTGTTGCTCCTTGTGTAGTTGTCTATCATTCTGATCAATAACACGAATTATTTTCAGATAGCACCTGCTGTTGTGATTTTTTTTGGAATGGGAGGCAGACTGGTGAGGAAAGTCTCCCAGATATCCTGCTTTGTTTGAAAACGATGCTGGACTAGCAGTGTTCAGCATCCATCTGAAGGCAGGCATCCATAAGAAGTCTGGTCCCCAAAAGTAGAAATTCCAGTTATGCAAACTCCAGTTTTCTGAAAATGGAACTTCTTCATCAAACTTTGGCTGTGGCACCCAGGAAAAAAATAATATCTAAGATCATTAAGTGCTTTGAATAAATAAATTGCTAAGCCCTAACACCTAGAAAGGTTAACAACACCTTAATGTGGTCAGCATAAGCACTGTCAAGAGCCACAAGGGTGGGATTGTCACTACTGACGGGAAAGCTCCTCTTTTTATTGTGGAATCGGGGAGTTTGTTTCCATAGGTGCATCAAAATCCTGTGCCCAACAGAGGTTTGGATAATAAATTTGGGAGAGATGTCTTTTTTTGCACTCTCGTTGACTCTAATTTCCTGTGTAGTTGTGCTGTTAACATGTGCATGCATCATAGAAGTCAAGGGACAGTGATGAATCTCTTTATATAATATACTTACATACTTATATACTCTATACTTAAAAATATATGTGGCCTTCTTCCAGTTTTCTGGAGATGCCATCCTCTGCACTGGGTGGGCATATTTTGAGTGCAAGCGCACTTTTTTGTATACTGTAACATCATACCAATTTTAAGCGTTTAACATATTTCTTCTGGAAAGCTTAAAAGATCTGGCCAATCTTCCTTGAATCTCAGAGCATCAGGTCTTGTCAGTGCCTTTAGCTGTGCCCCTTTCAGCTGGGTAATAAAGGCTTCCAGTATTATATAGTAGTATTTTATAACCTTATTCATACTGTTCCGAATGCCATAAAGGCTCTAATTTCTTGATTACCAATTGCAGGTTATTGAAAAACAAGATACAATCCCGGTTGATTGGATGAGTAGAGAGGGAAATGCTTAGCAGAACTCATGCCGTTTTTCAGATTTGACAGGTGTGTGTCTGCAAGGCTATAGAGCTATTTCCTTAACTGGTTTTGTAGAGTTACTGGGTGATTTGTTTTCCCTTCTCTTTCAAATTCGTGGGAAAAGCTGAAGTCTGTTGTAGGGAATACGTAGGAAAAATGTTTTCTATTCATCCCATATTCAAATGTACTCTATTCATCCCATATTAAGCTTCTCTTAATAGTCACAGGGTCGTTGTTTGGGTTTGTGTGTCAGTTTGCTTCTTAACCTTTGTAGCTTTATGTATCCAAAGAGGAGTTATGATCTCAAGTTTTCTCACGCCTGTCTGGCCTATACGCTGCAGTGGGCAGTAGTTTAAGCCAAGTTAACTTTAGATAATGATATTTTGTGCATTCATGGCGTGTCTGGTGAGCTGTGCACTGTATGAGCCTGAAAAAATATGATTGATGATATCTGAGGCTGATAGGGTACCTGCCTATCTCGAATTATTGGATGTGTTGATATGCTCTCAGGCATTTGATAGTGCTGTGATAGTTCAGGCCTTCTTGCTTTTTATTGCCTGAGGGCCTGATAGTCACAGATCACAGAATCATGGAATTTTCAGAGTTGGAGGGGACCTCTAGAGATCATCTTGTCCACCTGATGTACTTCTGATCGTGACAGCTTCTTAGATGAAGTGTGTTATTCTCAGTAGTCTGTCCATGTGCTGGTGTGGATGTTTGTGTGTTTGTGTATGTTTTTATATGCATGAGTGTACATACAGTCACTGGTTTGTATTAAAATGGTATCTGTAATGGCCAGGTTTCCATTTTTTCAGCAGTTTATTTTCCAACACTGCAAAGGCATCACCCGTCTGTATTATCTACTATCAGCCTGCAAGTTTCCAGGAAACCCGTCTAGGGTTTGATGATTCTTGAGGATTTATATGAGCCAAATACTCTTGCAGGAGGAAAGGGGGTGGGGGGGGGGAAAGCATATTTTGTTTGAAATATTATGTCAGATAAATGTGAACAGTCAGGCTGTTGACACAGAAATTATAGCAGAATATGGGTATTTGTCCTCCACTCAGTAGTGGAGTAAGTGACTTTGACCTGTCTGAAATAGTTAATTTCAATGAAGCTTCCGTTTAGAAGTTGTTTTTGCACATTTTTTGTCTCAAGAAAAGTTTGTCATCACAGATGTGCTGTGTATTTTTGACAATGTTTTCTTTTCCTTCCTTAAGCGGGTTTTAGGGCTGTAAATCTTGAAAAGTTTACCTGGTCCCCATCATTTCCATTTTCAGCCCAGTAAGGAACCAGGTGGCTTCTTGCATTTGGAGCAGGGACAAGCTGAAGTGCTTCTGTTTTCTGGATGTAATTTCGAGGCTTGGAGTAAAGACTCAGAAACCAACCAAGAATGTTGCTTTCTCTGCTTTCCTTCAGTTTAAAAAGAAACAAATGTCAATTTTTGCCACAAAAAAAATTTGTTAGTAATGTGACATCTCTGATCATTCCTTTTTAAAATAAGATGTTACTTTCTGTCTCTCCTGTCCCTTTCTTATGCCCCCATCTTGTTGACACCCCTAAATCCCTCACCAAGGCCATGGTAACAATATTATTCTTTCTGGCAACACAATGTGGCACAAAAAAGTAATGGAGTCATTTTAGTTGCACGGTGTCCTGCTGAGAGTTTTACTGTAAGGAATGAGTCTGATTTCTTCATTCCTTCATCCCTGCTTTTCGCTGGATTGTGCTGCCACTGAAATGGCAAAGGCTGTTCTGCATCCCATGCTGATGGATGTTAGTGCATGAGCTACTTGTGTGCGACCAGAAGGAAGGTGAGGAACGATCTGACCCTGTGGGGGGCTGGCTGTGGGGTTGACAGTGCTGTGTTGCATAAGTGATGGAGTAGTGCTGTAGGTTCTGGCGCAGCATTTTTGGGAACCTGGGCTTGCTGTTGTTGGTTGCAGGTCAACCACCTGCTGCCCAAGTAACTGCCCTCCTGCTTATTGCTTAGCATGTAATGGATGAGTTCTTATTTTGAGAATTTAGCAAGTGACAGAGACCTTTCTGAAGGGAAGAAACTCAGTTGGGCTATGCTGGTGGCGCACCCTTCTCTGGTGCTGCTTTTGAAATCCACTCTGATATGTGAGCATATTTAAAGCCTTTTTTCTCTGCCACTTAACATTGTAGTGAGGTGAGGTACCTACCCTCCCCAGTCCTTGAGCGGTGATTGCCTGCTCAGTCGCTGTTGGCATGCTGCAGACTGATGCTTAATGCGCTTGGCATCTCTCCACGCCATCAGTCAGCTTGACACTTACCTTCACTGTTCCTTCTGCTAAATGCAGCACTTAATTTCCAAATCTGTGTGTCCCAAGGGTCAGTCTCCAGCAAACTGACAGTTACTGTTCTGCAGGAAGTAATTTTAAGGAGGTGTGGGTTTCCATGTGGCCAAAAAGGCTTCCTGTCATCCATTAATGTTGGCTGCTGCAGCTCCTGCAGGGTGGTGGTTTCTGGCCACACAGCTGTGTTGTTGTCTCCCTACAGATGAGGGCATTTGTCCTTGATCGTGTGAGTATGAATGCAAGAACAGGGTTAAATGGCCTCTCTGCCTACTGCTCCTCATGTCACTTTAGACCCCAGTATTTGGTTTGTAGAGCTCTGTGTGTGTCAAGCAAAAGTGACCCTAAAATGGCCCCAAACTCCACTCCCACTGCCCGTGGTTCTCTTCCATAGAAAGTAATCCCTTGCTCTTGATGGGGTTTCCCATTCAAGGTGTCCTCCTGCAGCTGCTCTCAAATGTCCTAGGGGCTTCCGGCAGGGTATGACAGTAGTGGTGAGAGCGGCACTCATTGATAACCCCTGCAAAGAGTATTGCCTATGGCATAAGTCTCGTGTCAGAAGGCTGGAGAACTGCTGGGGCTTGCTTTGCTGCCAGCCCAGGTAGTCCTGTAGCAGCACTGGAAATCTGTACCACAAAATTAGGCTATTTTAAAGGAGAGCTGGTTAAACTAGTTGGAATATGTTGGAAGGTGGCCTGATACTAGCAAGAAGACAGGGTTGTGCTTCTGCTGGCTGTTTAGGTATATTCTGTGTTTATGCCAGGCAAGACTCAAGCAGCACTGAAATGCAACATGAGTGCATTAAACTCTAGGGCTTTGAAATACATTTCTGTTTCAATATGGTACCAGAGGAAAATACCTTCTCTGGTTGCAGCATTGTTTCATGGAAATTCCAAAAGATTTCAATGGTGTTTTAATATGTAGGGGAGACACAAAACAGGTATTCGTTTTGCTCAGTGAGTCCCAAAATATTTGGATGCAAATGAGTCTTATATCCAGGTCTGCTGAAAATGCTCATGACAGTTAAATAGGTGGTTTCCTTCTGACAGTTACAGTTACATACAGAAAATAATGAAAGGGTAAAGGACTCTTGACAAGTGAAGTATTCCAATCTCAAACCTTAGAATAAAACTGAAGTAAATGGTAGGTGGAAAATGCCAACTTGACCAACCAAAAAGCATTTGAATCAACAGAAAACCTCCCATTTCCCTGTAGGTGGCCATCTCAGGCCATGGGCAAGCATGGGTCACAGCAGAAGGAAGGGGTTCTGCAAAGGTTTCACCTGCTGGGGTCTTGGTGCAACAATGGGAGAATGAGACAAGATCCTAAACAGATAGTGTGTGATGTAGCTGAAACATCGAATTTGAATGTATGGACACTCAGGACAATCCAAAATAAATTTTCTTTTGGCATGTGTCACCAGTTCCTTTTATCACCTGCTTGTTTCCTTCTGCTCAGTCCACATGCAGAAATGGGAACAGATGTTTTCTTTTTGAGAGGTGTATTTGCTCAAGGCAGCAATAGTATCGGTACTAGTAGCCTACTCAAATAGTGAATTATCAGTTTTTCCCATTCAGCTTTTTAAAGACAGCTGAAGAATCTTTGTGATCTAGACTCCTTCATCTCCATCTTGCATTCTGCAACCCAAGGTGTCTCATGCACTAATTGCTGAATTGTATTTACTTTTCTTAGGTTAGAGCAAAGCTGCTTTTAAACTGGAGGACAGTGTGGCCTACATTATCTTACAGAATGGTTAGAGTTGGGAGGGACCTTTAAGACCATCGAGTTCCAACCCCCTGCCCTGGGCAGGGACACCTCCCACCAGCCCAGGTTGCTCCAAGACCCCTCTAGCCTGGCCTTGAACCCCTCCAGGGATGGGGCAGCCACAGCTTCTCTGGACAACCTGGGCCAGGGTCCCACCACCCTCACACCAAAGAAGTTCTTCCTAATATCTAATCTCAATATCCCCCTTTTCAGATTAAAACCATTACCCCTTGTCCTATCACTACACTTCCTCATGAAGGGTCCCTCCCCATCTCTCCTGTGGCCCCATTCAGGTACTGGGAGGCCATTACAGGGTCTCCCTGGAGCCTTCTCCAGGATGAACAAGCCCATTTCTACATGCCTTCATAGGAGAGGTGCTCCAGCGCTCTGATAATTTTTGCGGCCCCCCTTTGGACCCATTCCAACAGGTCCATGTCCTTCCTGTGCTGAGGACTCCAGGGCTGACACAGTGCTCCAGGTGGGATCTCACCAGCGCAGAGGGGCACAGTCACTTCCCTTTCCTTGCTGGCCACGCTTCTTTGGATGCAGACCAGGATGGGGTTGGTCTTCTGGGCTGCCAGTGCACATTGCTGGCTCATCTTGAGCTTCTCATCTACTGACACCCCCTTCTCCTCAGGGCTGCTCTCCAGCCATTCTCTGCCTGGCCTATTATAGCGGGTCATAGAAACAGTTTCTTGCCATTTGCAATTTGAACCTGTAGCTCTTTAAGCTAGTAATATCCCCCCATGTTTGTTTTTGTTAGACCTCATGAATGTCAATTACTGAATGACACACATTCATTGCCTGTGTAAATGAAATGATTGGCATTTGATTTTCTGCCTGCTGCCTGCCTGGTGGGATTTCCATTTGGAGCTATTATTTCAGGCTCCTTTGCACTCACTCTCCAATGTGTGCAGGTTTTGTAGGTTTTAGCAACTTAAGTATTTTGGACATTAATTCTTCTCACTTGTGAAAATACAGTGAGCGCTACAGAGTGCAACCCCACCAAGCTGCTGCAAATGATACAGCTTAGCTCATGAAACTTGGGAGAAAACTGTCATTTAATGTAGGGGATTCTCTTCTTTTTGTAAACATTTTTCCAGCTTTGGTGGGATGGTTTTGTCACATCCAGGGAAATTGCAGCAGGAGTAGAGATGTGCTGCTGTTTGCTATAGACCAGACTCTGATGCAGGAGCAGCTCTTCCAGGTGGCTCAGGCTGACCTTGGACACGTGTGTGCCTTGTGCCTTGGTCTCCCCATGTTTATGGTGATGATGGGTAGTGTTTGGAGATGGAACTTTAAATTAGAGGATGAAAGAGATGTTATTTAAAACGGGGAGAGCTTCAAAACAGGGTCTTGTGCTGGGCTGTCTGTTCTGTGCATGGGCTGTGTGTGTGGACTCACTTTGCACCAGTGGGTCTTTATCCCTTTAGTGGCTAAATCAGGAGCAGTGTCTCCTTGGTAAGATGCTGTCTCCCAAGGAGCAGCCTGGGTCTGTGCATGGGAATGCTGGAGGCTTAGCTTAGGCTTTTAGAGATGGTTGCTTTTAGTCCCAGCCCTGGGCTTAACTGCAGCAAGGACTTTGTTACATGAAAAGCTCTGTCTCACAGTGCAAGGACATCGGCAGAACTGACAATGAAGTACCTGGTGCTCCCCACCACCCTTCCTGGAGCTGCCTTTCTCTTATTTAACTGCCCTTTTCATGCTCCTGCACCCGGACACTCAGCCAGATGGGAAAACCTGTCCCTTTAACAAGGAGGCAGTAAAAGGGCTACCTTAATACTTGTGCTTAGCCTATGTAATCATCCTCAAAAAGCATCCGTGAGGGCATAAGCAGCTGCCAGCTTGCTAAATGGATTGTCAGAGCTGGAAGGGACCTCTAGAGACCATCCAGTCCCGCTCCCCTGCTAAAGCAGGATTTCCCAGAGCACATAACTTAAGACTGCATCCAGGCGGGGCTTGAAGGTCTCCAGAGAAGGGGACTCCACACCCTCCCTAGGTAGCCTATGCCAGGGCTCTGACACCCTCACCCCAAAGAGGTTTCTCTTCATATTGGAATGGAACTTCCCATGTTCCAGCTTGTGCCCGTTGCCCCTCATCTTGTCACTGGGAACCACTGAGAAGAGTCCGGCTCCATCCTCCTTCAGCCCACCCTTCAGATCCTTGTGAACATGGAGGTCTCCCCTCAGCCTTCTCTTCTCCAGGCTAAAGAGTCCCAGCTCTCTCAGCCTTTTCTCATCAGGGAGATGCTCTAATCGCTTAAGTTAACTGCATTGTAACAGAAGTGATTGAAAAGAGCTCATTGACCCCTTGGGCTGTGCACTTGTGTTTCCCAGCTCTCATGTGGGATAAATAGTTCAGGTAAAGTCTTCACAGCCTTAATGATAGATGTTGGCTGATAGCAATCCATTGTGGAAGAGATTTGCTCCTATGATGTTGGTTAAGATTTTTGCTGTTTTTTAAAGCTATAGTTACATAAAATGTTCTGAGAATAGGATGCCTCAACTTTCTAAACAGGCTTGTTTATCTTTGGCTGGCTGGCAAGCACATGGGTTCAAATTTTATGCTCTGGTGCGTGTGTGTATTATCAGCTCTTGTGGGTCCTTGGACTGATAGGGATGTAGCTAAAGCTGAGGGAAAAATAGATGCAGCTCTGGTTGTCCTTTCTGATACTTTCCTAAGTATTTTCAGGTGGTGGTAGTGATGGGGGTTGCTTTAAATGTGTGACAATCCGAATGGAAATTTAACTTGTTAAAGTATTTGTGACTTCACTGGGGAAAAATGCCTTTATTGTGTGTGGTGTTTTCAGTTTGTGAATCAGTGTCATAAGTTTACAAGTTTGCTGAAAAAGATCTTCTTGCTGAAGAAGCTCTTGCAGTTGTTTGCTTATTTCCCTTTTTTCCCCCTCCTCCTGAAATTAATCACTTGTTACTTTGCTTTTTTTTTTTCCAGGGTCTTGGTTGGTGCTCCCAAGGCAGAATCTAAGTACAGCACCTCTGTTCAGTCCCCAGGAGCAGTGTTTAAATGTCGAGTCCATACCAACCCTGACAGAAGATGCACAGAACTGGATATGGGGCGAGGTGGGTAGTTGTGATGCTTGGGGGTACAAAGCAGGGAACCAAAAAGCCACCCAACCCAAATGGCTAGCATTCCTCCTGACAGCTTCAAAGAGCCCCCAAGACACTGAGAGGGATTTGCCAGCCTTTCCTGATGGATTTTGGCCAGGCTGGATGGGGCTTTGGGCAGCCTGGTGTAGTGGGAGATGTCCCTGCCTGTGGTAAGGGGGTTGGAATGAGATGATCTTTAAGGTCTCTTCCAACTCTAACTATTCTGTGGTTTTGAGCACCAGTAGCGAGTGTGTCAACCTCTCTTCAGCATTATGAAATACCATTCCACCTGGTGCCGCTGTCTTCCCAGTGGCTCTGCTTGCTCTCTCCAGCAAGTACCCAGGCAAAAGTGGGTTTTTCCCTGCTTACCCTAAGCCGCTGTCTTTTCTCCTTCTGCTTCAGTGTGACTTTGCAGCATGTCGGTGGGTATGTGAGCAGTTGGGAGCACTTGCTGCCTGCTCTAGGCAGTGCTGAAATAAGGGTGTATGAGATGACCCCAGGTGGTACGGTGTGGGCACGTGATGGGTGATGTTACTAGCATCATAGTGATGTGGGTTCCTTGTAATGCTGCAAATCATTCCTTGGGTTTGCTTCTTGTGATGAGTCTCTCAGAGTCAAGCTTGTATGCTGTTGTACATGATCAGGATAATCTTTGGTTTCTCTGATGTACTGTCGGAATCAGGAAAAGGTGGGATCCTAAAGTAAGTTTCTCATCTAAAAACCTCATGCTGGATTCTGATAGAGAAAATGGAGGCCTTTTAATACTTTGTTTTTCTTGATGATGTGTGTTGCTGCTTTTTCTGCCTATAAAAAAGGCATGTTAGTTTGGTTCATCTTTTCACGACTGAATCAAGAAGAATTTATTCTTATGAAGCTTGCATGTGTTTTGGCTAAGTTTGCTTTGTCCTGATTCTGTAATGTATTCTGTCTTTCACGGATTTGTGAGTACTGCCTGACAGGGCTAAAGATTTAGGCCTCATTTTTTTTAAGTGCCCCAGATCTCATTTTCAAGAGTGCTGGTTTGCTTTGATTGCATTCTGCCGGCAATCCTGCTTCTCCCCAAACTGACTTCAGTTGGATGGTTTATTTAAATAGAGCCGTGGGCATGCTGTGATAGCTGCCGGCTGTTTGGGAGAGGGTCTGTCCTCTACTATGTCTTTTGTGTGGTGCCTAGTAAGAGAGCATTGTCCACATTAATGCATATGAGAACAGATAATCAGGGTTAACATCTGTCAGGCAGATGTTTCATGGGCAATCTCTTTTCTTGTAGGGATTCTTTGGTGGATATTTAAAAATCATGTCTCCTTGCTTTGCTGCCTTTCCCCTCTTTCTGTAGGCAATTCTCGGGGCATGGTCTGCGGAAAGACTTGCAAAGAAGACAGAGATGATGAATGGATGGGTGTGACCCTGGCTAGGCAGCCAAAGGCTGGTGGAAGTGTGCTGGTAAGTCCACTCTTTTCTTTGATCTCATTAAAACCGTTGCTGCTGTCTGACTCTGGTGCTAAACACATCAGGATTAATGTGTTTGGCAGTGACTGACGAAGTCCAGCTTTATGGCAGCAAATCCTGTAGTCACATCCTTGAAGCGGAAGGAAAAGTGAACCCCAGCCAGAAAGCTTAATTTATAGAGGGAGCACTTCAAAGCCATCATACCTGACTTGTGTCACCTAAGGGCTTCCTCCTAAATCTAAGGGATTAAACCTCTGAACAGAGTAAGTAGAACTTTGTCTGGGAGGTACCTGCAGGTTTATTCTTTTTCTTGTTTCCCTGTGTTTATGTAGGGAACATGTATGCATCCATTTCCCTTGAGCATGTCTTGTGTGTCAGAACTTACAATGAAAAATGTCAGATGAGTCCTTCTGGTGATATTTTTTTCTTGTTATGCATATTAAGTAGAGGATTTGAGAGTAGAGATGACTTAGTTGTATGTGGGTGGCCTTGTTGTCTTTGATATAGTTACCATGCAAATAGAGAGGTCAAAGGAGAGCAGATGTGATCCTTAGGATGTGGAATTTATCTTTGCAAAACAACATTTCCTCTGTTGGAAAAAAAATCATAAAGAGAGCTGGGCAAAAAAACTTCCTAAAATGCATGGGTGTAATATGATCAATCACAGAATCACACAGAATGGTCAGGGTTGGAAAGGACCTCTGAGATCACCGAATCCAACCATACACACACAACCTCCCTTACATCTTGGCCACTAGAGCATGCCCTGAAGTGCCACATTTACATGTGTCTTAAAATCTCTCCAGGGATGGTGACTCCACCACCTCCCTGGGCAGGCTGTTCCAGTGGCTGACCATCCTCTCGGTAAAGTAATTCTTTCTAAGATCTCATCTGAACCTCCCCTGCCCCAACTTCAGACCATTTCCTCTGGTTCTGTCCTTATTTCCTTGGGAGAAGAGGCCAACACCCACCTCTCTACAACCTCCTTTCGCATCCATGGTTGGGTTCTGACTGTCTACTTGAGTGAGTCTGTCTGCAGGATTGTTAAATGAAATAAAAAAAAAAATTACAATAAAATGTTGTGCATAGTGTATGTGTCAGGCAAATTTCAAGCTCATATCAGAGTAACCCTTACAACAAACTAATTCTTAGCACCGCGGTTTGGGATTTGGAAACTTGCAGTATGGCCTCAGCTCTCCATGAGATAGGGTACATGGCACCAAACTGTCACGAAGCTGCTAGTGAGAAAGATCTTGTACAATGGTCACTGTGTCAACCACTTATGTAAGGTGCCTCGCTCAAAGGTGCTTTTAGAGCACTTAGAGACCCAAGACCTTGCACACCCACTTCCTTATGGGGAAAGAGGTGGTTTTTATACCTTTCTGCCAAAGTACTGTGGTGTTTTTTCTGGTTGTCTCTTGGTGTGCAGCTTGCCAGTGCTATGGAGACTGGCTGATGCCTTACTCTTCTTGAATGTTTTAAATGTGTTCAGGGCTGGAGTAGGAGAGGAAAAAGAGGGGCATAAATGAAATACACTGTAAACATGTATAGCAGGGCACAAACATAAGGCATTCATGGTAGTGTAAGCAATTCGTGTTTTGGGGATATTTTGGTCTCTGTGTGCTCGGAGTCCTGTGTGATGACTGAGAAGTTACTTGCACAAATCAGGATAACTCTTATCTCAAGACACAGCATCTTCTCATTTTCCAGTCATTGGTCTGAACTAGACAAATTCACGTCCCATTTTCAGAAGGTAGCAAATATACTGTTTTTAGGTAACGCTGAGACATTTTTGTAATTACACCACCTTAAAAATAATGGTTATATGTATTGTGATTCCAAGGGGAATGGGTTGCAGCTGATGCTTAGGTGTCATCACCCAAGACAGAAGCAGCAAAGGAAGGGGAGAAGAGGCCAACACCAAAAGCTGGGCAACTACCCAGGTTGGGGCTGGCTGAGAGAAGGCTGCAAGGGTGAGGGATGCGGGGAAGCTGTGAGGGCTTAGACTGGGGCTGAGGAGGTAAAAATCTCAGACATAAGAGCAGGTTAAAGGCAAATTGCAGCTGAAGTGAAATGCACAGCTAGTGGTGTGCTTGTTCACGTGCAGCTTAAGCTGGTAAAATGTCTCCACAAGTTATGCTCATTTAAGGAAGTCCTAAACCAGCCCTCTGACAAGATTATACTGCTCTCACCAAGTAGATTGTGTCCAGATGCTTAAGGATGTTTGAGTGTCTAATTCTCATTGCTTTCAGTGAGATATTTATCACCAAAGCACTCTGTCTTACCTACTAATTAAACATCTGTTCACATCTGTGTGTAGACAGAACCTGGAATAAAGGCATAAGGACTCCTTTGTAGATGGAGAATACCTGGCTATTTCAGGGCACTGTTACTCTGTTTTGAGATACTTTTTTAATTGAAAAGATTCATGAGTTTCCCATAAGCAGATGGAGTTTAATTTGTGTGCTCTTCTAGTTTTAAAGTTCAACATCTCTTTAAAATGGAGTTGTCTTTGAAGCACCTGCGAGAAACTGGTGTGCTGGGAAGACAAGCCTGAATATGTGTTTGGAGCCATATATGCTGATTTTTGCTTTTTAACAAAATTACTAGCTAATTCTTGTGAGCGATGCTGAGTAGTTAACTGACAGTACAGATTACACATACTTGTGTATAAATAAGCTCTATATTGTCCTCTATATACCTGTATTGTCAGGTATAAATACAGCTCTATTTACTGCATCTCTTTCAGGAATTCCTTTAACTCAGAGTGCTACCTTTGTGGTTATAGCCCTGGATGGTTTGGGCTTTTTTTTTTTTTT
>VXBJ01002726.1:39525-113498 GCA_013400055.1 Nycticryphes semicollaris | reverse complement strand
TTTTTTTTTTTTTTTTTTGTATAAATATGGGTAGTTGCTTTTTAAACCCATGGTAACTAGTAATGCCCTTAACATCCTGTGTTAGAGGAATTAGTCCCACAGTTTGACTGTGGATTGTTCAAAGAAATTGTTGCTTTTGCTTTTAAACTGCTTAGTGGCTTAAATTTCCGTCCTACTGGCCTTTCCCTATTGCCTGATGAGGGCAGCAGCTTCAGTGGAAAGGGGTGGTAGGAAAGGTGAGGTGTTTGGAGGGGGGCATTAGCTGATATTTGGTAAAGTGGATTGTGTTTGAGCCCATATTCTACCAGGATGTTATGGAATCAGTGTTTTACATTTGTGTAACATGCTAAATAGAAAAGCATCAAACAATAAGAGCTTAAACAAATGAAGAAATAAGATTGGCTAAAAAAGCTCTGAGTTTGCAGTTCAGTAGCTTCCTGTCCTTGAGTATGCTATCAGTCCATATTTGCATTAATCTAAGTACTGCAATAATACAGCTGAGATTGCCAGCTCTTTCCAAATTGAAATGGCAAAAGTCCTCCTTTTATTTTTGTTCGGAGAGGAACCACAGACAATGCATTATGATTTGGAGAGAAGCCACATTCTTCAGTCGTGCTCTTCCTCAATACCTGCCACATCTGTTGTGACTCTGGTGGTTTTTTTATCAAGTGTTGCCATTTTTCTTTTTAAGTAGTTGACGTAGTGGCACATCTAGTGTCTGTGTGTCTGTTAAAAAACCCAATCAATCACTGCAGCAAAGCTAAAGTCCTCCTAGGGAAGAGCAAACCGGAAGTGGTCTGACAGTGGTCATTTCAAAAGGTCCTTTGTTTGGACTCTGACTTTAAGACTCAGGAGAGGACCTTGGGCAGTCGGCCTCTAAAGTGAAGCCTAGGCCTCTTGTATTGCTTTTCCTATGTGGCTGGCGTTCAGTATGCAGAAGAGCAAAGTGGCTGCAGTTCTGAAACAGCCTATTCATTATATTGAAGTAATGCAATGTCTGCTACCACTAGAGACCTCTGTGTGATTTGACTAGAAGCTTTTTATTTTGCTTCTAGGGTTTGTATCCTTTCTCCTTTGTTTCATGGTAGAGCCGGAGCCTGTGCTCCGGCAGCAGCTGCTGAGCACCAGAGCGTGCCAGGGGCAGCCGCATTGCAGAGGGGGCAACCTATGGCTTGCATCTCAAAAGGGTGTATAAGCTGTCAGTTACTTGCAGTCATTTTAGGAAAAAAACCAAAAAAAAAAGGCAACCCACAGAAAAACCCTCTTTGCAGCAACAAATTCAGGTGACTCATCTCCGTTCCCAAGATCTCTTCAGATGCGTGCCATCAGAGGAAAGGCTGTAGCCACCTTTGAGTAACACTTCACCTTGCCTCAGCAAGTGCTCTAATCCAACTAAATGTTTTTGAGGAGACAGGAGAATGAAAGCAGCAGTGGACAAGCTTGCTGTGGCAGGGGGACAAATGTGCTGGTTGCCTGGCTGCAAAGAAATGAGTTTTGGGGAGGAAGAGGAGCTGCTGAACTCATGTCCATTAGGAACATGTCAAATACTGCCACTGTGGCATTGGGGTTGTGGGGAAGTCTCTGCTGAGATAACTGAGGTGGAGATGGGAGATGGAGATAGAGAGATGGCAGTTTATTTGCAGGCTCGGGCAGTCAGGGGTAGGCTATAGTGTGCCTGAATAAACAGTGAGCTGGGAGTGATCCTGTTTTCGAAAAACCAAAACAACCAAAAGCTAAACAAAATCCAAACTCTAACAGGTTAGGTAAGTGTTCCTAATATTGCTAAACTGAGCCCACAGCCTCCAATTGATTTTGAACATATTTATTATGCAGCAGCTTCTTTTTTTCTTCTTATACTGTTCTATCTTTCTTGGCCTCTGCACCTCCTTGAGCCTCCTGCTACTCTCCCCAACTCTGACATTTGTGCTCTGCTGGGAGAGATTAGTTGGTCAATTTATGTGAATCCCTTGCAGTTTTCAAGATAGAAAATGTCAAGGAATTTACAACATTACAATCCTTTATTTATCATTCCATAATTTTAAAAGCACTCTCAGTCTGCTTCTGTTTGAGTTTATACCTGGAGATGGACTTGACTTGACTGTTGTTTTAATGGTATGTGCCTTTATAGTACTGACTTTAAAAATTTTAAATTTAAATTAAAAAAAATATACTGCCTTTAAAATTATTTAAAAGGGCTGTGTCTATTTTTGTGCTCATAGCACAGGTTCTCATCATGAGAGAAACTATTTCCTGGTTACTTTGAAAATGAGCATTTCACGTGCTGGGTTTTTTTTTTTTCCCCCTGTAAAATTTTGAATGAGTGATGTATGGGTATTAAAATCATAACTTAGCTTCCTTAAAGCATATAAGGAGTCCCCAAAGCTGCTCCTTGCAGAATTCCTCACGTGCATTTGGCTGTTTAGCAGAAGGCTATCAGCAGCATCCTTTGCATCCCAGGTGGCAGTCTGTGCCAGGCAGTGCAGTGCAGAGCTTTCCGTGGCCCCTGGAGTCCCTTGTTAGTTCCCTGTGATAGCTGAGTTCAGGAGATATGTGCTTCTCCTTGAGTAGTGGAAGTTAGGAAAGCGATAAATATCAAACTCCAAATGCAGCACAGTTAACAGCAGACCAGGCTTTTGCACAACTGGTTTTGCTCTTTTTCAGTTAAGAAAATGAGAGTAGCTCATGTGTGTGCTTGTGCGTGGCAGTTGCACTGAGTCCTGCTGAGACTGGTTTAGCTCTGGTTTTGCAGGGTGATCTTACGAAGGGGAAGGCACTCTGATCTCTGCAGCTCGTCTGTATCTTAAGTGAAAATGCTGGAGATTTTGTGGCAACATCAATCAAATTCATTACCAGTAAGCAAGGCCTAGCTCCTCTGTCTCCAGAAACAAAGCTGCCTTTCCCAGGGAGACAAGGCTTTGACTCATACATGCATCCTCTGGTGTGATAACCTTTTAATATGACCTCTTAGGTGAATTCTCAATGTCTTTATTCCCATTTTCCTATCCCATTTCTGGCTCAGATAGGTTCTATTGAGGCATCTCTAGTTCAGAAAAGCTTCGCTGGCCATGAGGATTCATACACAGTGAGTGAGAGATCTTGACATCTCCAGCATGGGTTCTGTGTTGCTCTGAGACCTGCTGTTTCCCTAGCTGTACATACATGAAAACTGAGATATGAGCTGCCAGGTCAGGCAGTGTAGAAGGTAACAGTGAGAAGATGCTTTATCTAGAAAGAGTGGGTTGTAAGGGGAGGACTATGGGGCAGTGGGTGGAAGATGATGCTGAGAAGTCCTGCTCATTTGTGCCATGTCTTGTTTGGAGGGCTCTCCTGTGACTCCATCTGGGTCCATAACACATGTGATGTTATCTGTTTAGGCATGCGCGCACCGCTGGAAAAACATCTACTATGAGACAGAGTACATCCTGCCCCATGGCTTCTGCAACATCATTCCCCCCAACCTGCAGCCCAACGGGAGGAAGCTCTTGCCCTGCTATGAAGGTAAGGGGTGTGAGGGCCGGGAGCGGGTCTTACCTCCATTGCTGCTCTTTCATTTTACAGCTGCTGTGTTTTCCCTGTTTTCCCCTAATTTCCAAAGCCATCAACAGTAACCCTCCCTACTGATATTTTTCTTTATTGTTTTTGGTAACATATGCCTGACTTGTGGCACAGCTGGGGTGGAGGTGGTGTTTTGGATGACATCAGGAAGTAGCAGGTAGACTGAATGGGTCCTGTGACTTACTGAGCATGGTTGCACTTCAGTAAAGGAAAAATATATTTCTGAACTGTGTTTTTGAGGCAGCAGCACTCTGTCCCTTATGCGAATAATCAGTAGATATTGATCTGAACTTGGCCTTTCATGTTTTGATGTGGCACAGAGTAAAAATCCTGAATTACTTGGCAGCTGGGAACGAATTTGCCCATCTTAAGGAAATATTTTCATTTTTGTGTTTTGATTTATCAGGCGACTGGGGGGACAGAGGAAGGCTGCTTAGTACCTTACTCATTTCAGGGGACTTCTGTAGCAGTTTATACGAAACTCCTCTGAAGGTCTGGATTTTGGGGGCATGGAGAGGGAGAGCTCCAGTTCTGAGCAGTGGGTGGCTGTGCCTGTTGGTTGTGCTCCACATCTCAAGTGTCAGCATTTTAATTTTCCATCATGCATTTGAGACATTTGTATTTCCTTTTGTAAAGAAAGGAATTTCCTTTAGAAAACAGCATCCCTCAACCAAGAGCAATTAACTAAACCAGAGGCCATGAGCGTGTTGTTAGGAAGAAGATAGGGTATCTCCTAAGATTTCTCGGCCTTCAGAGAAACGCTAGGAGGAAAAAACCTTGGTTTCTCCTGTCTGTCCCTGGGCATCATCCTTTGCCTCTCACCTGTAGGAACTTAAGGAAGTTGGGACTTTGCTGGAAGTGTTTAGTTAAGGAAGAGGAGGCTGAGGGGAGACCTCATCCCTCTCTGCAACTTGAAATGACATAGGAGAGAGGTTGGTGCTGGTCTCTTCTCACAGGGAATTAGCGATAGAATGAGAGGGAATGGTCTCAAGCTACAACAGGGTAGGTTTAGGCTGAACATTAGGAAATAATTTTTCCCAGAAAGAGTGGGCAGACACTGGAATAGGCTGCCCGAGGAGGGGATTGAGTCCCCATCCCTGAATGTATTTAAGAGTTGTTGAGATGTGGTGTTGGGAGATATAGTGTAGGGGAGGAATTTTTTTGTGGGCTTTTTTGTTATTTTATTTATTTGCTTTTATTCATTCCCCTGCTTCCCACGTTGGCAGCAGCCGGTAGCAGACTTGCCATTGACATTAGTAAGTGGGAGAGGGATAATACAGTGGATGTCCCAGTGAGTTTCTCTGCTGCTGGTGAGTGCCTGCGTCGCAGCTCAGTGTCTCATGAAGCCAGCTCTGTGACGGAGCTGGGTGGTCCACTCCATTCCCACTCTTTCTCCTGAGGTAACTCCTCACCTCCTTCTGGGCTTTGCTCAGGAAGCTGCCACTGCAAACCCATGCACCTTCTGAGGATGGAACACACTCCTGCACTGAGCATTTCTCAGCCCTGAAATTAGTCACTATTTGAAATGTCTGGGTCAAGAGACTCAAAACCCCTCACATTTGTCTGTCTCTTTCCCCAGTTGTTCCTGTCAGCAAAATCAGAATAAGGCCTCACACTGAGGTAATGCATTGCAGATCATCCGATATTAACTTTATTATCAATGCACACACATGGGGATGCTGCCCTGGCTCCCTCTGAGCCTGTGTCACTGCTGCTGCGCTGGTTTAAAGACAGCCTGCCTGGAGCTGTGGTGGGGAGGTGGTTTCTGGAAGAAACAAACAGCTTGCGTTTTTCTTTGCGTCATGCCTTTGGAGTAAAACTGCAGCTAATCTGACAGGACATTTGCCAGGAATTGCTAGAAAATAGAAATGTGTGGGCCTAGTACATGCAGAGCAGCCAGTGGAAAATTGGCAGGGCTGGTGCAGCACAGGGTTGGCCCAATTTCACTTCATGGACTGAAAATTGGAGGTTTGGGACTGATTTTCTAACCCCTCATCATCAGATGTGAAATGGCTGCATTTGTTTACTCCTGGATCTTTTAGATTTTAATAAAACAAGCTCAGAGAGAGAGATAGCTGTGCTACATCATGCAGAAGGATTCATTGTTTGAGGTTTGCTGTGAAAATAAGATTGCAGTCATCCCTGTAACATTTTTCTTTCACTTCTTGGAAACAGAAGAGATTCTCCTCCACGGACATTGAGGAACAACCCAAAGGCGAGAAACAGCAGGTCTGCTAGGGGTAACCATCTCCATGTGTGACACCGCTGAAGTGCTGCTGCACTGGGAGTCTCATGGCTGTCACTGTGAGGCTGCCAGACCAGTGACTGGGGAGCATGTCTTCACCTGACGAGATGCCGGTGTTTTGGCCTTCTCTGGGACTTGCCACATGTGAATGGGTGCAGTCAGTTGCCTTCATATTGCCATAAGCCCATTATTAGCACAGCTAAGGTGATAAAGCCCTGCTGGCATGGCTGTGTGTTCTACAACCAGAGCTGGCTCTTGCCTGAATGCGGAAGGGTGCAGGACAGTTGAGTGCACGTCAGTCTCCATCCGTGTCTGTGTGAACACCTCAAGATGAATTATTAGCTTGTATAACAAAGGTCTTGTGCAAGAAATAGAGTCTGACCTTGGGACAGATGTATTTAATGTGTATGGTATGTTTTCTCCCCACGTAAAGCGGGCTTAATAACTAAAGACAAGGGAGAAAATGGAAATTTCCTGACTGGATGGTAGTGGTGCAACAACATAATGATCTCAATCCATCTAATTCTTGTCTGGCTTCACTGAAAGGGCAAACACTAATCTGGAAGCAGGTGGGAGCAGTAGTAAGCCAAATAGTTAAATGCCATCTTTCTGAATAGGCACTAATGTGGTTTCTATGAGCTGGATGTCCTTCATGGTATAGCTGGCGTATGGAGCCATGGTCTTCCAGGCAGTGCTTTCACTCATTTATTTTTCCCATAGTTTTAATGGCCTTCTGAAAAAAAGGAAGCTGCCATTTTGTTCCCCTCTGCCCTGATGAATTGTTTGCAAAGAGGGTGGCAGCATCTACTGTGAGGGGCAGTCCAGCTGATGGGGAGAGCTAGAATGGTTTCCTAGTTCTCTGCGGTAGGAGTTGGTGGTGGGGGTGGGGAAGACCCTCTGCTGAATGGTTAGTAAATACAGGGAACAGCACATCCTCATATGCCTCGCCTCCAAAGGGATAAGCAAATTTTCCCACAGGGTCCAGACCACATTTGGTTTTCTGAGAGCTATCAAAGCATCCCTGCTTTGTGATGCAAACCCAATACCACAACGCTAGGTCAGAAAGATTGCTGCTGTTTCTTCCTAGTATAGTGAGACACTGTCAGATGGGGAGGAAGAAGCTTACAGTGTAAATTGTAGGATACTCTAACTCTCTGCTTTGCTTCCATCTGTGAAGATAGTACATACAGGATTTTATTGTGCTATGAAGCTTATGGCATGTTATCACACTGAAGTTTGCTTAGAGACTTTGAGAGGCTGGCTCAGAAGTGGAGGAGCATTTGCCTTCAGAATCATCACAGCTTATCCTGTTTGTATACCGTTTTATCCAATTATACTTCTCTTACTCCCTGAGATCATCACGGTTACAAACCACTACCATCTCCTCTTTTTTGCTTTATGTATTTATTCATGTCACATCTTTAAAGTTGCAGAGGCAACTCTTCTGGACTTAGCCTCATCTTACTGCTTTGCTATCAGCTGTTACCACAGCAGTGAGTTTAGTAGCTTGTGGTCTGTGTAATTGGGTGCACAGCAGTCTGCAGGCAGATGAGAAGGAACAACAATGAAGTGTAGAAACCAGGGGACTGCTCATGACAGCAGTTATTTCCCGGAACTATGCAGAAACTACCGAATCCCTGGTATGCCATATCTAAACCTCATGCAAATGTTGCTATTCAGGTGTGCAGAAGCTGTGAGCTGATACAGTAACCACACTGTTTCCTGCTGGACGAGTGTTTCACTGCATGGATGGGTGAATGGACAGGTGTCGTACGAGTGATGACTGTCACTGCTGTGTACCTCAGTGGAAGTGAGGTAGAAGCAGCCTTGGCTTTCATGCCTTTTGGGTTCACAAACTGCTGGTAGAGGCAGACTGGCTCTAGGGAGGAAGCAGAAGTTTCTGGGGCTGGAATGTGACAGTCCAGGACATGAGGGGCTGCCCTGGGCTGTGATCATGGGCACATGGGTGGAAGGAGACCCAGGTGGCACATGAGGAGGGATATGGGGAACTGCATGCAGGGGTGAGAAGTGGTTTTGTGCTGAAAGGGTTGTGCTGGAAACCATGCTCCATGTCCTTCTGGGCTGGGTTGCTGGCTCCCCAGAGAGGGGTGCCTCTTTCCGGATCCCCCCAAAATGCGGTGCTCCTCTGTGTCAGTGGAGGTTTAAACACTCAAATAGCCTCGATATTTGAGGTCTTTGGACCTTTTTGCAATAGGAAATGGAAACAAAGTCACTAAAGATGTTTTCTCTCTGAGGTGTTAGGAAAAGAGGTTAATTGGTGTATGTGCTGTGCTCAGACCCCATAGTGATAAAACGGAGTCTTGATACCTGTAGGGAGGAAGGGCAGTCATTGCTTCACATCGTTGCTGTATGTCATGGCCCATAACTGTGAGGAATCCGTTGATTCTTCTTCTGTAAACTCTGTTTTTCTCGTGAGATGTACTGTCAAGTATTTATTCAAGTCAAAACATTTTGATCTCTTTCCTTCTGTTCACAGAAGCACAATTTATATCCAAGCTCTTAATTTAATTGAAATGCTGCAATCCCATCTACCCACTGTTATAACCACGATGTAACTAGTTATTGAAGTGAAATGTAGGGCCATTAGTTCAAGCAGACAATATTGCAATGTAAGTGATTTAAAAAAAAAAAATGCACTGAACATCATTGAAAGCCATGAACAGTGTCTGTGAAAATACGTGCTTCAGTAGACATACCAACTCAGTTTTACACAACCATACACATCTCTCTCATTCCTTATGCATTGGGGTTAATAATAATTTGGTTCATTTAAGGAATAACTGATTTTTTTCATGGCCTGGCAATGAAAATAATGGATGTGTATCTATTCCTTTTCTAATATGTATATTGCTGATCTGAATTTGGTGTCTTTTTTTTTGTTTGTTTTTAAAGTAGACAAAATTGTATTATCATAGAATGGTTTGGAATGGACCTTTAAAGATCACTGAGTTCCAACCCCCCTGCCCTGGGCAGGGACACCTCCCACCAGCCCAGGTTGCTCCAAGCCCCATCCAGCCTGGCCTTGAACCCCTCCAGGGATGGGGCAGCCACAGCTTCTCTGGGCAACCTGGGCCAGGGTCCCACCACCCTCACACCAAAGAAGTTCTTCCTAATATCTAGTCTGAATCTACCCTCTTTTAGTTTAAAACTGTTACTCTTCCTCCTGTCAGTACAGTCCCTGATAAAGAGTCCCTCCCCATCTCTCCTCTAGGCTCCCTGTAAGTACTGGGAGGCCGTTCTAGGGTCTCCCCGGAGCCTTCTCTTCTCCAGGCTGAACAACCCCAACTCTTTCAGCCTGTCTTTACAGGGGAGGTGCTCCAGCCCTCTGAGCATCTTTGTGGCCTCTTCTGGCCTCTTCCCAGCAGGTCCATGTCCTTCTAATGTCGGGGGGTCCTGGACTTTTATTAGATATGTTAATATTTTTATAATAAAGCAGTGCTGTGTCAAAAGCAGCTTTTTGATGTTATTGGAGAAATGTTTTAATTTTTGTGCATGTATTGTTTTATCAGGAAAAAAAAACCCCAACCCCAAACCTGTTAATGGCAAGAACCAAAGTAATTTTGCACGTTTGTTAAACACAGCTGCATGAAGCTATGGAATCCATCTACCACCCTCAAATAGCTGCCTTGTTCTTATTGTTAAAGCTGCTGCTGATCCTTCTGCTATCCTCCTACGGTTTTGCATGCCTTTGGTTTTTCTTTCCAGCCAAGTTCAGGGGAAATCTCAATGTGAGCTGGATCACTTGCAGCTGCAGGCTTGTGTGGACAGGGCCTCTCAGGTGGCTGGAGTTATGTGGGGCGACAGTTTGGAGGATGCTCAGGCCTTACCCAAGTCTACTTGGGAAGTCGCCATTACATTTGAGGCTTTGTGACATATTGCTGAATTGTGAAGAAAGTTCTGGAAAGCCTGATTATAAAGAAGACAAGGAGAATTTTGGAAATCCAAAAATAAGAAACAAGTTATATTTGCCTCCTGCCCTGAGGCATTCCCCATGGTTATGTCATTATTTGCCTAAGTCGTTCACTGTGCCAGTTGAATATCCTATGGCTATTTTCCTCTTTTATTCTAAAGCAAATCGAGCCATATGTTTTTTGAAGGGGACACTTGAAGAAACCAGGAGCCAAGCGTAATACAATTTCATAGGGAAATACAACATTTTAAATCCATCACATTGTCAGTGGAGGCCCACTTGCAGTGGTTGGTTTTGGACCTGATGCAGAGAGCCGTTGAGGAGTGCTCTCAAAAGAAATATATGCATAAGAAATCTTCTCTCCTTGTGTCCCAAGTGAAGGGCTCATTTGGCTTTTAGGAGGCCATGCTCCGGCTCATGGGTTAAAACTAACAGGCACTGCAGCCCCTTGTGCCTAATGGGATGGTGGGTGCTGTGTCTTGTGGTGGACTGGCCGCCAGCCTGGCAGGGCAGGTTGGCCATAGCTGTGTTGGCCCCTGGAGTGGCTTTTCAGGCAGTCATGGTGCTCGCTTGGATTGCCTGAGCAATCAGCCTGAGTCCCTGTAGCCCTCCATCAAAAAAAAAAAAAAAAGTCACAAAGTGGGATTTAAGAATACAATAGTGCAGTCTCTAACGCTCTGAGCTTCAGCATTATAAAAGCAGGTCAGGTAGAAGGATACTTCCAGACCTCCAGGGCCCCAGTGATTAGCAGTGCTGTGTTTCGAGTTGCAGTCAGGTACAAAATTGGGAAGAGGCAAGGTCTGTTCACACCTCAGTACACACTGTAAAGTGACAACCTTGGCTGAAAGTGAAAGCATCTGAATGGGACGGATATGGAACTTGTGGCATTTTATCCTATTCAGGGGTGGGAATCCAGCTGTAGCAAACGCAGAGCCTTTAGCACACGTGCAGCATTATTTTTCAGGAAAAGCCAGATGGAGAAAACTCATCTCCTCTGCTCTCTGAATTAAAAAAAATGTTAATAAATAGGCAAGTAGTGTCTGGCTTTGTGAGATACTCTGTGTGAGGAGCTAGCATTTCAGAGCTCCAGCACTTTCTGAATAGCCATGAGCAAATATGGGCTTCCTTTCTCAGTGGAACTGTTGTCATGCATTTCCACTAGGAAACCCAAGTGTGCTTCTGGCCCTCCTGCTCTGCTGGGACATGTCTGCTTTGGCAGGACCCCGCCTTGGCAAAGGACTTTAGGCATTTGAGCTGTAATTTGTGGATCAAGTCACTGGTCTGCATGGTCTCTCCAATTAAACACCTCTTGTGCAACGGAACATATTTATGATGTTAGGAAAAGACTATAATATATAAAGGGGGAGTGGGGCGTGTGTACATGGGTGCATGTGGGTGAGGATGTGCACATTGGTGGCAGATCCATTGATAAAATCCAGGAGCCCTGCGTGCTGGTGTCTCTCCAGGCTGTGTGTGCAGTGATGCAGCTGGCTCAGGTGGAGAGGAGAGCATATACCATGCCAGGGATGACCACAGCTTTTCTTCCTTTCTCCCATGCAGAGTACAAGAAGAAGTATGGGGAGGAGCATGGCTCATGCCAGGCAGGGATTGCAGGGTTCTTCACTGAGGTGAGTAGAGGAGCATGCAAGGAGGGGATGGGGTGGGTGAGCATCTCTCCGGCCACGGGATCCGCTTGCTTGGTGCCCTAAGCAGCATTTGGCCAGCAGGCTGAGCACTGAGTGTGCTCCTGTCCTGCCAGCAAACAGCCTCTTGCCTTGTCTGGCTTCCTGAGCATCTGCATCTTGCACATCTTGTATGTAGGTGTATGTGCAAGGGCTGTGGACAAGAATGAATTAGTCGAGAAACATCCTTAGGGAACATTTTTATTGTGTACACCCCCAAACTTGCATAGAGATAACTTTGTGTCAAACATTAACTCTTTAGGCAATGGTGTAAAACTTTCCTCCCTGAGTGGCTTTGTTTATGCATGTGTACGTGTGGGTGTATGTGTCCAAGTGAATATATAAATGCACATACATATACACATGCATACATAAGATAAACATGCTTTTTTTTAGTTCTGCTTCAGTTCATTATTTCAAAGAGATAGAGGAAAAATACATACTCCAGAGCTGTTCTAAATAGCAGACTATATTCTTTCCTGGACAGAAAGTCTATCAGCCGTGCTTTAGTTATGTCAAGGATTAATTTGCTCCTTTACGTATGTATTGATGGCTTTTAGTAATGTTTCAGGCATGTGTTTTTTGGTTTTGTTCTTTGTTTTTGAGGTGGTGGTGGTTGGTTCTGTAGGGGATGGGGGGCTGTTTTGTTGCTTTTTAAGGGAAAAAAAAAAAAGATATTTCCGTGCCAGGCTCCTTGTTACTGTCATGTCAGATATATACACACTCCTAGCTACATATGCACTGGTCTGCAAAATTTATTGTCCAGGCCTATATAAACTGAGTAAAGGAGTCCTCTCTGAAATGGCAGAAGGTGATTTCCAGGTAAACTGGGATGGCAGGATGGCAGGTGATGTTGTCACAGTGGCACTGTCTGATAACTGGATGTTCAGCCAGCAGCAGCTGTTTCCTGGCTTGTCTGCTCTCTCCAGCCAATTTCTGTTCTCATGCTTTAAATCCTCCTTTGCTACCCTAGTTCAAAAGATATCTTTGAACTTTCATTGCTTCAGCTTGATGGTAGCTCAGTGAGCAGGAAACGCAGATAAATGGCTTTTTGGGTCAAAGAGGCAAACTCCTACTGTATATTCAGCGCTGCTGATGGTAGTCATTCCTGCCGGTAAACGATCCTTTGACCTCAAGGGCACAGCTCCTCCCGAGGGAAGAAGCTGCTGCCAAGCACGTCCTGCTCTTTGGTTGGGTTTATAGTGCTGACCCTGTAGTGATGTTAGGAAAATCCGTTGTTAAATGTCTCCCTCTGACCGAAACTCATCAGCTGAAGGGGTCGGGTGCGTGGGAGTGTTTTCCCATAAGGATGGAGTTTACCCATGGCTTTGCACTGAATGGAGATGTGAGGCAAAACAGCTCTCCTCATGTCTTCTTTAGGGATGGAGAATCTACCTAGGCTTAATACTTCCCAGGCTTACTTTGGTCCCTTGCTGGAGGTATGTGAAACCACATCCAGGTTTCCCCATAAGGATGTTAGATGCTTTGGGGCAGCCTTTTTGCAATCTCTCTTGCATGTGAATGTACCTCTGATTTTGATTATCCGTGAACATCTACATTTGGATGCTGAATCAAATTTTGCCTGATTTCTAGTCTTTTAAAACCCTGAATCTTGCTGCGAGTCTGTAATGAACTACAGCCAGGTTGTTTCTTGAAGAGCAGATTGTATCTGAAGACAGAGCAAGGCAAAATGTTCCAACCATGACATAGTGCACACCCATCTTCTTGTTGCATGCAGAGCAGCTCTTAGCTTCATATTTGTAAAATCAAAATCCTTTGTGATGTGTCTTTCATGATTAGTTGGTATAACATGTCAGCCAGCACTGAGGCACAGACTGTAGCTGGGTCTGGATGGGCTGGGTCACTTCTGTCACTTGGTGGAGGTCATCAGGTCTTCTGGAAGATGTTTTGGAAAGACAGCAGGTGGAGAGAGATTTTTGGGAGGAGTGTGTTACCAGGAGTACGTTTGATGGTTAGTAAGACCGAGAAAGGTCTTTTATTGAAGTAGCAGAACAGCTGAGTAGAAGTGGTCAATAAAAAGGAAAACCATGTTTTTCCAGGGTGTATGCAGTGACCTCCATGTTTGGGAAAAAGGATCTCCTCTACATGCACACAGAAAAGAGATTGTTATAGATGGTTGATAATCGGTGTTTTAAGTTAATATCCTCTCCTTTCTCCAGTACTGTGTAAAGCATGGATCTTTGTCCAGTTTTAATTGGTTTTGGTTTGGTTTTTTTTTTTTTTTCCCATCTTTTCCCCACATTCTTCTGTTTTTCCTGTTACAGGAGCTGGTCATCATGGGAGCACCGGGATCTTATTATTGGACAGGAACTGTCAAAGTACTGAATCTCACCGACAACACATATTACAAGCTGAACGATGATGCTGTGATAGCTAGGAGGTACACGTACCTTGGTAAGAGCCTCTCTGGAGCTCACTGGGAGAATGGATTAGTCCAATAACAGATTTCAAGGCTTTGATGCTATAAAGTTGACACTGGGGTTTTTTGCTGGTGTATGAAAAGTATGAAAGGAAAACCATCTGAATTAAAGTGTTACCTACCTGAAAAGAAATATAAGCAAAAAACCAGCCAGAATATTCTGGTTTTGTTTGCTCATTTTAAAAAAAAAATTCTATAAATTTTTTGCCTAACAGAAAATGCATTTTGACTGAAAAGCAGGTTGGATAGTAGTGGGCCTCCTGCATTTCTGTTTTTGCCCTGTGATGGACAAATTATCTGGCATTGGTTAGGCTGCATGCTTGCTTACCCCTGATTTTAAAATGGGCACAACACATAATTATAGAAAGTGTATTTGAGATACAAATTTATTTCAACAAAAATAGCACCATTCAAGTGAGTCACTGGCAACCAAAGGAGGTTATGAAAGGATTTGCTATAGGTTTGAGTGCGTCATAGCTCAGTTGGTTTTACTTGCTCTAAAACAGCTAACATCCTGAATAAACTTAATTTAAAGCCTTTCTCTTAATCCCCAGGGCCTAAGAATGTTGAGACCCTAGAAGGCATTTCAAACAATCAGTAGTGACTAAAGACTTGCATTGACCTCTCTTTTCCCCATTAACCTTTAGTCTTTAAAAAAATACCACTTGGAACATGCTGCTTGGCATTAGCTAAATGAGGAGTGTATGTAGACATATTTGAGGACATCAGTAGGTTTTGCCACTGATAGACCTGAATTACAGTGTTAGTTCTATACAAGTAATTTACAGCAGAAGAGCAAGGCAAATACAAGATAGCCTTAGAAAGAAAGCACTTCACTCTTCTTCAGTTATTATATATCATTTTAATATATCAAGACTGAATCTCTTACCTCTTTCTCTCAAATGTATTCCTCCTTTTTTTCTTTGTGCCTAAACAAAATCTTTTTTTAAGCCATTAACTTCTCTGACCTCTTTGTCTACTGTCCTCTGCACTCCCTTCTGCTGACCAAAAAGGCATGTAATCTTCCAAACCTTCCTGGGCAGTGATTTTAGCCAAAGGAGGACACTTCTGTATGGTCAATGTAGGAGTGTCACTCTATGATGTGATTCCTTCTTTGCAACAAGGTGGTGTCTTTCCTCTGTTTTTGCTTGCCTGTTGCTGTTTTCTGACATCCCTTCTGGTGGTTACTGAACTGCTCCCCATACCTGCTTTGTGTGGCCCTCGCCCAGCTCCACACACACCTTTCTTCCCTCAGCTGTACTGGAGGGTGTACTGTCCCTTCCCGGCACTGTGAGCTTTTGTGCGGAATATTGGCGCGTCTTGAGCAGAGTGGCTGTTGAATGTGCAGCCCAGGGGGGGCAGGTAAATCCAATGAGCTTGAGCCAGCTGGCTCTTCCCTTTCATGATTATTCATTTATTTATTTCCTCTCTCCTCTTCCACCCCACCCTATCCCCTGCTCAGGATATGCGGTGACAGCAGGTCATTTCTCTCAGCCAACTACCACGGACATTGTAGGAGGAGCTCCCCAGGATGGAGGCATTGGAAAGGTGCGGCTTTTTGTCAAACAATAATGTGGTTGGATGCAACATGGCAAAAAAGATAATACTGATGTGGTTCCCATGTGTCTGAGAAGCCAATAGATTTTTACCCATAGGGTAGTTTTGGAGCACTGAGCAGGGAAAAGGTGAGGTAGTTTGACGAAGTCATCAAATTTTCTTGACCTGTCATCAAATTTTCTTGAGGCACCTCCTGGTGCCTCATATCCCTCACCCCATCTTTCATCTCTCTCCGACCCAATCCTTACAATAGTTATTTTAATGAGACACAGGCAACATTTCTTTCACACTGCTTTTGTTTAGGATTTGTAACACACAGATAGTGCTAAAACCTTGTCTGGAAATGAAAAAACTTGAAAAAGAGAGTTTGTCTTCTGCTTGTCTTCTTCACAGATTTGACTGTTTCAGTGTTTACTTCAGGGTAGCATCTCTAGTAGCATGAAAGCCATTTACTAGGTGATTTGATGTCCCTCTTAAAACTTTGTCATACGTTGATGTTTAGTGGATTAGAATCTAGGTTTCTGTCAGCTGTACTTAGAAATCTTGGTGACAGTCTCTTTAGAAGAAAACCAAAACCAAGTTATTTTTCTGTAGGCATACATTTGTTCTAAAGATATAAGCAAATGAATGGCTGGGTGGAAATGGCTGGTGAGTTACATGCGTGTGGTGTTCCTGTGTTGAGTACTCAGCTGCTGTTGGGGGAGCTGGTTGAAGGGGAGTGCTGTGACCCTTATACACTTCTGAACCGAAGATGGAGAAGTGGGAGTGGAGAGAGAAGGAAAGGATGTAAAGGATCTGCTTTTGTCCCTTTTTCTTGTAAATCCAATATTTTTGGGACCAGAAAATGTCCTGCGGTCCTGCAGCCCCCTTCCATCTTCCTCCCTCTGGCTCTTCTCCTCTACAGGGACATGAGCTATAGCTGAGTCATAATAGTAAGGAGTGAGAGATCTCCGCTACCAGACGCACTTTCTCTTGGTTTAGGCATATTATTTTTTTGATAGTAACCATGTCTCAGGGCACAGCAGCACAAGTGTGAAAAATAGAATAGAAGTAGAGGATGAACTTGTTACATAAACCTGATCTGCTGTGAGTAGGACATACGGGGTATAGTAGCAGCACAGTTGCTCCTGAAAGGACTTGTGCATGGGGAAGGCACAGTTTGCTTATCTCAGGTACTCTGTTACAGCTGCACCAAATGTGCCTTCCTTTCAACCTGTTTTCTTTGCATTACAGATTCAATTTCTGTACCAGGAGGGGGGGAAATACCATCTGCTAACATGAGGTCCATGAGAAAGTAGCTGGCTCTGTAGTTTAAAGACTAGTGCTCTAGTTGCAAAAGCTGCAGTTACCCTCCCTTGGCACAGGATGTGGGTAGGAGGAATACATGGCCAAAGGGCCTGTAAGAGGTGTTGAGTACAGGACATTATGCTGAGCAGTCCTATTGTGCTTTCCACATCTCTAATAAGCTAATCCTTTCCACTTCCCTGACAGAAAGTGATTAGCATTGTCACACCCTTTTCACTTAGGGTAAAGCAAAGACACTGAGTCATTTCTCCAAAGTCACCAAGAATGTCATTAGTTAAGACTGGGTTTGGAGTCCTGACACCTGACAATGTACTCTCGCTGCTACACACACCACTGCAAAACCTAGGGAGTCCTTTATATCTAGAGCAATTGGCCACAGTAAATCTGTGCTGTGTTCTCAGCTAAGAACAGCTTTGAACTTTGTCTCATCACCTGTTACTAACTTGCTACCTATTCAGCTCTGTCCAGTGCTTGGCTCTGCCATGCGGCCTTGGAAGTAAGGGATCCTCTGGCCTGCAAACTGTGTGAACATCTGCTAGAAGGGAGCCTGACAAATGCTGACTGAGGCAGACTTTCTGTTGAAGAGTGTCTCTTTCTACAAACTGCGTGTCTTGAATTTTGGTACAAGATCTGTAACTGAACTTTCATCAATACTATTAGCCCTGAGAATTCTTGGTTAAACAGTTCCTCTTGTGGGAACGAGCAATAAGTGGACTATTTTTTAATAGTTTTCTGATTTACAGATCGTTTCGGACAGAAACGGCACAACTGCCTTAGGTGGTCTGATTGGGATTTCTACTCTGCCATTTGCTAGAGCATTGTGAGGTTTGCAGTGCAGGGTGTGCAGATAGGTGCCCTTGAGAGGGCAAGGCCATATAAGAGAAGGGGAGGCAGGGTCATGCCTTCTCAGCCTTTTGCCCCATTCCAGATGCTACTTGTTTTGAGAGTTGGAAAGTTCCTTTACTAGGTGCTAAAAGCTAATACTTAACATGTGCACATACACACATGCACACCGAGTAAGTAGGCAACAAGGTACTGCTCAAGTATTTCCCACGGGAGGCCCGTGATTCATCAGGAGAAGGGGGCACTGAATGTTTTGTCTTGGCAATAGCTATGATCGTGATTTAGATATTATTTAGAAAGCATCAATGCTGTAGCTTTATGTGCTTTGTAGTTACTATTGGTTAATTTTTTTTTCTTTTCTCACTTTTCAGGTTTATATTTTCAGAACAGACAGACGATCAGGCTCTCTAATAAAGATTTTTCAGGCTTCAGGAAAAAAGGTGAGCTTTTATGTAGATGTGTTTTCTTTTAAGGGGTAGAGAAGGGGGAAATAATGGCAGGGTCCTCTCGGAGCATCATTTTCATTCCATTGCTTCATGACTTGCCAAACAAATTCTGTTTCTTCTTATCTTTCCAGAAGAGCTAGACCGAGACCAGCTGTATGCCCTTTCTCTTGTAGCAGTCATGACTGCAATGTCTGCTCAGTGCCCATAGGACTGATATTAAAAGTCTTGCTGAAAATGGTACTAGTGGTTCTCTTTAGCATTAGGCAACTGTAGCAGCACTTTCTAAGATGTGGGACGTGAGGTGCCAGGCGAGCCTAGATGCAGAGGTTTAGTCCTAGTAAATGTTATTGGGAGGTGTGGGTAGCCTGGAGCTTAGATTAATACACAAAGCCCCAATCTGTCTTTCTATGTCACACTGTAACAGAGGGGTATTAGAGTTACACTGTTTTGTGGAGGAGCAGATTCATTGCCTCAAGACATGACAATTTCCTGCTTCTCACCATCAATCAGCCCTGCATTTTGCTCTTAGATTTTGGTATCTTAGAGCTGAACAGCCCCTCTCAAGCGCCCTTCCCTGAAATTTAGTGAATGCTGGTGAGTTCCAGTTCCCCCCATGTGATGTTGGCTTTGAGGAGGGAACAGCTTGTGTTCTTCACTGGGTGCTTGCTAGAGATGTGATGCAGGGGAAATGAAGTGGACAGTATGTCTACCTATAGGTAACAACAAAAATGTTGTTTTCTTTGGGAATAACACAGTGAGAAAATGATACCTGTTATCCGGGGATTGCCTGTGTTCCCCTGGAAGGAGAGAAAATAGAGAAGAAAAACGTTACAGGTGGCTTCTGACTTTAGGAAGACCTGCCATCCTGAGAAGGATCTAAGTTTTTTGAGTGTTCAAGTTGGGACTGTTAGCATGGTTTGCTATTCTTGCCCAACAAAATGCAGTTGCAGTGTTTAAAAGCATGTCTGGAATAGGGGAAAACTGCAAGGTGTGTAGGTGGATGGTGTGACTTTTAGGGCCCCTCCAAAGTTTACTTTTCTCTGCACTAGCAGAATTGCAGACATTTTGAAAGAAAAAGACCTCCCAGTTCATTTGGGCCATCTCCTGTGTTTGATTGCTTCCTGTTCATTTCTTTCCATGTTGACTCTTAAATGTCCCTAGGGACATGCTCCTGGAGAACTATTTCTCAGCCTAATAAACTGAGCTATCAGGAATTTTCCAGGTCTCAGCCAAAAACTTTCCAGTTTAATTTTGTTATTTATATATGTAACTTAACTGATCAAGTATTTACATCCTTCAAGTACTTAGAGGCAGTCATCTCCTTCTCCTCCATTAGCATCTGTCTTCTACAAATTCTCTAAAATCCAATTAAGAATTTTATTTTAAAGAGATGGCTGTCTGAAATCATCCTTGTTTTGTTTTGTGATTGAAATATAACCAGGCGAGCACTGCCTGGAAATGAGCTGTGTCCTTCCAAGTGCTGTGAAAGTTCATTGCTCTGACATTCTTGTTAGACAGACATTAAAAGCAGGCCGGTTTCTTCCTTCCCTTTTTTATTGCTGGAGGCTGAACTAGGAAATCAGATGCAGACAGTTAAAAACAAAATGCAGGGCCTTGTTACAGATGTTGGGTGCACAGACTTCAGGTTCTCACTGCGCTGTGCACTCACCTACGCTGCAGACGTACTGTGTTGCAGTTAAGTAGATAATAGCTTTTCCCTGAAAACTGCCTGAATATACAGTGAAATGCTTTTAATAACTTACGCTCGTTACCCATGTGAAATTTGTTTTAAAACCTTAGTGGATTAACATAAAATAAACAAATAAAAATCCACAAGGGAACTCAAGCTACAAAATAACTGGAATCAAATGATGTTTGAGGTCTGACCTTAAACCCACACAAACACAAAAATTTGAATTACAAACCGAAACTTTATCCTTACCTCACCCCACTACATATATTTAGCAGCTTTTAAATCTTATGGACTGCATAGAGTTGAGTTGCGGCTGCCCACCTCCAGGCAGGCCTGGTAGCTCCAACTCATGCATCTGAACTGACCAGGCGTGGAAGCCTGTGGGTCAGAGCGCCACAACAAGCAATGTAAATGCGTGCAAGAAAGAGGATTTATTCTTTTTAACCTAAATAACTGTTTCTATAACTGCATTTTTTTCCTACTAGGTAAACAGCTCTTGGTTTCAAATACGAAGTGGTATCTTTTTCCTATATATTTTTCCTTTGGAAGCTGCTTTTAATTTTGAGACTATGGTTTGTAGTAGGTCTCAAAGAGTATGCCTTGTGGAACCTTAGCGGATAAAAAGAGTGATATTCCACCCTTACTATTTTGGTTTCCTCCTTGTGTTTAAATGTGTTTTGAAATTCATAATGTGGGTGCTGGTTTGGAGATTGTTAGCATTTAATGTTAACCCCTATAAAAATGATGTAATTATTTTATTTCTCCAATTTAAGCAAATAAGTTTCCTCAAGCAGTAATAATGAGGGGTTGAAAGTGACTCAGATTTTTTGTGTATCAACTGAAAAGCTTTTACTGAAAGTTTTCTTTCTGTGTCAACTCACCTGCCTGTACACGAGAGGAAAGATTATGGTCAAAACACACAACCAGTACTGCTATTTGAAGGGTACAAATAGAGCAGGGGAAGATAGTCCACAATCAAGAGGTAATTTTAGAGGCCTCTTTTCATAGCCAGTCTACTCCATGCCTATTTTTCTTATTTCTTTTCTTTTAATTTCTTTAAGGTATCCCCAGAAAAATCTGTGGAACACAATTTCAAGTCTCTAGGGGGTCTAACATGGCATGAATAATCACTGGCCAGGTCTTGGTTTGGGAAAACTATTTCACCCTTTCTTGGCCTTAAGCATTTGACAAGTGAAACCTAGGCTACCAAAGCTCTCTCAACGTCTCATTTAAGCATGTCCCAGGGCATCAATTTTATTCTGTTGGTAAACCATCCAAGCCGATGCACTGTTACAGTAAAGTGTTCGATTCCTGCCAGAATTAACCCTGAAGCTTTCTCTGTAGGAGTGCTAGTGAGTGACAAAGCAGCAAGTCATTCTTTGAAATTAAAAGCAAAACCCCCCCAAAACCCACTTACGCCTAAATGACTTCCTCTTGTGTGTGGGCAGATACTGAATGCTTTGTTGTGACTCGGCTTGGTTACAGATGGGCTCTTACTTTGGCTCCTCCTTATGTGCAGTTGATCTGAACTCTGACGGGTTGTCAGACCTGCTGGTCGGAGCACCTATGTTTTCTGAGATCAGAGATGAGGGTCAAGTCACAGTCTATATCAACAGAGGAAACGTAAGTATGCACAGGAGATGGCTTGGTAAGGGTTGAGGGTGTGGGTCTGGGTGGGGTAATGCCTTCCAGCACTGCATGGTGAAACTCAGTTTCTCAAAGAATGGGGCTCTGGATGTCTGTAGCAGAGCATGAAGTCACGGAAAGCTCATCGGTGTCACAATTTCCCAGACATCAGCCCACATTCACCACAGAGCTGTGAATCTTCTGAGGAGGTCTGGGAAAGTGTCTGGTTTTACATTGAAACTTGGTGGTATTTGTGGCTTTACATGAATTTGGTGCCAAACCCATGTAAGAGTCAGCCGCTTTGACTGAGTTTCCTTTGTGTTTTGGGTGGTCACTAGGACATAGAAATTAGAGCACAAAAGTCTGGAGATTTAAGAGACCTTGTGAAGCGAAACCAGAGCTTGAATTCATGCTATCTTTATATTATGCCACATATATAGACTTCAGAGGAAATTCTTACCAGCTGGCGCTGTTAGATTTTACATGACCCAACAACAGTCCTGGAAAAGTCTGAAGTTTCTTGCATCAGCAAAACAGGATCATTCTGCTGTGTTTCTAGCAAAACAATGTGTTTTTATGTATTACTAAATATCTAATATTCAGGTTCAAAACCTGCTGTCTCAAAAGAGCAGGTGTTACAGCCTAAAATGAAATTGGTTTGCTTTATCACTGTTTTGTGAGCTTAAATGTATGGAGCTTATTTACACTGGCTTAATATTCCCCACAGGTCCTGTGGGCAGCATTTGGGAGGCTTCCGAATTGCTTTTGGTGTAATTTGATTTTCTGTTATCACTCCTCCTTTAAATGAGCTTTACTTTTTCAGTCCTTTAAATGAGCTTTACTTTTTCAGTCTGGTCCACAGGCTATCCCACTTCTTATCCTGCAGTGTTGCTGCTGCACCCTCCAGAATGGCAAGCAGATAATAGCCAATGTGTCCTGCTCACAGTGAGGGCATGCATGAGTTAATGTTCATCTTGTTCTTGACTGTTTTATAAAACTAGTAGGAGTTTCTTACACTCTTACAGCAAGGATTATTTGAAGGAGCTATTGCTTGCAGGATTGTGGGGTTTATCTTCGGGTCTGGACATTTTAAACTCCCTTTCATTCTGCAGGCACTATTGCTTAAGAGGGGGTGGCAGCAGATGAGAGAAGACTGCATTATGATACAAGCATGCATAGTGATGCTAGATTTAACACTCTTGTATTTTGCCCTTTCCTGTGATGACTGGAAAGAAATGAGTTGCACATACAGGCCTGCGTGGTCTGTTGCGTTTCAGTTTCATTATGTGGGATTTTCTTAAAGTCAGCAACTCCCCACAGGCAAGAAAAAGATTCTATTACATGTTCCAGGGGGCACTTTACCCTCATTCACAAAGGAAGCAAAAACAAAAAAAACCCAACTCTTGAGGTAGGTATAGAGTTGGATTGTGTAAATAGAATTTGTTTTCTTGTGGAAGTGTTCCTGTCCCTTGAGGAAAGACTGCACAAAACGAAAGCTTATGTATCTGACTAGAAAGTGGGTGGGCAAGAAATACCAGATCCATATAAGGCCCCTCGTGGCACAGGAGTACAAAGCTACTTTATTCTGAACTTTCCTCTGTCTCTTTATTGCATTAAGTTCCTTTCCTTATTCTTCATTTCAGAAGGCTTTTGGGGGACTTTGCTTTAATCCTTCTGTCCAATACTGTAAAAGTTGTCAAATTCAATTGCCCAAATGTTCTTTGCTTAGGGGAAAATTCTCCTTAACTCGCTGGGGTTTAGCTGGATAAGCCTGGACTGAGGATTTCACTCCTGGGATGTAATCTGCCAGTAGAGCAAGCTCTGGGCTGTTACGTTTTAGGCATCTGGAAACCTTCAAGAGCTGCACTTAGTTACATCATTGAGTTATCGTTTAGTAAATGTAGCATTTTAGTTATATCCCTCATATGCTCCTTCCCCCCATCCCCTTAAAACTTAAACACAGAAGATGGTTAAAAACCCCAAATAAGTAATGAGATGATCTGTGTGCAGTGAGGGCAGGAGTCAGACTGCAGCCCTGCCCCAGGTGCTTCCTGCACTGAGTTGGTAGCTCCCATGGGGAGGGATCACCTCATCCAGGATTTGACCCCTTTCCCAGACCGTGTTTTATTTCCTACTTATTAGGGTGTGCTTGAAGAGCAGCTTGTCCTGGATGGTGATAGCGCCTACAATGCACATTTTGGAGAGAGCATGGCCACCCTCGGTGACATCGATGACGATGGCTTCCCAGGTTTGTGAGATTTCCTCCTGGGCCCTTTCCCTGGAAATGTCATCAGGGGCTGGTGGCTGCTGGTCTCTTCACATGGCTGGGTGCCGTGTGGCATCCATTTCTCCTCCAGATGCACCTGGAACCTGAGCTCATGCTAAGGATAAATGTGTTTATGTAGGATTTGGCCTGCTAAAGACTTTTGTAGTTGATTGTCTTTGTGGATTTAGTCCCTGTTCATGCAGCTTGCGCTCCAGTCTCACTAACATTGCTTTGCTTTCTGTGCTGTTGCATTTTCTTCTTCCCTGTACGATTTATAAAATGCTTTAGATACTCATGCCCCAAACAAAACAGAAACCTATGTATGGCTTCTTTCTTCTTTGCCGTTCCTTATGTCTTCAAGCCTTTCCAGTTTTGTTGTCATAATTGTGTTTCTTATCATGAAGTGTAATTAAGAAGCAGCTTCTCAGTCCTGATAGCATGTACGGTATTGATTTCTCTCTTCTGGTTTGTTCTACCCCTGTTCCTTTCACAGCCCTCTCAGTGTGAGGCCCCGTACTGTGATAGCAATAGATGAGAGCAAAGTGTTGATGCTGGGACCTTTAAAGTCCTGATTTCTGGCAGTGCAGATTAAGGACTTCCAGACAAAGGCTGACTTAGTGTGTGGCAGGATTTATTCCTTCCAGTCCATTCAGTGCACAGTATCCCATTAAGCCTCATTGCAGGTTGCCCAAAGGTGGACATGCTCCTCTTCTGCACTTGGACATGCATTTGTGTGTTTTTTCTGCTGCTTGTGAGTCAGTTGTGATGATGGTGAGACTGCAGAGGGAGTCCATCTGCACCAGTCCATGGGTATGAAGCCATCAGAGAGAGTTTAATTTTAGCAGCTGTATAGTTATTTGATCCAACAAGGAGAGGAGAATTGGAAGTGGGATCACACTTTCTGCAGGAGTTTGCAGTTAAACTGGATCAAATGTAATTTGAAAGTGTACCCTCAGCAGCCTTTTTTTCTTCCTGCCTATCCATTTAATATACTCAGCCTTGTTTTGGAGCCTTGGATTTTCGAACAAACTTTACGTAGTGCTACAGTAAATGTTTTGCCAAGGTTGTCCTGGTTCACAGAGCTGGTGTTCCCCTGAGTTGGAGATTTTTATATGAAAGAAGTCTAAATTAGCTTTTTGAGCGTGGTTGCTGGTTAATAAATGCACATTTTCATAACAAGCACATGTTTCTAATTAGGCACGATGTAGCCACATGCATGTACAAATTAATATACATTTTTGTATTATTTTATCTTAATACAAGCTCTTTTTTTAAAATCAAACAAGTTCCCTCTAGCCAGGTTCACATGAGCTTCTGATCATCTTCATCATGGGGAGCTATTTTCCTATTGATAGCTGGCTTCTAAAATTGGGAAAAAGTTGGATTAATGGAGTGGATTGTGAAATGTTTGTGTTCTGTACTGTTTTACAGATGTTGCAATTGGAGCACCTAAGGAGGATAACTACATAGGGGCAGTGTACATTTACCACGGGGATACCAATGGTATCATACCTCAGCACTCGATGGTATGTGACGTTATTGTTTATGACACCTATCTGAAGTCACTTTCCCAGGATCCGCAGAAATAAGCCATACTGAGAGGTGCCTTTATAGGTCACTTCTTCGTAGCCCTACAACCTTTTGTCAGTCCTGGTTGAAGATGGTTTCTCCCAAAGTTTGTGCATATCTATGCTCTAGAGTAAAACTGTTATGAAAGATTTTTCACTGTCTCTTGATACAGATATCAGCTGTAGCTTCCATCTTGAAGCAAATCATGTCTTGGGGTTTGAGTGTCGGTTTTTAGAGACAGTACTGCTGCAGAGGAGAAATTAAAACCCTGGAGAGGCTAAGAACACAAATTATGGAGATGCCAGTGTGTAGGTGGAAGGTTGCACTTTCTTTCTGTAGAAGCAGGGTTAGTGAGAAAGAAGAGCTACTAAGTTTTATTTTATGCTTTGCAGAAGCCTCTTTACCCATCTTTTTGGCCCTGTACTTGCACTGTGACAATATATCACAAGGCTGGTCTTGGGTGCCATTCCCCTGACCATTATTAGGAGGTCAAATCTCAGCTGGGTTATGCTGTAGCATCTTGTGCAGAGCTGACAGTGGAATTTGGCTACTGTAGCCAGGCAGTAGAGAACATTAAATTTATGCTCAAGCTGCCCAACATGTGTCACCTAGTCTCTGTCTAGCCTATTTCTTTTTTCAGAGAATCTCAAATCTTCCCCCCGCTCTGTGGTTGTTTTGTTTGTTGCTGGGAGGGATCCTTTGCAGTAAATCAGTTTAAGCAGAATTAAAGAATCTAGTGGTTATATTGGAGACTGTTCTAAGAGACCATAGAAGTTTATTCTTTATTCTTCTTTTTACCATGTATATGCCATGTGCTGCTTTTTAGAAAAAAGGAACTTAAATGACTTCAGTGCATTCTAGAAGTATCCATAATGTGTGGCATGTGTACGGTTCTGCCCATTTCTTGCTGGGAGGTTCTTCTCTGGCTGTTGTAAAGCCTGGAGATTTTTAGCTCTTACTGAAAAGGATCAGACTTCTTAATTTTTTTTTTTTTTTTTGGTCATTCATGGGAAAACTTTACCTTTTTGAAAGAGGCCAGATCAGCAGGACGGGAAGCGAAACATCCTGCTGTGATATGTCCCTCCTTATTGGAGCAAGGCCAGCAGACAATAATGCATGGCTCTTCCCTTGGTCAGCAGGACAAAGCCCAGTTCAATCACAGTCATTGACTCTTGATATCGTTCCATCCTTGTCCCATGTCTGAGGCAGCTGAGGGGGCACCATGGTAGGCAAAGTGTGTGCAGTTTCCCAGTGTCTGCTGCAGGGCACCAGACACACCACTGGTTCATCTCCTGTATGCAACCAAAAAAAGCTGTGTAACAACTTCAGCTCTTCACCTGCCAGCCCAGAATCTGAACTCAGAGGTGAAAGACTTCTTGTATCTTATTTCTATATTCCTGAGCCATCTTAATGCACTGGATTTCCTTTTTTAAATCAGCTGAGAGAGGTGGAGGTGGGGTCTGCAGGGTATGTGTTTTCACCCTTTTAATTTGTTAGCTTTTTTCCTTTTTCTTCATTTAAATTGTTCATCAGTGGTTTCTCGTGTCCTTTGGGCAGCTTTAGTGATGGCTGTGAGCCAGAAGCAGCTTAATTGGCTTTGCGGCCTGCTGTTTTCATTCATGGCACTTAAAAGCAGAGCAGCGTTATACCTCTGCCTTCTAGGTCGTAAATAGCCTGCAGATGTCCGCTGGTGGCAATTACCACCCGAACTGGGACCTCCCAAAAATGTGATGCAAGCATAATGTGGGGAGGAAGTTATTTCCAGTTGTCTAATCTTATCTGTCCACAAGTAGGAAAAGGAGATCTGTACATGGCAGAGCACCGTTTTCCCTTTAAACTGGCTGTTAAGACTGTGGGGTATCTTTCTGCCCCTCAGCTTGTCTTTTTTTTTTTTTTTCCCCTATGAATTTCCTGTCTGGCCTTTTGTCCAATATTATGTCCTTTCATGGGAGGGCCAGGAAGAGCTGGTTGCATGTCACAAGCTGTGAAGCACCACCCATAGCCTTGAAATCACTTGGTGGGATAGGTTTCCTCTGTCTGTAACTTCTGCAGTCTGATTTTAGTTTCAACTCCAGGTCTTGAATCGGTGGCTCAGAATAATGAATGAGAGCTGGGAGACATTTGATTGCCGTCTTAGAAAATGAGATTTTGATGTATTAATTTGCTGCAGACAAAGGCATTTACAATTGAAAACATTTAGAGAAAGTTTTCCTGTAATTAAAGAAAAAAAAAAAGAAGCTGTGTTAGAAGTTAATTAATCTTTGCATTGGGGAGGCAGAAATGAGATACAGCTTCCAAAGTGACACAAAATACTGCACAATAGCTGGTAGAAACCAGAATTTCCAAGTGGGATGAAAATTAATCATTTTGACTTTGAGTATGCTGGCAAGCTTTGTGAAAAGGGATGGTTGTGCAGGATTTTCTGTTTCAATTAATCATCAATTTTGTTAAGGTGCTGCTTAAACCTTTTATTTGCAGAAATAAATGTAATGCAATAAAACAACAACAAAAAAAAAGACAGTCTCTAGAGTGCAGCTAAATTTCCTCCTTCTCCCTGAGAAATCTTTTTGATGTGGTCTTTATTTTGCTTCGGCCTGCATGAGGGCTGTAACACAGGTCTGTGGTTTTTAATCCATTGATCTTAGCCCAGAGAAGAAGGGCTTCCTGCAGTCAGCAGTCTTCCTGCTCCGGGCTGCCTGTGTGAAGTGTGAGCCTGCAGCACTCCCAGCCCATGGAAGGTCCCTGTGACCACGAAGATCAGGCTTGAAGGGCTACTGTTTGTTTTTTGGTTGTTTTTCTTTTTAAAGAGGATTATTTGTGTTAACGGACTGATTTCACTTGTGTATTTTCCGCTGCAGAAGCTGTCTGGGCAAACGATAAACCCGATGCTGCGGATGTTCGGCCAGTCCATATCAGGAGGAGTTGATATGGATGGCAATGGTTACCCAGGTATGTCCGCTGCTCTGGCAGCAAGAGGGCTGGGGAAATGAAGCAGCAGGCTGAGAAAACAGTGGAACTGGTTGTTTCCAGGTTGCTGGTTCCTGCAATGACAGGAGGCTGATGAAGCTGAGTTCCCTTTCCCCTCTGTTATTCAAAGATCCTGATAAGAATTTGAGCAAATTGCTTGATTCAGATGTTTGGGCAGTCATGATGAAGGACTGTGATATAAAAGCAAAGGAGTTTAGTATCTGGCCTAGGCTGTCGTTGCCTGGAAGCTGCCCAGTTGTTAAGAGAATCTTTAAAAAAAAATAATAATGTAGACAGTAACATATTAGTAACAAAAAAAGGAAACAATGAAGTAGAAGTGAAATAACTTCACAGATAGAATTCTCCTGTTACACTTTTAAAATAGTAATATTTGAAAGGACCAGCTAGCTGATTTAAGTAAAAAAATTGCTTTTTTTTTGATGTGCTCAGTAATTTACCAAATGACTTGACAAAAACTGCCTCCTTTGTAACTGTCTCAATGTTACAAAAATTTCAGATATAACCGTTGGAGCCTTCTTGTCAGGCAATGTGGTACTTCTGAGGTGAGATCAAAGTCTTTTTTCATCCATTGTTGTCTTCTTTTTGCATCTATTTCCTGTTTATATCTTATGTGATTCAAGTCCTTCATCACTCCAATTTCTCCATAGTTTGTGGTCAGAGGCAGCAAGCTGGATTACCTTTTAAGCAGAACTTTAGACATGGACAGTGTCAAAGAATGTTCAATCTAATTTAAACAGCGTAGTAAGGGATGACATTACGTAGGACTCCAGGGCTACCGGCTACCAAAAAAATGAGAGGTTAGAGCTAGAAGGAGATCATGTTGCATCTTAATGCCTTTTCTAAAAAGGTTGCTCTGAATTTGTGAGAAGGCTTTTTTATTGTTCTCACATTTACATAAAGTAAATAAATTATGATGTAAGGGAATGCAGTTGAGTAAAAAGCCATCTATGTATGATGCCAGGATCTAATTTTGCAAGTTATAATAGGATGCAGAATGAAGTAATGGCCTTCAGGGAAATGAAATACAGAGATGTTTACAATGCACACAGGATTTGGGCTGTTGTTTCAAGTGTATGAATTAAGCACAAACGCTTGTTTCATCTGGTGGAGAGAGGTGTGACAGCTTGGTCCACCAAGCTATGCAGGTGGAGAGTGAGTAGCAGCAGGCTTGAGATACACAGACCTGGGGAAGAGAATGGGAAATTGGAATTTTGCTAGTAGCTCTGTTGTTATGCTTGTTAATATTTAATAGAAAAACCCTCTTAATACCTAGATGTCATTAGAATTAGTCACTAGGGACTCTTGCATCTTAATGGAAGACACAGGGATGTGGTGAGGCTGGCAAGATGAACGGTAGAACTGCAGAACAGATGTGCCAGGCTGCTTCTTGTTCAAGGCAGGAAAAACTTGGCTTTGTTTCCATGTGAATCAGTTAAAACAAAAATGGAAAGGAGAAGGGGAGAAGAAATGCTCCTGATGATCAATGTGGCAGGTAGTCAAGTCTTCTGAAGAGTTTTCTTCTGTTCCTTCGTCATGTGCACAGAGGATGCCAATTGCATTGCTTGTGAAAAGGTGTGCTGGTGTGCTGTGCCCCGTGGAATCTCAGAGCCCTGCATGTCCAAATCCACTAGAAAGAAAACTGCACTTTTCTCCTGCATTGTTGTTACTTGTGGGGTGGCCAGTGGCAACCTGAAATGCTTGCTGTGGTGTTTAAAACAACACACGTTGCAAACGTGTGGTGACTGCTGCCTGCGCATTCGGTCTTTCCCTGTGTATTTTGGAGATAACACATTACTGGCTGACTTTGTGGGCAGCCTGATTAATTATGGCTACTGCCAGTTTGCGATGGGTTCCTCTTGCTGTTTAGATTCAGATTAGGATAAAGAAATCAGCTTCTTTCCCTCCCCCCACTTCCACCCCACCCCTGCAGAAGCTTTTGTGAGGTCTTTTGGCCAAAACCAACAAATGATTTGTCAAGTAATATTAAAGGCTTTGGTGGAAGTAGCAGTGTCTTGGGGCAGATCATCATTGCTGTATTGCTCGCGTGTGTGTATGGCTGTTTGACAGATGCATTGTGTGTTGGTTTTTTTTTTTTTTTTTTTTTTTGTTTTTGGGTTTTTTTTCCCCCCAGTGAGTCCCAAGTGAGCTAACATTAAGAGTGCATCATGGCTGGAGAAATACTTTTTTTTCTAGGAGAAATATTTTCTGAGGTCAATTATAACATTTACTCTTTTATGTTTCGTCAAGCATTTGGAAAGAGGATTTTTCAAGGTTTGAAATGATCCTAGGAAGCTCAGTCTTTTTCCTCTTCCTTCCCCCCATTACTGTATATATTTCTAGGGTTAGCATTTATCTTTACCCTCCATCTCAAAAGGTGAACTTTCACTGTTATTTCAGGCTGTGGTAAAAAAGTCTGAGCAGCTGAGATTGATGTGATGCTTGTGCCAGCCAACATGAATTAGGTGTAACCACAAACCCTGCTCTCTCCTCTCCCCTCTCCCCAGCCTCTGAATTAAGTGGCTTGTGTACTGAGAGTCCCAAAGTGGTTTGCTTATGTGGTCTGGCCTCGCATGGCTGCTGGGCCTACCTTAGAAGTGAATCTGTTGGTTGCTGCAAATTTTTTTTTTTAACTACTAGAGTTGTCTCTGGAAGAACGTGTTCGTGTTGAACATGTACAGAATGGAAACCATGAAGAATAACACTCTGTGAATTTTTGGGCTGGAGTCCTGTGCTGGGGATGGCTCAGGAGCGCCTGGGTTTATGGACTGCTTTTTGCAACCAAGCTGGCAGGGCCTCTGTGTTACGTGAGAGAGGAGACCCATTTGGGCCTTTATGGCACTCGGTGGGTGCTCTGTAATTCTGGCCAAGGCCGCCTTCAGCCAGGAATAGTCATAGCTATAGCCTGGTGCTGGAGTTGTAAGGGTAGAAGACTTTTGTTCACAGTGTACCAGGTAACTCCTGCAACAGTTTAGCAGCATGAAATGAGTACTCGGTCCTTACCACTCGCCAGGAGGGAATTAGCCAAACATTCCCTCTTCCAGAAAGCATGAATGTAGTGTCTGTTGTCCCTCTTACACTGTCGGAAAAATTATGTATGAATTCATCTCCTACCTCTGTACTACCTCCTTGACTTTCAGGTCACAAATTTGACTGCAGACCATTCTCTGGAAACCTAAGGTCTTTCACTACCTGTTCCTGACCGTCCAGGCAGCCTAGCAAGCAGCCTCACTTGCATGAACTTGGCCTTGGTTGTCTTGCTAATTTTTTTATCCTCTTTATTCATCAGGAAGGCTTTCTGCAGCTTTTACTGGAGATGACTATTATTTGGTATTATCAATTTCCCCAGCTGCCAACCTGCAGTCTGTATCAGCACTGAACTTTAAGTTGACACTATGGTTTTCATTCAGATATGAGTAGTCCTTGCCAGCTAGGTCAATTGCTAATTTATCTTATAGTTCAAATGCATTCTCCTATTTTTCATGTCTGCTTGAGATTGTGCAGTTTACCTAATTTACTTCAATTTCCTTTGACTGAGAGCTTTCCTCTAGATGATCACTCAATTCTATTTCTCTGTTGATGTCCAGATCCAGGCCAGTCATTACCATGGACATCTCCATTTTCCTGCCTGCGTCCATCAACATCACAGCTCCTCAGTGCCACGACGGCTTGCAGCCAGTGAACTGCCTCAACATCACAGTATGCTTTCGCTTCAGTGGCAAGCGTGTTCCTGGAGAAATAGGTAAAGTACCCATGCCAGCCCTGGGCAGGAGCACACTGTCAGGTTAACCTGGAGTCAAGGGCTCTCTTTGGAGTCAGTAACAGAACTTGTACGTGAAATAAGTCGTTTCAAGATGAGCTGGACTATATAATTCCAAAAAGTTGGAGGCTGCCTGGCAACTTTCTTGGGCATGTTTTTGCCTTCTGATGAGGCTGAGATGATACTGAGGCAGTTTCTTCCACAGTGAAAGAAGGGAAATGTGTCCTTGGGCTTACTGCAAGGACAGAGAACACAGAAACAATCGATGCTTTGTAAATTCATATATCCTGTTTATCTCTTGATAACACATGTCTGTATCCATATCCTCTGTCAGTGTTACCAGAAAGCAGGTGTGATTTGCTCTGGATTAATAAGTTTTTGAAAGTCTATAAGGAGCTCTTGAAACAGAGCCTGTAAATCTGAATTCCTAACAGACATGAGCAATTCCTCTTCTTACATCAGTTCACCTGTCTCTAAAATAATTATAAATAGCTCAGTATTTTTCTACTAATGAGAGTATCTTCAGTGTGTGTTAGTCTCCATAAAACACGTGGAGTTTGTTGTGTGAATGGAATTGTATAAGGTGTGTGATTGTGCAAGCTTTTATGCCTTGGCTGCATTAAAATATTACTTATGTCTTTTACATCCCAATATTTATAAGTCTTAGATATAGCGTGAAGTGGTATGGGGTAGATACAGCATTTCTAAATATTGTGAGGTCTGGGTTTGTTTAGTTCAGCCATGATGTTTTACCTTTGCCGTGCTTTAGGAGTGACAGAGGACTTGCAGTGTGCTCCTCAGGGAATGTACCTATCTCAGTGTGCTTTGTCTATGCAGAGGGTCTGGCGAGGAGCTGGAGGATGCTGTGCCTCCTCCTGCTCTGCACCCCAGCCTTTCTGAGCCACTGAGCAAGAAGAGGGAGAGCTGCATCTCTGCATCCCCGTATGCATAGCCTGCTGCAGTATTTAGATTTTAAACGAGCTGGAAAAGAAGGTGGCTTCTTGCTACTTCTCCTGCTGTTCACACGGAGTGAAAACTACAAGCTGCTTGTTGAAGTTGCTCTCTGCAGCTTGTCACTTTGTCACCTGAACAGCTCATAATAGTGGAGTTACTAAATTTTAGATTCCTCTGGATTCTAACAGATTGGTGCAACTGAGACTTCAGTTTCTATTTTTGCACTTTTTGCTTCCCTGTAAATGATGACTCTCAGCAGATGAATATGTGCTTTGATAAAGTATTTTTTATAATGCTTTCTCCTCTGTCAGCTGAGAAAACTCCTACCTCTGAGTGCTCCAGGGGTGTTAATTCCTTTCTGAAAATCAGTTAATAGATTTTCTGAATATTTGGGTTTTCTTGTGTTCCTGGGTGTACCAATTAAAATGTTTCCTTTATATTAATTTCATATCTCTGGACCTGCGGCTAAGAAGCAAGCTGCCTTTTTTTTTTCCAATCAAATTATCTGTTCCCCTTGTTTGCAAAAGACCTATCTTCCTGCTTCATTGTGTCTTATAAGACCCAGTTGAATTCCTGTGTATTGTCATACAAACTGTACTCCAGATGATTGATTGTGATGAAAGTACATGTGCATCTTCTTTGGCTAGTAACATACTTCTCATTACAAGGAAGTTTTGTACTACTAATGAGATAATTATAAAACTTCCAACCATTGTCTTTTTATACAATGCTTCTAGCGAAGTGATTTGGCATGAAAATGTTGCAGCCAGAAATATCTGAGTGTATTAAACCCCTTGAGTATATGATTTGGATAAACTATCTCAAATAAGCTTTCAGTTTGTAATCTAACATTTTAATTGTGTTGCATTTGAAGAGTGTGAATTAACAAAGGGTAGAACAATTCATGGAAATATTGCAACAGTTCCTCTCCTGCATGGTTAAATGTAGGGACAAAACCCCAGAATATCCCTGAAGTACATTGTTGTCCAGCTTGGACTCTAAAAGTCATATAGAGGTGTTTAAATGCTATGTCAAAGTTTTGTGACTAAAACATTGGGATTCTCTAATCTTTGGATGTCTGAGGGCAGCCTGTTAAGTCAGATGACAAGAACACAGTGCTGACCAGGAAAACCGCTCCCCTAAGGCTTGTCAGCGTGGATGCTCGAGACTGATACTTACTGGTGAAAAGCTGAGTGTTGCTCTAGCTTTTAGGTGGCTGAAAGTTGGTGACCTACTACCCAGTGTTTAGAAAGTCAAGCTGGACATGGGCAGCATTCTTCTGTGGCAAATGTGTGTCTTCAATGGTTATTTGAACATGTGGTTATTTTGTTAACTGTCATATGAAATAAAGATGTCTTCATCTAGCACTGCCTCACACTTGCACATATACCTTCCCCACCTTCCTTTTTTTCTTGTGAATCAGGATTTATTGGTACAGGTTGATACTGCCAATGACAGTATAACTTCCATCTGTTTGTGGGTACTGTATGCAGTCTGTGATTTTCAGAAGTATGAATTTATTGCTGAAACACTTTTGTCTAAACAAAGAGCCGTGCTTAAGTGAAGCATGTGCTTTGCACTGTGCCAGGCATTGTCTGACCCTTTGCTCTGCCTCTGTGCTTGCCAGAGATCTGGGTGTCTAGTCATACGGCCACCAACAGAGACAACCTTTGGCACATCTTGGATGTGTGAGAAACACAGCATTTTAAGCTTTCCCTCTTTCACCTCGGAATCTCACTCAGACTGTTCCTCCCTCACTTGTGTGCCTGGAGCAATAAGGATACCTTCCTGCTTGGAAGCCTGGGATAACACTATGAGAAAGGATTTGAAACAAAGTTTGAAGTAAGGGGACAAGGAAAAGGTTTTGGAAGAGGGTGGAGAGACATGTCTTATTTATGTTGTCATATGCTAGGGCAACTTTTTTTATACTTTTGTTACTTAAGAATTTTCTCTGCAAGCAAAGTTCATGACTCATTTTCTCCTTGTAATTACACTTGTAGAAGGCAAAGAAATGCATTCCTCTTCCAATGGCTTCTTTTTATTATTTAGTAAGTTCCTAATTTTCTCCATGTGGTGACCTGTTTCCTCCCCCTAAAAATCATTACTATAGCTAGTAGTTTAATAAGCACTTATGGATGTGCTTATTTCTGCTGGGCATTTTGCTGCCTGCTTTTTGTGTACTGCATGACCAAATATTTCTCAGAGTGAGCTGTTATGAAAGCTTTCAGTCGTTTAACTTTAGTTATGGAAAAAGAATAGCTGTTAGAAAAAACAAGTCCTTGATCTGAGCTCAGCAAATCTATGCCAGAATTTTGTTTTGATTGTGTGAAATTGGGATGTGCAGATCCCCAGAAACATTTCTAACCAGACCTGCATAAAATTGCTGGAAAAATATTTGAAGGCATTACCTGCAAGAGTTAATTTGCTCACGAAAACTTGCCTCGAGATCTGCTGCTGGAGTGAGCAGGAGGAACTCACACCACCAGCAGTACAAAGTTTGGCCAGTTAGTTATCTCCCCACCCTGACTGCTTTTTGGAAGAAATGAAGCTGGGAAGAGGGGAAAAGAAAACCAGCTTACTCATGATATTTCAGCTTTTCCACTGATGTGACATCATTGGATATAACATAGAAACAAGTTGTCAAAATAAAGGGGAAGAAGTGGGGGAGGATGGGAGCTGCGCTGCTTGACTGCAAGTGCTGCCGTTTCAGAGAGGCGCTGGCATTACTGTGCTTGGAGGCCTGGTGGAGGCCTGATGGAGGCCTGGTGGAGGGCCTGCTGTGAGACGCCCCTCAGTGCCTGCAGTGAGGAGTTGCTCAGTGTCAGTAATAAATTGCGCGTCCTTTGGAGAGCCTCCCAGTCTCCCCAAGTGCCCCTGCAAGCCATGCAGCCCTGCCTTCCCTTGGGATTTCTCCTTTGAAGGAGGGCTGTGTCTCCCCCTGGGACTTTTTGTTTCTGCCTACACAGGGCCTAGGTTTGCTAACAGGTTTTCTTGTCTTTATTCTTGGGACACCAGCGCAGGTCTCAGCATGCGAGCTTGAATGTGAGGTCTTGAAAGCAGAAGGGAGACAATCAGAGATTGGTGTGGGATGTGTACACTTTAAAGAACTAAAAAAAAAAAAAAAAAATTAAGAAAGAGACCTGCTGGTTAAACAAGCTAAACCCTATGTTTCTGTTTAGGTGGTGCTTTCAGTGGGACTGAGCAAACACTGCTTCAGGGAGAGGTTTTGGTGGCGAGCGTTTTCAAGGCGTTATCCTTCTAAGCGAGTTATTCTGTAAAAAAGTGAGCATATTTGGCATCAATCATTTAGGACTTAAGTAAAACCAAAGCAATAATTTGGCAAGCACCCGACATCCAGATCAGCACAGTGCTAGCTATCATTTATGAAGATTATCAACTATAAGCGATTTATAGTGAGCCAATCTTATGGTATTAACACTATTTCCTTGATAACAGCTGAAATCAGTGCGGGCTGTGGTCTGTGATGAGCGAAAGGGCCTCAGAGCCAGCGTTTCCCTTCTCTGTAGAAAGCAACAAAACTCGAGCTGCAGTTTCATGGCTCCTCTTGTTGCCTTTTCTGAGAGGAAAGGCATAGTCAGCTTGGATTATTCAATCCCTGTACAGCTACTTCAGGTAACAACTAAGTTTTCTGTTGGACACAGATCCATCCAGTCACAAACCAATTGTGTTCAGCTACTTGTCCTGCAGAAAAGCAGGAAACAGGATTTACAGAAATGTAGCTCATTGGTCTCTGGTAATTTCTCTATAAACTGCCAGGGATGTATAGCATCGAAGTGTGTGTGTTACTGAGTGCAAGGCATTGACTTCTAGTTGGGGCCTAAGCGCTAAGGTTTATGCAAGTCAACAAAAACAATTGTCAGGAAGTGCCACATCCGTGTTGACACTTACATGGTTTGTGTTGTTGTAGAAAGAATACAAAGCTTGAGGCTGCTGTTGTTGTTTGTGTTGTGTTTTTGCTTTTTGCGTGCAATATAGTTTAAGCATCTTTTTCCCTTTTTTCATTAAGTGTGGGTGTCTAGATGTATATTTACACATCCTTTCGTATGGGAAAGGATGGGCTGGGGAATGTTGCGACACAAAACTTGGGAGTACATTAGTAATTGGATATGGGTTTGTGCAGCCACAGGAAACTTAGTGATTGATTGAGGACCTGTAAGGGTTGACCTTTCTTCAAGCATACGTGCCCTGGGGCCTGCAGGATCTATTGATAGGTGGCTAGAAAACAACTATTGTTCACTGACATCCTTTGTTTTCTTCTTCCTTTTTAAAACAGGTTTGAATTATAACTTGACTGCTGATGTGGCAAAGAAGGAAAGGAGCCAGCAACCCAGAGTTTACTTTGTGACTCCTGGAGAGACAGTGGGGCAGATCACAGAGAAGCTGCAACTGTCGTACATGCAGGAAAAGTGTGAGCATTACCTAGCATATGTCAAGGTCAGTTCATTTCTGTCCTTACTTACGTTGGCCTCACTGCAATTCCACTCTTTAAAGTTGTGCTGCTTGGATTCAGATGTTCTTTGTTTTCCTAACAGATGGATGAAGTTTTGTGAGTGGACGCTCAGAACATGAGCTTGGCATTCTGAGTTGTCAGACTGAGCACTGTCAGGTCTACAAGACCTGGTGCCAGGAATATGTATTTTATTTACTTTTGATCAGGTGACTTCTTTCTTCTTTTGGCTTAGTTTGTTGCTACACTTGTTATACTCAAAATGTGGAGGCAAAGTTTGTTTTTTTGGCAGAAGCAGCAGGATTAGTGTTTGGTTTTGGCTGCACAAGAAGCTGGTGATGCAATTGGCATAGGAATAGCAGGATAATGTGAGGTCTGTCCTGAAGCAATCAGGCTCCTGGGTTTGAAGAGCACCCTGGATTTTATCTGGGCTTGGAAATAGCAGTGGGATAACTTTTTCATGCGTGTCATGGTCCTAGGGGTACAGAGAGCGCTTTCCAGACATGCTCAGACATAGAAAGGGTCTGTTCTTCCTGTGACAAACTCTTAATCCAGGGTCTGCTGTTGATGAAGAAATGTCGACTAGGTGCTATTCTGTTTGCAAAGTAAGCACAATAGTATATTTCTTAGCTAAGAAATTTACATAATGGATTTTAAAATGATATAGGAAGGAGATTTCTTTTAAACCACATATGTCTTCCAAGCACTAATTTATTACCAGTCTAGTGGGAAGTATGATTGTGTGGTGAGTTCTGTATCCTCCTTACTGAAGGACATCTTCCCATAGCTGAGTGTGACCTAAATTCAATGGATATCACTTGGCACTGTCTTGTTTTGAGAGTTCAGCAGGTCCAGACATCCTCAAATGTATAAACTTTTTCAGGAAGCTTCTTTCTACCTGAAACTTGTGAGAATGGGAGAAAAAAATTCATCCTTTGACTTCATTGATATTTTGTGCATGGCTGTTGAGATATAAAATATATAAAAGGACCACCAAATCCCATTATAAATAAAATCCTAAGTCTTTAGTTTTCATTTTCGTTGCTTTCTGCTGTGGAAAAGCTTGTTAAAGAAAATACAGACCTATGAGATTACCATTACTTAGAAGTTATGTCTGTGAGTTTACTAATTCTGGCCTTTCTCAAAGGAGCACATATGGTTAGGCTTTAATATATTGAGTTTGGATGAAAAGGAGCCATATGTCCTTCTATATTAACCCAATAATTATTTCTTTCATGCTAACCCTGTTGTAGTTTCAGGGTTCTATGTAGAATTCCTTAAAGAGCTACACGTGCCCAGGAAATGGTTTAATTTACTGTAGCATTTGTAGCTGATGATGAGAATGCAAAGGTAAGGACTACTTTTCTGGAAAATTCCTGGGAAATTTGATTTTTATAGGCAAGATAAACATTTAAGCATGTTTAAAATTGCCAGCTGCTTAAAGCAAAACAGCTGGTTAACAAACAAGGCTACTGGCTTTTTATATGATACAGGCAGCTACTTTTCACAGTTGGAAGAACAGGAGGAAGTGTCATTTGTTTATGTAAGGGAGAATGCAAAATATTGGAGAAAGATAATCTCTGTGCCTTCATGGTAGAGGTGATAAGATCCATGAGGCTATATTGGAAACATCAAAGAGAGCCTGCAGACTCTGGAGGAGTGGAAATGGGGTCATGATCTTTCAGTGCTATCCTTAAGTAACAGCCAGTATAACAAAACCCAAGTCCTGAAAACAAAAAAACCCTCTATGAACTCCAACTAGAAATCTCCTTGATTGCATAATTTTGTGATGGAATGGGTGATAAAAGATGTGGGCTTAAAATATATGGAGTGTATTTTAGGCATTCCTCCTTCCTTTTACTTACTGTACACCTGATGAATTCACCTCTGTGGCAAATCGAGTTGTTTGCAGTTGCCTGCTTAGTCTGTTCAGTTTATTATTGTTCACTTGAATCCCTGGTGACAAAAAGGTTTATACTGTAGCATAAAGATGTCATTTCTGGACTGCCTGGGATCAAGGCCAGAGAAGCTGTTTGGACTTGTGCATGACCTCATGTGCTAGCTTGGCAAACCCTACTAGGTAAGCAAGGCATCTGGCGCAGCTGGCAGACAGCAGGGCTCCGTGGGTTACGTTAGTTAAGTGAAGGCCTGTGCTGGGTGTTGCTGGAAGACATTGTCGGTACCAACATGCAGTTCTGACATGATGGAGGCAGAAAGACTGAGGAAAGTAATGAGAAAACTATGCCTGTACAAGCTTGCTGCAATGCCTTTTGACAGGTTTGATCTCGAGACCCCAGTGAAACAGAGAACTAAAAGAGTTACAGTCTTCAAATCACAGAATCACAGAATATCAGGGATTGGAAGGGATGTTGAAAGATCATCTAGTCCAATTCCCGTGCCAGATAAACTGATAGGGGTACACATTTAACTGTTTTGCAACTGATGAAAGAGTCAACGTTTCGAGAGTGACTCCTTCCCTATTTGTGGTTCCCTCTCAGGACAGGAGCTGCTGTTCTTATTGCTGCTTCTGGATTGAAGCGTTAGAGTCTGTATTTCCTCGTAACTGTATGACTGAGGAGGTTTGAGTGATACATTCAGTAGAAAATGGGCAGCTGGTGCAAGCAGCTATTAATTGAGAAGTGCCGGAGCGCAGCGTGTGTTCTCCTGTCAGTGTGTAGCTGATCCCTGCCATCTCTTGGGAGGTGTTTCGCTGCTGGACGGTTCCTCCTCTGGTTGTCTGGAGATGATGGCGCTGCCAATACAGACCCTCTCTGCTTCAAATGTTGTAAAACTACTAACAGCAGATAAATACACGATGTGGTAACTGTCCATCAGTTTCCCTGGGGGAAAATGAAACAAAAGTTTAAATCATAATAGATTTTTTTTTAAGAGCTGGGGTTTTTGTGTTTTTTTGGGTTTTTTTTGGTACAAGGAATGGCAAAGATGAGAAAATGGAACGTGGTACTAAGAGGAGAAGAAGCAGGGTTGCAGAAGGGGGTAGAAACAGAAAAGGTGAAGGAAATAAATGAATTCAAAGGTGTTACAAGTATTTCCTTAATCTTAGTATCTGGGCCTGCAGCTGAAATGTAGAATTTTCTCTTGAGATCTGTACTTGTTTGATGATCCTCAGAAGACTTGAGCTGTGTGTTTAAGACCTGCTGTGATCCAGTAACTACCCTGGTTGTTTCCTGTTTATGGGGGCTCGCCTAATATTTAGGATAGATTTACCCCTTGTACGATTGCTGCATTTATTAAAGAAGCACTGTCTGGTTTCTTACCCCACCATGGGCCCGGCACCTGGGCTGCCTGTTGCTACCAGTCACTGCTGTCTGTGTCAGAGTGAACGTTGTAATAGTTTCAAACACCATGATTAAATCAGACACAACATTTATGTTTTCTAGAGATCTTTATCTTGGTGACTGTCTTGTTGTCTTGAGAAGCCTCATATTGCTCATTGTATTAATTCTTAATGGATCTGGCTATAGTTTATGGGAAGGATGTGGCTGAGAAGCAGCAGCAGAGTGATGGTACCAAAGGCTTTTCATAATGGCTTTTAGATGGGGAGGTCAGGCAGGTTTGGAAGAAAATGCCGCCTTTTTAAGAGAAATGGCAAAGCTATGCTTTGTTTACCGCTGAATTCTGAAGCTTAAATTTTGCCTTTTTATAAGCATGTTTCTGGCTTTTGTTGGCCATACATCACAGTTGTCTCAGGTCTCTGAAGGTACTCCGGGCTGCTGATCTCCCACAACTTCATCTCTAGTGCTCACCAATTTTAGTCTGTGGTTGTGGTTGTTTCTCCCTCTATAGCTCTTTGATCTCATCTGAGGAGTATGCAAGCATTAAAGTCTGTTATTCTTGATGCATAATAATCTGGCTTTTTTCTAGAGTTTGTGTAGCAAAGCATTCAGGCTCACGGTCACGTGATGTAGAGGTGGTATCACCTTATCATTTGCAAGATGTACTTTCTTCTGAAATTTGTCTGCCTGTGAGCTAACATCTCAGTGTTAATTTTTGGGTGACGCTGTTACCAGACAGATAGAGACAAGATAGAGACATACAGCCAGAGATACTCAAGAGCTTATTTTTTGAGGGGTGTATGTGTGTTGGGGTTTTTTTTGGTTGGTAGGTTTTGGGGTTTTTTTTTGAGGGGGGCCAGGACAGGGATGACAGGGATTGATTTCTCTGTCAACATAGAGCCTTTTAGAGGGGATACGTTTTCAGCAGTTTGGGTGACCAGGAAGTACAGGGGTTTATTTACAGAAGTGTGCTTTCTGGAACAATTCTGTTTTCCCAAACTGCAAATAGTGCACTTGTAATCTTTTAGCACAGCCTGCCTCATCAAAAGAAGCAGAGCAAAATAAATAAAAAACATAGCAAAATAAATAAAGTATTTTCTGTTGCCTTATTCTGTAAAGTGATCAGCCCTCTCCTTTCGGATCTGCTCATCGGCACTGTGTAGAGCTGATATCTCACCTTGAAAAATAAGCCAGGGAGAAGAGAAGCTGCGTTTTTTTCTCTGAGTAGCTCACAGGGGCAAGAGAAGAACTGTTGTTCGCTGGATAACTCTGGGTTCATTTTTATTGTCTTTTAAGTACAGGGATTTAGACATATCAGAAAGAGTATTAGGAGTTGGTGGGAAAACTGGCATCTTTGTGCTGAACATTAACTGTATCAAGATTTAAATACCGGTAATGACCATGGAGTTGTCTTTAGCTTTTCCAAAGGTTTTTTCAAGGTTCATCAAGAGCAGCTAAGCGTCTTTCAGGGCTGAGATTATACTCAAGTTCAAAATTGTCCTGTGCAATGTGGCCAAAATGAAGCTGCCAAATGCCTGGCACTAGCATCCTTTCAGGAGACTCATGCTGCAAGTAGTTAAGTGCTGCTAGTGCTGGTAGTGCAGCTACACGGGAGAGCAAATTGTAGGAAATGTGGTGCTGTTAACTGTTCAGGGGCTTTTTGCTGGGAGGTGTAGCAAGTAGGGCTGTTGGTAGCCCAAAGGGTCTTGTGTCCAGAGGCCAATGGGAGGTTTTCAGCAGTGAGCTGTGTGCAGATGCCTTCCTCTGCCCATCTTCCCAGGTTTTTAAAGAAATCACTTCCCCCACCTCCCACTGACTGGTTATATAGCTGGGTGGCAAACCTCTCCTTTCTGCTTGCGGAGTGTCTTTCAGTGTTTTCTGCTCTGTACAAAGGTTGTCCGTTATAAAGCAATTAAAAAAAAAAAAAAAAAAAGCCCATCCCATTTCAAGTTTTAGTGAGGTGACCAATTTTATTTGAGTTCATTGTTCCTCTTCAGCTTTTGCCAGCATGTATGAAAAAGGCTAAGCATGTTCTTTATGGCCAGGGCAGGAACTTGGTTGCTCTGGTGGAGCTGCTGTCAAAGTGCCTAGTTAATCACATTCATGAATCCAAGTAGAGAGATTTTATGCTCCCCGAATGAAATAAATATAATCTTGAATGAGGCTCAGCCAGTAGACTTACAATACAGTGATTGCTGAAATTCTGCTTTGCCTTCCTTGTATTTGTTTTTACCTGCCTTTTTTAAACTGTAGTGTTTCTGCTATATCCTAAAGAGATACAAGTCTTTCATCTCGAACCCTTTGATAAACTTGTCTTTTTGGTATATTCTGTAATGGGAAAGAAATAGGATTTATTTTTTTTTAAGCAGAGTCTCTCAAAAGTACATGTTTCTTGTTTTAACAGAGTTGAGAATTACTTTTATTGCATGTAAAGCCTTAATGAAGTGTGACACTTCACCGCTGCTCTTAGACATTCGGTAGCCAACGTATGCCTGGCTTTTCTGTCTGCTCAATGAGGTGTTTCTGTCTGATACTGTAGTTCCTCAAAAAGGAATTTAATTTGAAGGTTAAGCCTTTTGGAGACTCACAGGAGAGGCAGATGTAGGCCTGGATGGAGCCTGGCTCTTTTAGGGAGGAAAATACCAGAGCCCATGGTTTGAAGAGGTTGTCCCTGGGGCTTTTGTCCGAGAGGAGTCATAGCATTTCCCAGTGATGGTACTTTTAGGAAGTGAGTGGCCAGAGATAAAAGAGGCACTTCATGCTAGGAAGAGTGATTTCAAAAGGTAAGCAATGATGGATTGAAATACTTTTGCTTTCTCTGGCACTCCTGGTTAACCAAAGAGCTTGTTTTCTCAAGTGGAAAGAAGCGCAAAGAAGGCAATGCTACCTTTTTAGAAACTTCCTAAGCTTGTTTTTTATATAGAGTGATATAAACTAAACACATGATGGCAAATTGCAGCATAAAAGTTTATTAGTACTTCTTTGGGACAAATTTACACTTAGGGGGAATATGCTTAATGCTAGAGTATTGCTGCAGAAAATTACAATAGGGAACAGCTTGTTTGTCTTAGTGGTTTTCCTGTTTATAACATATGGAGGAATATCACTCTGTGTGGTAATCTCAGACACACACATGAACACTGTCAATTTATCCTGTCCAAACTGGGGAGTACCTAAAATTACCACCCTTTCATTTTGCTACCCTTAGGAAGGAATGAACAGGGTACTTAATCAGGAAATATTGGAGGCAGCTTCCAACAGAAAACTCCTCTCTAGGCTAAAAAGAAAACAACTTTGCTGGCTGTGGCTTCTAGGTATGTTCCAAACCTATAACTTCCTCGTAGTCAGAACAGACTTGAGAATCCTGGGAGACTCTTAAAGATGCTGTGTTTGGTTTGAGTGGCAACACATAATGCTTACCCAGTCCCCTAGTGCATATCAAAACTTTCTGACAATATGTTTGAAGAAATGTGGGAATAATAGGTTGCAGGCACAGAGCTTTTTTAGCAGAAGATGCCTTTTCTCCCTTTCTCCTGCAAGACATAACTTTAGTTGTAGAGCTGAGTTAATTTTTAATTCTTGACATCCAGAAACAATTGAGCTAAGGCGCGTACCCCAGGCTGTTACCTCACCCCCATGGACCAGCCAGCATTTCCATATGCAGCTGGGTGGTTATGGTTGTGCTGGTGATCAAAAGTTATACCATTGGTCATAGGCTTTCAGTTTATTGTGTAATTTTAATTATGGATTTCCCTTGTAGAGCTCTGTGACCTCTCCTGGAGTCCCAGTTATTTTAGGGAACGTTTAGTATTCCATACCTGGAACCTGCATGTTGTCCTATGCTGGCTGTGCTCCTCTGGAGATTCGAAATAGGTAGTTATCTGGGAGTTCAAATTACTTTACACTTGCTTGCAGTGTCTTTAACCTGATGGCATATGCTTAAGCTTATTTCCTGACCTTATATACAAGATGTTCTTTTGGATTGGATGCATTAGGCAAATCAGCTTGTGCTTCTCCCCTTCGGTGTGCCATGATTTTTACAGTGGCCTTTTCTCCCATCAGACGTTTGTGGCCACTGTGCTTGCTTTCAGTGCTCATTTTTTTATTTGAAAAAAAGGATCATCTTTTAAAATAAGTGTACTTTTGAAAGCTATCCTCAAAGTAGTGAGGTAGTAATTTTTTAGCATATATGCAATGTAATTTTGAGGGTTTCTTTCTTACCTTGGTGTCCTCTGACTGGCTCACAGTGTAATGTGCCATTTATCTTCATCTGGTATTAAAATTTGTATTGCTATGTGTGAATTACACAGCTTTTAAAGAACAATTTTCAGGAGGGGATATTGTAAAGGCTGTGTGTAGCACAAATAGCTAAATGATTCTTTAGCAAAAACCCAGTGTTGCTGCACCAGATTTCTCTGATCAGATTTCACCAAGAACATAATATAGCAACTTCAGTGTTTAACTGAAAATTTAACCAGAGGATCTTGTAGTCTGCCTTTACAAGTTATTGGCTGCTTTTTCTGCCTAAGTTGCACTTATTGCTGTTCATGATTTCTTACACATAACACAAGCAGTTTCCTATAAAGTTCTCCTTGAAGTTATTTGCAAACATTTATCTTGTCAAAGAAAAACTAAAAAATACTAATGAATGGCTTTTGCATGCTTTTCATGCAAGTTGGAATATTTTATTGCCATCTTGTTGTTCTAGTTATATTTAATCTCCATTTACATGTATTTTTTAAGGCCTAATTATGTTTTACGCTGTGGTATGTCAATGTGCCCAATTCCATAAGGCTAGGATTGGGTGATAGCCTGACTGTAAAAACAAATAATAATGAAAAGGAAGAGAATCCTGCAATAGTTTATATTAGGTTTTTGTGACCTGGGAGAAGACCCAGATCTTGTGTTAAATTCTAGACTGAAATGTGAAGATTAAGCTGTAAATCTAAGGGAATCTAGTGTGACAGAAAAGTAAATTTACTACTTCCTTGTTTTGGCACACACACTGCATCACTTAAGACTTCCTTAGATGACAAAATAAGTTAAAAATACAATTGGTTAAACTTGTAATGACTTAATGATTTTCATCTTACTAGCAGACACACAGCTTTTTGTTTGGCAAGATTGGCTATAAGGGAACTGACATCAATGTCACTTTGAGGAGTGTAAACCAATCTAAGTTAAAACAGAGTATGTCTTATATGGGTTTATACCCTTTTTCACATGTTTTTGATCTGCAAGGATGTGGAAAGCACCAAGTCAAACTTTTATTAGCACTGGAAAAGTGTTTTTGGTGAAGCCCAAGTATAATAGGGATAATGGTCTGATGGAAAGGCTTTTAAAAGCCCTTCTATGTAAGAGACTAACCTTTATCACCCACACTGTGGATCAGGGCAACCCCTGGTATTGGGGGTGTTGGTGTATAAGAAGCTGGAGTGAGCCAATAATGTGCACTGGCAGCTCAGAAAGCCAAGCGCATCCTGGGCCGCATCAAAAGAAGTGTGGCCAGTAGGTTGAGGAAGGTGATTCTCGCCCTCTACTCTGCTCTTGAGAGACCATACCTGGAGTGCTGTGTCCAGCTCTGGAGTCCTCAGTACAGGAAGGACACAGGACCTGTTGGAGTGGGACCAGAGGTGGCCACAAAGATGATCAGAGGGGTGTAGGACCTCTCCCGTGAGGACAGGCTGAGAGAGTTGGAGTGGTTCAGCCTGGAGAAGGCTCCAGGGAGACCTCATTGTGGCTTTTCAGTACTTAAAGTTAGCTTATAAGGAAGATGAGGACAAACTTTTTAGCAGGGCCTGTTCCCGTAATACATGGTGTAATGGTTTTAAACTGAAAGAGGGTAGATTCAGACTAGATATAAGGAATAAACACTGGAACACAGGTTTCCCAGAGAGGTGCTAGATACTCTTCAAGCTCTGTTCTGTCTTTCAGGTACAAAGTCTTTGAGACCAGAGTGAAAAATCTTAAAGCCGAACCCCTTTGTTATTGTTTTCCTACAAAAATTTTCTTTATTCAGACAAAACAGGTGGTTTCATGCAACTGTAATAGCTATAAACTACTCCTTTAAATCACTGAGCAGATCACTGAGTGGTTCTGAATCACTCTGTTATGTGCCACTGGGGGAAACCATTGCCTCATTCACTGGTAAAGTACAAAAGCCCGACAAATTCACATGGTAACAAACACAATTTTGTTTGAAAAACAGTATTCATGTGAAAGTGAGTGCGTCCAGTTCCTATTTGTGGAGCATGAACCCCCCACCTCAGAAGCGGCTTGCCCAGGAAAGGCTGCTGGTTTGCCCCTGTTCAAGAGAGCTCTGCAGTTCATGGTGAAGAGGAGGCTTGAGCCCACCGTCTGTAATTGGCAACCCATGACCCCCCTGTTACTTGGAGGTGTCAGTGGGGCCCTGGCACATGTGAGTGTTCAAACCATCCACTTGCTTGATTGCAAGAGGTGGTTCCCATTTTCTTGTGTTATCCATGTGATCGTTTCCACAAGAACTACCCCTGTCTGCTCTCGATTCACAGCAGCAAAAATCAAGCTGGTTTTGAGAGGCTGAGTCCTGGTATGCAGCTAGGTTTGGGAGCCCAGTCCGCAATCTGTGCTGAGACATCATCAGCATGGAAACCCTGGCAGTAGAAATGAATGGTAAAAACTATCCCAGGCTGCAGTAAGGGTGAGGAACTCCCCTGGAGACCAGAGCAGGCACTATTCACACAATTCAGCGTTTTCAAAGCCTTTCCTGAGCCCACTTAATATTTCTGGCATGGGGAATGGGTGAGTGTTTAAGCTCTGGTATTTATATTCATGCTAAACGCATTGGGGCAGGTTGTGCTGTTTATATCTCTGCTTGACCAATACATGTGTAGTCAATTGTGGCAAAATGCATACCTGAAATAGAGATACTGCATGAAACTGTGCAGTGACACCATAGCCATTGCAAGCAATAAATACTGTTCAAACCACTGGTTTTTGTTTGTCCCTTCTACGAACTTGGGCAAAAGCCAGAATTTATCTTTTAAACTTTATATAAGCAACTTAAATATTTGTGATGGCTCATTTTTCTTTCTTTGCTATTTTGGGAACAGTATTACTTTTGCCCTACATTGTTTCTGTTGGTCTTTTTGGACATTGGCTCTCTCTCCCCTTCTGTAACAAAATGATCTAATGTCCTGTGTTGACTGAAGGCTGGTGGGCTCAACATGAGGTTGCTTGCTTCAGGGAAGGAGCAGAATATATTTACAAGGCTTCTGCTTTGTCCCCTTCCTACCTACCAAGACGCCTACGTGAAAAATCTAATGTTTCTGACTGCATAATCTCTTTGTACCTTTATCTTTTTCATTTTGAAAGTAATACTCCAGAGTGCAGCTTTGGAGAGCTGCATGGTAGGCAGGCAGTTTGACATGTAATACTTCTGAACTATTACTACTGATCTCTTACTCTTGTAAGCATTTACCTTTTGTCTGTCCCTACTTAATTCTTTTAATCCAGGGTTTATTACATTGTCAGCCTTGAAAAAGTTGCAAAGGCTTAAATAAAGGTAAAATGCTGCATATTAAGGTTCTGTAGATTTCTTCCTATTGCTTTTCTGACCACCGGTATGCGTTGGGAGCATCTCTTCCCATCCCACCTATGCCAAAGGTGCAGAAACTGCCACGATTCTTCATTGACTTCACCCCGCGAAGTCATTGAGGTTTTTAAAGTAGAATAACATATCTGCCTTTCATGATGATACCTCCTGAGATCTATTTGCCTCTTTAGTGACTAATTGGATCAGTCCAGGATTTTGTTTTGTGTGCAGTCAGGATCAGGGACCATCTTTGGTGCAGACCCTTGTGTAAACAGCAGCCATGGCCAGGGAGACAGTCACTGGGATGAATGAGGAACTTCTAAAGTTTGGATGCTTAAGGGATCATTTTCTTAAAATGGATAACCCCAAAATAATCCAACAGGAGTATATAAGCTAGGTCTTCTGAGAAAGCAAAGTTTAGGCTGAAGATCCCTTGAGAACAGGCTTTTTTCTTTTACACTTCCCAGTTCTGTAGAGCTTTGTAGGGGTAATGTGTGTGCTCTCATCCTTCTAGTTCCCCTCAGAACCAGAAAGAAAAGAAATGTCAGCAGTAATTGGTATCTTATTAAGAAAAAGAAAAAAAAATTCCAAAGCTTGAAAAGGTTCATGTAAAGCTTTGTATGTGTGTTTTATTTTTAATATAGCTGCAGCCATTGTCATCTGAACAGTGCAGTATTCTGCTCATGGCTGAGAAGCAGGTGTAAAGAAGAGTGAGCATCAGTGGTGTATTTGGATGTCTTACATATCGCATATATTTCTAATGTTAATATGCAAGTGCTATTTAAAAGAATTTAGGATATGATGGTGGGTTTCAAGGTGTCATACTTCTCTCAAGAACTCGTTACAAAATGTAATAGATAATACCTGGGAAGCTTCTACGCAACAAACCAGATGCTATTTAGCATGTTGGTTTCCCTACTGCTAACTCTTCTCATTGTGCTGAATGCATTCTTCTGGTGCCACGGTGCCCAGCTGCTGGATGACAGCTGTAGGCCAAGAGCCGAGTGTCATGTAGCAGTTTTCCTGTGCCAACAACTCAGCATTATCCAAAAAAGAGCTTGGTTTATGATCCCTGGAGAGCATGGCATGTAGGTTAGCTTACATGGACGAGAAACGTATTGCCAAGCTTACACTGCACCTAGGAGCTGGTTGTTCTGTGCTGGACCTGCAGCTGACTCTAGGCTTTGGCTGAGGAATTTAGCATTGAGCTCTATTGCAGGCCTCTTCTCTTTTAAAACCTTTGTCAGCTGACAGCCATCCTAACTCTGCCTCTAACTACAGGTTGCCGTGTGTCAGATGAATGTGCTACTTTGCTTAATGGGTATTTATTTGGTAATAACATAGTTAGGGAGAGTTAGGATCAGATTTTTGCTCGTTTGTGTACTGCTTGCCATTTTAAACAGATGCTGTCGTCTTATTCACCTTTGTCCTCACCATGTGCTTTGTGCTCCACCCTCAGAAAAGTTTTTCCTCTTGAGGCATTGCAAGAAGTTATTTTTGTGAATGCATACTACTGAATCTGGGTATGAAAGACAGGACTACATCAAGCTGTGGGTTGAAAATTATTATCTTATGTGTACAGTAAACACAGATGGAAGTCTTGACCCATGAGATTGCTTCACTAGACAGATGGATGAAACTAACTAAAAACATGCAAGTTTATTTCGTGCCCTGAGGAAGGGCCTTTGGGTCATAAAGTATCTCTACAAACAAATCTTTATTTTTACTTTACTATTATTATCAGTAATTTACTAATATTTTGACTAGTATTTGCAAATGTGTATTTTTAGTGTGTATTTTCAGCTTATCCTTCATGTTGTACAGACCATACATTTCTGAGCAATGAGCTAGAAGAAACTCCAGTCATTTGCATTTCTAACTTTGGAGCAATCTTGTTTGTATGAACAGAGAGGGAGTGTTGCTGGTTTTTATGTTAACTATATTTACAGAAACCACCCCTAATGAAAATTTGTCTGAAAATGAAAGTTTTATGAATGCAATTGTACGGGGTAAAGGGATATGTATCTATGAGTTGGGGCACTGTGGCACTAAGCCATTGCCCTTAGAAGTGTTCACCACCACATGCAAAAAGAGCGTACTAGGCCCCTTTCTGTGGAGGCAGTGCTGAGCAGGACGGTGTTGGGGACTAAGCTATAATGCTAAGCATCTTTCATTCCAGCTCAGTCATTAAAGCTTGTAACCTCATAGCACTGTAGGCCCTGTGGAAGAAATAAATTATTTTACTGCAAGATGCCAACGGTGATCAACTGAGAGAAAAAGTGACAGCAGCACTGGCATAAATGAGGTTGATGTTCATGACTGGGTGATAATACTCATCTCATCACGCTTGCTCTGTCTGTAGCTATTCATCTTTAGTTGTCCTTGCAATTAATGCTAAGAAATAAGCATTTTTAGGGCACAATTTGCTTGGCCCAATACACATGTGTGTTTTGGGGTCAGCCAAGTCAAGACTCCATTGACTAGGTCTCCACTGGCTCAAGCCCAAGGATATCTTGTTGGAAGTAGACATCTGTATTCCAGATGGCTGCATTTATCCAAATGAATCCCACTCAATCCAGTCCAGTGTTGTCTGACATTATTTGCAAGTTAAGAAGGAAAAATGTTCAGTTGGTAACAATGCACTGATCGGTTTCCAATAGTCTATTTATTAAGTGAATCAGATTGAATTTTAGCCAAAGGGCTGTAATAGAGAAGTGGCACAGTCAAAACCAGCTTTCCACTCCACCCCTCCCCACAGTCAAATAAGAAAAAAAAATCAGGCTTTTTACCTATAAATCGGAACTCACCATGGGGCATACAAGGTCTAGTTGAGTGAAAAGTAAGGAAAGCAAGCAGAGCATAACTGCTGTCTTGTGTTCCTGTCCTTCTGTCTGCTGGTTGTGGGGTAAAAGTTATAGGAGTCTTTCATGCATCTAAATCCTACTAATTTTCTTCAGCTTCACTGAAATTTGATGTGTTGGCTATCCATATTAAGCAAATTTGTATTCCTGTATTACAGTTGGGTACCCTACCTTGCTTTTAAAATGGCCAGCAACGCGTGTGGGAGCTTGTCATAGCCTTTCTCTTGGTGGCTGTAGTAGTAGTTGGGTCAGAGCCCCAGCGAACAACCCAACTGCTGTGAAGGACGTTAGCTAAATGGTTTTAAATACTTTATATTGCTCTCACTGCAGAGCTTAGTGTTAGCATGGTTATGGTCTACTTCTTTCTCATGTTTGAAATGCCTGTAAAGTTACCTTGTGTCTGAAGCCAGTCATATTTTACACTTCTTTTGAAAATTTATTTGGCATAAACAATGTCTGCAGCTGCATTAAACACTTCTGTGAACAAATCTGCAGGAGTGCAGGCACAATAAATTCAGGCGTTACTTCTGCTCTAAGCATTCAAAGACGCATCCAGTTTGAGGTGGAGACAAATGCATTTCTATTATTCTTCTGTGAAATCCCTTTTTCCTCCCAGATAGGAATAAAACCTTTTGTGGTTTTTTTTTTAATTGTTATTTTTGTGTGTGTAATGTAAAGCTTAATCAAGAGGTGAAAACATGCACAACATGTTTGGGATTTTAGTAACAGATACATAGTGAGGTTTTGAGAGCTAATGAATAGATTTACTTGTGTGTCTTAATTGCTATGTGATTAGCCCTATCTCCAGAAAGTTGCCTTATGCTTTCTTGGCTCCCCAAGAAATAAAGTGTTGATGAAATGTCTGTTCTCATGTTAAAAATTTGAGTTAAGAGATTTTGTGTCAAGATTTTGCTGACTCACTTGCTTCATAGGAGTTACTACCAAGATCTTTTGGACCTGTCTCCAGTCATGCAGTCATGGGAAAATAGGGAAAACAGCTAAAAGACGTGAGGGAGTGTTGTGAATTAAAGTCCTAAGAAAATTTCTCTTCTCTTCTCCCCACTTGTTTCAGTTTTTTCTGGTTGTATCTAATCGTTTTAGGCTATTTTTCCTGCCTGATAATTAGCTAAATTCATGACAAAGTAAATCATTCAACCCACTTAATCCATCCCTGAATGGTGTGCCATCTAATTTTCAATCTGCTCTTGACAAGAAAGAGACTGGAACAAAGAGAGCGGCATCGTCCCTCTGGCAGAGTGAACTCTAGTTTCAGAGGGAGGTTCCTGCGTGGGAGGAACAGTGGTACAACCTTTATTTACTGTGGTAAGAAATGACTGCCTGTACAAAAGCATACAGTAGGGACCTAGCTGACCTGCTGTGTAGATTAAAATAAATATATTGTGTTAATGAAAAAGATTAATTCCTTGTAGAAAATTTAGCAATCCACCAGACTGTTTTTCCTCATGGAAATCTTAAAATTTGTCTTCCCTGGAAAAGTTTTTATTTATCCTCTTACTGAATTACTTTCACCTCCTTTGTTGAGCTGAAATGAGTAACTATTGAAACATCTACAGAAGACAAAAGTGATATTTGGTAGTACATATGAAGGGGCTTGTCTCTTAAAAGCTGCTGTGCTGAGTTTGATCCAAAGTCAGCTGAAGTCTGTGGAAAGAGAAGTACTAGTCTAAAAGGGCCTTCGCTGGGTACTGTGACAAAGTGCTGGTCCTTGGTGGTGGGGAGGAAGGCATTATGCCCAGTAATAACAAATTGTTGCCTTTTTGTAGCAAACAAAACTTTTGCTAAGAAATTGCATTTTTTTGCTGTAGCAAACTCCATCTTGGGTTTTATTGCCTCATGAAATAAGGACTGGGTTGCTTTTGTCATGGGAAGAGAGGAAGGAAGAGAGCTGGAAGAGAGGCCTGGAGAGCAAAATAATAAATAAGCTGCAGCAGTGACTTCTGTAGGCAAGTATGTTCCTACAACTATGGCTACCATTCCATGTGCCCTGTTCCAAACTACAGAGCTGCAAGAGCCTGGATTTTAGCTTATCAGCAATATAATGAGGGACCAATCTGCTGCCTGAGCAGTTACCAATCTGGCAGTGATGAGCACCATCTCTGAAGACCTGTGCACTTGCAGCGTTGCACAGTCCATACACTCTCAAGGTCCTCTCCTCTTTCCAGGAGGTAATATTCCCTACCTGTGGGTCCCCTGGCAGAAGGGTCATGTAGTGCCCATGGATCACAGACCTGGCATTTCCATCAGAAGGTAGCAGATGAGAAAATGACTCCTGGAAAGGTTCATTTGACTTGGGCCGACTTCAGTCTGTCCTGTTTGCTTAACTTCCTAAATGCGTGGTAAGGAAGTTGTTAAAACGCACTGTTTCTTTCCTTCCCAACAGTGTTCATCTTAAAAGCTTTAGAAGCTCTAGAGAGGCAGAGCTGGAGTTTCTCCTGATCTGTGCCAGCTGCCGTGATAAAAATAAATACCTTTCTGCTTGTCAAGCACTGCTTTTGGTGGAAAATGATGGTGCTTTCAGTCTTTATTTCTGTAACCCATTGGCTTGTATAATGAAACTTAAAACTTTCTCCGTATCTTTGGCTGTTGGTTTTGCTGGATTAGTATCATGTTTCCTGCCTTAAATGAAGAGTGAGGAAAACTTGAAACAAATGGACAGGCAAGGAACGTGTCAGCAGTCAAGAGAAGTCAAGCAGTTTTCCTGCTTGTGAAAGAACATTTTAATCTGCAGGCCTCCAGTGCAGGGAGTAGGTAGTGGTGACTGAGGATAAAACTGAGTTGGTAAGGTAACGTCCCTATTACTCCCGGTAGCAGCTTGTATTTAAGCAAAATGTACTATGGCCACCCCACTACCACACATGTGATAGATCTAATTTGCCACCTTGTGAATGGAAAAGTTAATCTCAGTAACTATTTTCAGTTAGTCTACGAAAAAGTAAAATGAAGGAGGATCAGAGCTCGTCTCAGAGTATGCTGGACTGAAAAATCCAAATTTGTGTGTAGTGCAAAAACTTTCAGAGTTTATTTTCACTGTGTTTCCTTTCTATAGTAAAATACTGCTGCTGTTGATCTAAGAGCAATTCCTTCTCCTTTCTTAGCGCTGAAGCAATCTTTGAGCTTTCCCTTTTAGAGATCTCTCTGCTTCATTTTAACTCAACAGCAGGATTAAGGTGTAGGATCACCATTCTTGGCTGCATTTCAAAGAGGATTTTAGTTTCTTGAGGGACCCTCAGTGCTGCTTCTTGGGATGCTGTTCCTCTAGCACACTTCACAAGGGAGAGTTAGTTCAGGTTGTAGGGATTATTTTCTCTAAACTGAAAAAAATACTTGTAGTTACTGGTGGGATGAACTTCAGATCAGCACCCCAGCCCAGTGTTAGTGAACTCAAACTTTTCTGAATGCCTGTAGTTACTTGACTTAAACATCACCTTAAAACAACTGATTTTGCATTATCCACGATGACTTCATTCCTACTGATGAGTTTGTCCTCACGGTGTCCTTGCTGACATCAGCGAGGGCTTGTGGCCTCTGTCTGCAGGTGAGGGAAACTGAGACTCAGATCTTCTTGTTCTCCCTGCCTGCCATGTAGCTAGATGGTGCAGAATGTAAGGCAGGGGTGCACTAGCCGAGAGGAATGAAGGTAACATGAGGCCTGGTCAGATACTAGCAGCTTCTGACAAAGCAGGGAGCTAGCAGGCATCTCCTGGTTCCTGCCTGTAGGACCTTCCCACCTGCTGCCTGCAGGGATGGCTCTTCATTCCTAATGGTTGCCCAGAAAACCTGCAAGAATTGGCACTTTTAAGTATTTCCATAGCATCTAGGAAATGCCAGCCCTGCGTTTGGAGAAGTGAGGAGAAGTGTTTTGGGATGTTAGAGGTGCTCCTGCAGGAGTTGGCTCCTAGTCATGACAGCATGGTCCCCTTCTGCCTCTGGGCTTTGACCTTATTCCAGGGTCTCAATTCACACCTTGAAGGAGGTGGATTTTTCCCCCTTTATTAGACTTACCAGTGCATCTCAGATTAAGATGGAATAAAATAGTTTGTGGGCCATGGCATATTGCCATGTGACTGCATTTTAACGGTTTCCTTAGGAAATAAATAAATAAAGTGAGAACTTCACTTTGTTTTTTTGGTGTGTTTTTTTTTTTTTTTAAACCCAAGACACCCCTCAGTTCATCTTCCTCTGCTTTCTATTGCAGGTCTGTCTGTCTGCTGCTTTCTCATAGCCTTTCTTTTTGTTCCTTTTTTCTGCCCCCCATGGGGCACATGGAGCGATGTGCCACAGCACTCCAACACTGTGTAAACAGTGTGCCTCGGGATGTGAAGTAACTGTGAGCCCTGGTCAGGCCTATCTAAGCAAATCTTTTGCTAATGTAACTTTTTTAACTAAAAAAAATTCACTTGTTTTTGAATTCAGTGCAGGCCATTCCATTTATGAGGTAAATGTCTTGATTTTTAGAATTTTGAGCTGCAGACACAGGCTCTTCGTGTTATACTTAATGTTGGCTTTAGACTTTCAGATGTGAATTTGGATGCATTCTAGACATACCAAAAAGAGGGTATTTTCTGCATCAGAAGATAAGGGGGCACACAGGCATGCTGTCACTACAGAGCAGTAGCACAGTTATAACTTCACCTTCTTGACACTTGGAAATAGACAATGGATGAAGAACCCATTCTAAAGAAAGCACGTTAATTGTCCTACTTGGTTATGAAAGATTTTGGCCATGCTGTCATGAACGTGGGTTGAAAAAATGGTTCAACTTGGATAAATTTCTGAAAGCTGAGGGGACTGCTCAGTCAGATCAGATTCTATGACTTTTCCTTTTGTGTTCCAAAAAAGTACTTTTCCTGGGCTGGTGACTGGGCTGAGGAGCTCGCCCATCCGTTGGCTTATTTTCGAGGCATGTAATCTTTAAAAGACTTCAAAGAAATTTGGCAATGATGTTTTCTCAGCGTTAGCATAGTTTTGATCAGAACCAGCACAGATGTTATTTTTGAGATAATTTCTGGAAATGGTGCTCTCTTCTTTTGCTGAAAATGCTTGTTCATCAAGGAAATGAATTTTGTCTTTTGAGGAATGTGATCTTTAGGACGTGTGGAACTCCTGAGTTGTTTGTTTGCTTACCAAATAAGAAATACCTATAAAGCTCTCCAGGACATACTCAATAACTCCTACTCTTATCTCAAAGTGTGGTGGGGAAAAAATACTTTCTGGATGAAATACCTAAACTTGAATTAATTGCTTCATCTAACCCAATGAATCTGCTCTTGCCTTTTGTACGTCTTCCATTACGTTGGGCTACAGTGGGTATTTACTGCAGCTTTGCAAGTAGTGAGTCAGCATATTCATACCCAGTAGCCGTGTTGTTGTATGGATTTATTTTAACTAGAGTTTCCAGTGCTTTCCTTAAGTGACGTGATCCACACCTCTAAAAATCAATCCTTCTGTGGCAGAGGTTGTGAGGCTAAGCGTTATTGGGAAGGTTGTAAGTTCTCTTGTATACAACAAATTCTTCACCGGCTACTGCTGGAAACCTTGTAAGAATTACCTGAAGTTAGGTCTGAATGAAAACTTCCCCTTGCATGGGCACTTGAGGCAGGACTGCCTTGTTCCTGTTGCAGAGCCTTGCTCTCTAGTGCATTGGTGAAGCCTTGGTGAGCAATTCAGCTAGAAGAGCCAGACTCTAGAACAAAAATGTGAACTAAATGAGAGGTTTATTGCAAACAGCAGAGCAAGCTGCTTCATGTTAGATAAAAGCATTTGTGCTTTTCGTATCAAATAGAAATTCTGCATTTAATTCAAGTGTCTGGTTTTTTCAGATTATTGCCTTGCACACTGCAGGTTGTGAGTCTGCCTGAGCTGTCCATAGCACTACCTACCTCTTTCTCTTGAATGGTACCCAATCATATAAATTAAATTATTTCTCTAAAGTGGCTAATACCCTAGCTTTATAAAAATTAGATTTCATGTGTCCCAGCTATCTTTTCAATTTTCTATATGTTTCTGAATTTCATTGTGGCCTTTCCTAGTATTGGCTGAACTTAATAATTTGGCATCATTTACCACTTCAGTGCTTGCTTATTTTTCCCAATCATTTAAAATCGCATTAAACAGTGGTCCTCACTCTTTGAATGTCAGACTGCACTCTTAACCTCTTGCTGTGTCTCTTCTATTAATGGTTAACGTGATAAAAATTTGTGCTCCTTAACTCCCCCTTTCCTCCTGCTATCCCCCTGAAGTGAGCCAATAAAAAACCCAAAGGGTGCAGGTAAAAGCTTCAGTTCTAAGTCACTGTTTGGGGCTTTCCCCCCCTCCAGTAAATTACTTTCTTAAAAGGAAATGGTTAAGTAATCGTCTTTTTCCCCACTCAAACTTGTTCCATGCTTTATAAATTCCTTTGGAAGCTCTGACATGTCATCACTGATCATCTGAAAAATAGGAAGTGTCTGCTCCTCTCCATGCTTTGGGTGAATTCAGGTCTGGTCTGGTTCTTCGTCTTGTCTCTCTCGGCATGAAAATAGACCACAGGGTGTTCAGTGGTCCCTCCATGGGCCCCCCATGTGACAGACGGTAACTTTCTGACTGTCCCCCGTTTGACAAATGCAATACTAAACACGTCTGGGTAGTTACCGCCTCCAGCAAAGAAATCCTGGTGTTTGATCTCCAAGGCACACATCCCTACCATTTGAACTGAAGGGCTCACTTTATTAGCTGCTACCATTAGCAGTCACAGTCTCCTTTGTGAACCAGCCAGCAACTAGCTGGTGTAAGACAAGCACTCCTGACCACCCAGTTTGTTGTTTAAATAATCCACAGAGTTTAAAAAACCCAGGCCCTTGCACCACCACCACCAAACTTGGCGTGTCCTAGAGAGCTTTGTTTGGAGCTGTCGTTGTTTCCCTAAGAGGAGATATTGTGCTGTGTTTACAGTCCTGGGCTGGGGGTTTGGAAATCAGAGTTGAACGCTCAGCTGTAAAGCAGTAATCTGTTTTGAAGCTGGGAAGGGACTTAAAATTTTTATTTCAGTTTCTGGTCTTTGTGTCATCCTCCTCTTGCCCTTGGGTTGGGGTCCCTGTTTGCTCTATGTGCTTTTGGCACTATGAGGATAGTCTCTAATTTGCTTGCAGTTCCTATGGTGATCTCTTGTTTTATGTATTTATGTATTACTGGAACACTAATTCTCTGAATCCAACTCAGAATTCAGTGTGGTTCTTCCAGAAAAATTAATTCGTGTCTTGGTTTTTTCTTTTTCCGTTGCATGCTGTTTTTTCCCCTCCCTTTGGGTGTTTTGGCAAAGACAGACATTACCAAATCTTGCTTCCCTACACTGTGGTGCAGAGAGCTTGGGTGAAAGTGTGCAGCTGGGTTCCGCGTGACTGCCGACATCATTGTGAGAGATGGAGCATTCCAGGGTCAGGGGCCAAAGCAGTGGATCACACAGATGCTTTTAAGTTGCAGGCATAGATTGCTTGCTTTAAAATTATTCTCATCTTCCACACATTTTGTGTGTGTCTCCATATCTGCCAGCTGGGCTACATCAGCCTCATTCTGTAAATAGAATTTTTTTTTTATTTAACGATACTTTCAATCATGTTCTCTGTGTGGGATCTTCTGTTGGGCTGTTCCACCCAGATCTATTTTAGTCCTTCGTACAGCCATGGCTTAAACCTCATATGCCTTTTACAAATAAGAATTAGCTTTTATTTGGCCTGTTGATAGTAAAGAAGCGCATTGAGGACCTCGAGCTATAACACCTTGAGCTGTGACCTTGCTGTACCTCCTAAGAGAGATCCTAGCAAGCTGGGAAATGGTGTGGAAAGACTGAAGACTGAAAAGCTGTAGCAAAGTGGGTGGGGCTTTTGGTTTTGGCCTTCTTTCCTTTGACTTGGTGAGGAGCCAGTTTCCCAGCATGACAATGCTTTGCTGTTGTAGGTGGCTTTTATTTCAAAAAACTTTAGGCTTAGACTATTCCTTCTTAAGGCAGTTAAGTGTTGTAAAGTGAGGGCCTGGCTGCAGTCCAGCTATGTTGCTGAACAAGGGAGGCTGGTACCTCCAGGAGAGAGGTGACTTTGGTGACCAGAGAATGTGAAAGACAGACAAAACACCTACGCATCCAGTCACGAGTCTTCATAAAGGTGTTGAGCTTGGGATATCTCAGGCCTGCTTTTCAGGAGATCCTAGTATTACAGATATTGGTGGAACCAATATTTCATTTGCCATTCCTTGTGTCCAGCAGCTGGCTCCAGCTCAGTCCCAGGTAACAACCAGGGGAGGCAGAGAAGAGATTTTGGTTAAAACGTGAGCCTGGAAGGCAGTGAATCTGCCAGCTTTTTCTTTGAATGACTCTCAGTAGGCTGGGGGATGTGTTTTGGGACAATCAGAGCTCCTAACTGAGTGTGGCAGAAGGCAGCTGCTTGGAATGGAGTTCCTTGTGGATCCCAGAAATTTCTGATTTCAAAAAGTGATCATACGAATCCGTGGTGTAATACTGCAAAGATAAACACAGATACAGCCCTGGACTTGGAGAGAGCCTTTACAGATTGCTGGAAGCTGGGGCAGTGTGTCAGTGGGATGTCATTGTGCACTTGCCATTTGCGCATCCTTCTTGATAGTTGGTTGTGGTTGGGAATGGACACAGACTGAGACAGTCCTACTGGTCTTACCCCATACTCCTACCCCATATTGTCATCCTTGTGAATGTTTTAAGTGAATTTTAGTTGAAATACCAGGAGATCTTTAAGCAGGGAATTTCGTGAATTTAACATGTCTGCTGGTTCTTCAGTTTGCTGACAGCCATTTTTCAGTAACTGGTTGCACAAGTAGTGTCTTCATCCAAGGTTGCACCCAAGGTATTATGGAGTGACACGTAGAAAGATATAGAAAAGCTGTGCCTGCGTGGTGCCTGCAATCCCACATTGAAGGCAAGATAATCTGCAAATGGGTAGGCTCTGGCATCAGAAGGAAGGATGGAGACCAAGTCTGTGCTATAACCTGAGGAAGGAACAAAAGAGTTTTACAGCGTGATGCAATTCTCAATGGGATGTGAGACTCTAAGACGAGTAAATTAAAGCCAGAGAGCTGTTTGAGAGAACATTTCCTCTTACTGTAGTTCTCCCTCCCAGATTTCTATAAATGTCTCATTTAATAAAAAGAAGATGGTGGCAAACAGTTCTGCAGTGTTCCTTTGCAGGTGTATATTTGTTTCCAGAGACCAAGATGGAGAAGGAAAAGGTTCTAAATTTAACATATTGTTATTTAACAATCAAATGCTGTTATCACTACTTGCTTTTAAGAAATCAGCTTTTTGTACTGCTTCCTGTTTCCATAATCAGCTGGAAGTGCTCTTATTACCCAAGTAGGAAGCAAGTATTTCATTAGGTTGCAAGTGACATGAAAATGAAGTTGGCTTGAAAACCCTTCTTCCTCTGCTGCCTCTTATTTAATATTTTTATTCTTCTCCAAGTTATTGTTGCAGAGGCCCAGGATGAATATCTTGGCGATAGTTAGAAGAATGAAAAAAAAAAATGTAAGCTGTTCCCTGATTTTATTTTTAATTTTAAAAACAGTGGCTGTGCTTGTGTCTGGTCAAGCAGGTTCCTTGACAAGATAATAAATTCTTTTATCTTTTTTTCTGGATCTAAAAGCAGTCATCTGATTTAATAAAGGTGGGGGGAGGGCTCCTAAAGAGAAGTTGAAGTAACTTTGAAAGCCTTTTGTGCTTTAGTATTTAGCATTTTAAAAATGAGGGGGAAAACCTGAACTCCAAGGGGAATGACCAGGCTGGGGAAGATAATCTGATTTCAGATAATATCTTTAAGACCTGGCAGATGCATTGTGTGATGGGGCAGGCAGCTGACAAGTGCTCCAGAAAACCTGATTTTTATACGGGATAGCAAAGAGCAGCTACAGCTGATGACAGTGTTTTGTCAAACTCTCAGAAAGGAAGAAACACTGTGACAGTTGGCAATGCTCAACCATCTGAGAGCATTTGGCTCCCTCTCAGATAATGCTAAAATTATTAATGTTTCCTGGTGTACACAGAAACACCGATGACAGTGTCTCAGGGATTCAGAATGCTTCGATTGTTTTCATCTGTGGAGCTCTAAGAGCTTCTGTGCAGGTTTGTGCAACCTGCAAGCCATTCATCTGGAACTTTGTAGGTTTGCCTTTGCTTAAGTCAAGGGAGGCATTTTCCCCCAGCCTGGGGACAAGTGTGTCTGACAGGCACAGGAACACTAGTTTGATTATACATGGTCAGTTTGAAGAGGTAGTGTCAATGAGCAAAGAGGAGTGGGAAATCTTCCAGAGATTATTTCATGAAATATACTGCTAGAGGAGAAGAAGATCATGATATCTTAGTAGTTTTGCATCCTGGAGTCGTTTTATCCTTCCATGTCCCAGAAATTGCATCTTCCAAAATAAAGGGTGGCCAACCAATAATACCATAGTTGGTATCTACCATTTCTATACACTACAGAGAGTTTGAGTTCCAAGGGACTGTAAATAGATTTATATTTTTTTTTGGTTGTGATACAAATTTAACAGACTTGGTGGAAACTAAATACTGGTCATCTTCCTGACAAACCAGGGAAACTGGTAGAAAGTATAAAAAGAATAGAATTGTTTTGTCCATAAATCATATGATAGGATGAGGGGAAAAAAACCCAGTGTGACTTCTGGGGGTGATATCCATTACTCACCAAATCTGTTTGCATTCACTAGAAAGAGTCAGTGAAGAGACTATTCTGGATATTGTGTAAGTAGCTTTTCTAAAAAGGTTTTACAAGCTTATTAGGTAGAAAGGAAGCCCTCAAGAGGAAAGCTACTGTTGTGAATTAGGAACTGATTGAAGAGTGGTAATAAATAATCTGGTTGTACCTGAAGATTGTTGGGGTGTCATGTTTTGGGCCTGTGCTTCCTAAGTGAAACAGCAAAGAGATGGATGGTGAGATAACAGACTTTGCTGATGATACGGTAAGATTCAAGTTACGGGGAAAAAAAAGAAATACTGAAATGCTCAAGTGGCAGCCAAAAAGTCAATTCTTGATCCAAATTTATTAGGAGAGAAGTACACAGAATCATAGAATGAAATGGGGTTGGAAGGGACCTCTGGAGATTATCTAGTCCAACTTCCCAGGTTTATTTATGGTCAGGATATCTCTGTGTGAGTGCATATGCTGAGCACTGTCATTTTCTCTGCTTTTGGAAAAGCTAGAAGGGAAATAAAGGGAAATAAAGATAGTCAAAGGGCTGAGATGTCTTCAGAAGGTGATTCAGCAAATTCAATGAAAAGTCACAGACAGTTTTTACCTAAACAGAAAGTTTATGTAGAAAAATAAGTCCTCTGAACTAACAAGTATATAGCAGGAACCACATCATTCTGTTTTCTCTCAGCTCTTGTAGTCTCCCCCTTAATGTCCTTTATTGACTCTTGTATATCCCATACCTACTGGTTCATTTGATCCCACACAGCTAGTACAGCTGCTCCTAGTTAAAGCATCATCTCTAGCCATCACAAGGTTCTGTGCTCTCCTGGTACGGGCTTTACACTCCAGTAGTGCTATTCTGCCTCATATCAAGTGTTCCAGTCTTTGGGCAAAGAAGAAACTGTCAGGTTTTAACCCAAAAACTGACAGTTAAATCATGACTTTAGTGGTGTGCCCTGAATCAGAGTGAGAGTGGGTATAAACTTGATTTGCCCCAGTCGCCCTCATCCTGTGCCAGAAGTAAAGGTACTTCATGGGAGAGGAGGATATGGAAGCAGTTTAAGATATCCCTTAGTAGTTTTGGCTGGGGAAAAAAAAAAATTATTCTTGTTAGTTCATAGCAAGATAAGAACCTTTTTCACCCTTTTACAGTAGGGTCTGTGCACTCCTTGGTGCTTACTGGCTTTGAGGCAAAGGACCTTTAGTCACTGTCTGTTCCCCTCCTAGATAGTTAGAAGGACCCATGTATTTTGTGCAAGCAGAGCACACTCTCAGGAAAGGTTTAAGAAATCATGGCTCGGGACTGACTGATCCCCGGGAGGCTACCAGGCACTGCAGCGTTGATTGCTTTGTAAACCTGATGGAGGTTTACATGCAAATACTCATGAGCATCTCCTCAACTTCTGTGTGATGGAGGGTAATTGGCTACCACTCTGGGCCACAGGAAAAAGTTCCTACTTTGTAACTAAGACTTCATGGCTTCACAGAGGCTTTCATACTGATTTTTTCATCTGCTCTTCTCTTGTGATGCCTGTCATGGTCCTGGCAGAATGTGCCTAAGGAACTCAGGTTGTTTTTTAAAGAACCCAGGAAAAACAGAAAAAGAAGAGGAAAACAAAACCAAACAAACAAAAGAAAGAGAGCCTGGAAACATGTTCTTAAAGATCTTAAATACAGATTCAAAATGAAACATCAAACTAAAGTAGCATAAAGCCATATTTTGTTTACAAAAAAACCACAGTGCACATGTGAAAGGTATGAAGTCAAGACCCAAACTCAATTCCCACAGTTGGTTGACACTGCAGGCGTGACATGTGGTTGTTTCTAGTATTTGGCAGGGGATTTCACAGTAGATTCTTTGCTTTTATCTGCAGGGGGTAGGAAGTGCTCAGGCCCTCACTTGAGGTAGTTATAAATAGTAACTTTATAAAACCAGCGTTGCAAGTCCATGGAAAACTGTAGAGCCAGACAGCAAGAGTCATTGGTACAAATGTATTTGGGAACTGGCGGAGTTGTCTACAGAAGAAAAGGAAAAGGCCAAGCCTGAAGGCTTCAGTTACTTATCCCTAGTATCGAGCAAAGCAAACAAGACCTCCAGGGCTGGGCGCTGTCTTGGCCCTGTGCTTTGATTCAGGCCTGTCTTGGTAGGTTGCACTCCTACGTCTGATCATGACAGGAAGAATAATCTCAGCATTGAATTAAACTCACATATGTGGGTTTTTAATGCCGTGTGTCCATATAGTTGCTTTCACATTTGCTAATCTCTAGAGGCACTGAATTCAGGGAAGTACTGTGGGAGGAGGGGAATGCAGCACTTTGATGGCTGGCTTGCAGATAGTCTTGGTGTGTTTCACTTCTGTATCAGGATGAACTGCAGAATATAATGTCAGGATAAAGAGAACCAGATATTTGCATCATTATGACATAACGTAATGACTATGTTTTACTCCAAGGAACAAAGTTTTAGTGGCTGAACAAATCCTCTGGCAGCAGCTGCTTTTTCCATTCCAAACGCTTTTTTCCCCTTCAAACTGTGAGGGGATCTTGTGATGCTGCTTGTAAAAAGTAACACCATTGACTTGACATTATTTAGGGGATAGGAGGTCATGCCAGCTGCGCTTCAGCGAGTGCAACAGATGTTCCTTCCTAAAAAGGACATGCTGTACTCTTTCTACACTGTTCTGGTGTCTCCAAAATACTAGATATCAAGTGCTGCAGCTTTTGCGCAGGAGTCTTGGCATTAGATATTCACAGTTATTCCTCCACAGGATGACTCAGCCCTTCTTTTACACAAAGAACATGGTTGGTTAAAGCTTTCCAAAAATTGTCAAGTGGAAAAACTTTACAATTCAAATGGAACGTGCCTCTGAGGTTCACTGCTGTATATTTTGGTTTGCTAACGGAGTCCTGCTTGATACATTGGATCTTTTCAGTGAAAACAAACGAGAAAAAGATGAAAACATACTCCCTTAATGACTTTGCTACTCAGTGAGCCCCGATCTGATGTGAGAATGCACTGGGTTGGTTTTAGGCTGCCACTGGTTAACATTCACTGTTTCTGATGAAATACAGTAAGTCCATTGGGAAAGAAAGATATGTAAATGTAATTACAAAAATGTGCTGCATTTAACTTCAGTTTTGCATTTAAATTGACATTATGTAAGGCCAGTCTCCTCTCCTTGCTACTATCCCCAGATTCCACCTGCTGTGTTATGTGCTGCCTTGTATTCGTTTGCTTTGATAAATGAAGTAGCAACGTGTGTTTTATATGAAGGTCCATTAGTCTGGTGCTCAGTTACCAAACAAGGTGATGCTGGGAAACTGGAAGTGTACTAGGCAAAAAGAGCAATTGCTTCTATAGTGCTACCCCTACATTGCTGTTTATAGTCCAAAGTGAATAACATCCAACTAATAATAATTTGATTTATTGGAAGTTGAAAATAATGGGGAGGTGGCGTCATCTTTTCTCTAGGAACTTAAAAATGTCAAAAATTTGATTAAAAGATGAACTCTTGAGGTGAGAGGTGGTAAACCAGGCTTCTGGATGGGTTCTAAAATGAAACCTGTGTTTTTTTTCATTTGCTAATTCTGGAGTTAATCTACTTCTTCCTCCGCCTTTTTATTTTTTATTTTATAAGGGTTTTTTTTTTAATTTAAATAGTACTACAAAGGTTATACAGTTCCATCACAGCATTCAGTCACTGAAATTATATGCTTATACACTTCTTTTCCTTGAGACTAAGGCCAGATGCAATTCTGCAGGATGCAGGTGCACGATGAAGCCCCTTTCATCACCTGAGGTTCAGTTCAAGCACAGGTTCTAGAATGCACAAGACGCTGTGAATTATCAAATTTAAATCACTTTAGCAAGACTTGAACGTTACAAAACTGAACAGTCTGCAGTCCCCAGTGATGTCAACGGGGGTTTGCTACATGCAGTCATCTCTGTGTTTGACTATACGGAGTTCACAGAATATACTGGAGCTCATGGTCTGATTTTCGTATGACTTCAGGTTGTACTGAGACAAATCTAAGTGTGCTACTGTGCTTTTAACTTTCCAGTGCCTCTCTTGTTCAGAGGAAAGAAATTGGAGAAGTTAGTGGGAGATGGACGACTTGTAAAATGGCAAATATTGAAAAGTTTTAAAGTCTTTGAGGATTTTTTTGGAAAAAAGAAAAAAAAAAGAGGATATTAGTAGCTAGTCAAATCGTATTTCTTAAACCTTGCTGTTGACTAGATTGTGGTGACAGAACTCAGTCTCAAAGGTGAAAATATCAGAGATGAGTTTCTCATGAAATCTGTAAATCTGTGTCTTTCATTTGGAAGCTTTCCTAGTTGGTTTTTTGGTTGGTTTTGTATTAAAGAAAAACAACAAACACAAAGCATCCTGTAGATGCAGTGATTCCACTCATGTTAGCAGCACTGCTGATCATCTGGTGAAAGTCCTGTGTTTCTTTCTGATCTAATGTCCCATTGCAACTTTAATTTTTAAATTGTTTGCCTTATTTAGTAACCATTCTAGTTTTCTTGCTGCTTTTTATCTTGGCGTTTTTCCTTCTCTCAATAGCAGCACTCTTGTGCCAACATTGCATCATCCATTCTGCAGCTGAATCTCAAAGTAACATCATCAGACTCTGGTTTCTGTTTAATGGGAACTGCAGTGATTCTGAAAACTCTTGATGTGGGAGATGGTGCAAGTTTAATCTTCCAGTACAGCTCTGGAAGCACAAGGTCTCCTTCAGTGCCCTGCTGCTCTGTCTCGTCATCGCACACCGTGTCTGCAGCTACTGCAGTATTACATTTAAGATTTCCACCTTGAACCCCAACAGCTGTAAATCAGGAATAAGTCCTAATTGACCTCCTCCCCTCCTCCACAGAGCTGCTGTGAAATGACAACACATTGCACACGGTAAAAAAAAATAATAACAACAACTACCCCATATCCTATTTCTCACCTCCTGAAACAGCCCGCACCTGGGTTTCAGTAAGTCAGCTGCACTGTGCTGTTGGTACACAGGGGCTTGGCTTCAGCCCAAGAGCAAGGCTGGTTTTCTGCTGGTCAGATGTTGCCTGGGAAGGCAATACTTCATGCACAGCAGGGCTCAGTGTTGTCCACCCAAATGCCATCTTTATGCAGTTTGCTCTGAGGGTAGGGTTTTTTTAATTGTGGTATGAGTTAAATGATGAGTGATTACCCTGGAGACAATTTTGTATTTCTATGAGCCTCACGGGAAACAATAGCCTCGTGCTTGTTTATGGCTCAGATGTTTTCCTCTTGTTAATAAACAGGATGGATATAGGAATTCAGGTTGACAAAATGTTTTGCTTTGCACTTGTAAAGTATTTTTCTTCAGGGTGCCTCTTGACTCGCGCTCCAACAGGTCCGATGTCTTTCCTATACTGCAAACTCCAGAGCTGGATGCAGTACTCCAGGTGGGGTCTCTCCAGAGTGGAGTAGAGGGGCACAGTCACCTTGCTTGACTTACTGGCCATGCTTCTTTTGATGCAGCCTAGGATTCCTGGGCTGCGAGCACATGTTGGTGGCTATGTCCAGTTTTTCACCCACGACTATTCCCAATCCCTCTTTGCAGGGCTGCTCTCAATCCATTCATCCCCCATTCCCTACTTGTATTGGGAATTACCCTGACCCAGGACCTTGCAAGTCTCAAGCAAGTTCTTTATGATAGGTGAATAGGTTTATCTCTGTGGAAGAAAGTGTGAAAGTGAGATAAAGTAATTTGCTCAAAACCACCAAGAAAGTAAGTGTCAAAATCGTAGGATTAAAACTCTGTAGCTTTGATTCCATTTCAGGTAGGGTCCAATAGGAGCAATTGCGCCCCGTCGGGGGGGGGGAACCTTGGCCACATCACACTTTGTACAAGCTGCACCTGAGTACTGAGGTCTCCAGTGGTGGGTTCATCAGAGGCCATTTGTATAAGAATCAGTTATATTTATTTACTTGAAATGTTTGTTATGTGGATGTAGTGGAATTTCTCTGTTGCAGGAGTTTTCTGTTTAGCGTTCATCTGAGCTGTTTAGATATGGCCAAGTGGCTACATAACCTCCAGGACCGTATAGATCTTCTAAGGGAAGTAATTTTTGACCTTTGTCCTCAGTTTTCTTCTTCTCTACTACACTGCTGAATTGGAGTCTAGGTTTGAAAGCAAAACCAGACAAGGAGAGATCACAATGAAATATTTTGCTCAGATTTGAAAGTTTCCTGTGGCTGCATTTCTCCTTCATATAGGCTGCCTCCACTCAGTAGATATTGCTAGGCTTTAGTAGAAAAAGGTATTTCTACTTCATACGTGATACCTTTTGATATTTTGAAACTTGGTTTTGTTCCAGTTTGGAATGAAAATGGCAAGTCTCGCTGGAGGTGGATGGTGATTACAAAGGTGTATTGTCTTCTTGTCATCATCCGTGACTCAAGGTTCCCAGCCTTGAGGCAGTTTGCGTGGCTGGAGATTGGTGTATAAATATTTATGAACTTAAGCAGAGGACTTAGTAATACTGTCACAGCTGTAAAAACTTAATTAAATGTCACTGGGAAGCTCTGCTGGTTGCTGTCATTCAGTCACTTTGGTGCCATGTTGTAGCATAGCTCCTGGTATAGTTTTGGTCCAAACTAGCCTTCTCCAATGATTCCTGGGCAGACTTCAGAGGACGGCATCATGCATGGCTCCTGTTGGGTTGTGTGCGTGAAGATTGGAGGGAAGAGAGTTGCCAGATGTGTTTGCTTGTGGTCTGGGCTGACTGTTCCCAGGGGGGCTGCTCAGCCTCCCAAGTTAGAGCAGGGAGGACTTTAGCCTAGTAAGGATTTTTAAAGCAATTAAATGCTTTTCTTCTCTTGCTGATTTTTCTTAAAAATAACTTTCAGAGATCTGTGCTCATTCTGAAGTGACTTTTTTTTTTTCTTTTTTAAATTAGGAATCAAGTTAAAAACAAGTCATTATACTATCTCTGCTGGTCACTTCAGCCCCAGAGGAGCTGCTGTGTCAGCCTGTGGGGCATTTCACACTGGTAGGCACTCTGCCATCTACTTTTCTCTGTCAAACTCCCCTCAAACCATTCCCTGATGGCAACTCTGACAACTGTGAGAGCTCCATGGGATCGATTTTGTTAGTGTGCTCTTGCAGTTGAAAGACAAGAGGCAAGTAGAAATGGTGGGTGCTCCTTGAAGCCAAACAGCAACAATATGTTGGCACTGCAGCTTGTCCCACCTGGCCCTAAAGCCAAAGGCCCATGGCATCCCACGCTGATTTTCCCTCTTTCCTCTCTTCCTCCAGTACAGGGAAACCCTCTGTCCCTCTGAGGGGAACTTGTTTTCTGTGTCCAGCTGTGTTTGGGTTCTTTATTTGTGACACTGTAGGTGAGACTGGCTGTTAAAGCAGCTGTGTTTTCCTGAGGTGTGTTTTTTCCATTCAGGGGATGCTCTCTGGAGCTAATCCAGATCACCTGAAAGCCTTTTTTTCCATTTTAGCAAACCCATTTTACCTCAAGCAGTTCCACCTGGCATGGAGCTGCTTGCAGAAGGCAGGCTCCGCATTGTCCCTTGTCAGAGCCCTGATGGCATCAAACAACGGGGTCCCCTCCACATGTTGGTGTGGCACGTGAAGCCCCTCTGCTGCGTGATTTCTGAAAGCCACTCCTGTCCACAGGGATGCACTTGGACTTAATTTAAACCTCCAGCTGCTTTAATAATTCTCGGGAGACATATAGGTAGTGGCTGATCCCCAGAAATCTGGCAGAGATTAGGGATTAATAAAGTACAGACACTACCATTTGGCCTTGGTCAGGAAGTGAGGCCTTGGGAAGTTCTGTGTCTGTGTGTTTTGAGTCTTTCAAGGTGGACAAGTAAAGTGACCCTTTGATAATTCTAGAAGGGAAGGACAGGAGCAGAAAGAGTGCTCATACAAGCCTTTCCTGGCTGCGCAGCATATCCTTCATTAATGGGATGGGTTTAGTGAGAGAATATGTGATTCTTTCAGTGAATAAATGAAGAAGAAGCTGGCCAAGGCTGTATCCAGAAATGTGCTTGGAGAATTAAAAAAAGTAAATTGGAGAAATGTAAACATATAAATTCCTTTGCCAGCTTTTCTGGCAGTTTGTTTCCACTTACAAACACCTAGGAGTCCCTCAAATGGCAAAATGGCAGCTACATAGTTAGCAGTAACTCAGTTTCAAGCTAATTTAGCTACTTACACTCTTAGGCTGTGAAACAGATAATTAGATCATGATCTTCTCCAAATCCTGCTGATTATTCCCATTTATTTTATTCTGAATATTCTTTGCTTTATCTGTACTTTTAGGGAACTCTATTTCCTTGTTTAAAAAAATGTGTCTTTCATGTTCACATTTTTTATTATGTTGTCTATCCCTTCGATTTGCAAGTAAACTATATTTTTAAGGTATTTTAAGAAAACGAATGGATCAAGAGGTTTAAATCTCTTTTTGTATTGTTTCCCCCTCCTGTGGTTTTTCCTCATATGAAATGTGATTCTTCTGAAAGGCATTACCTGGAACAGTTCAAAGGACTGTGTTGCCTTTAAAGAAGGGGTCGCATCTTATGAATAGCATGCCAAGGGGGGAAATGTTTCTTCAGTATTATGTTGTTCATGAGGGTTTCATATTATCGGGTTGAAGGGAACTTAACAAGTGCTACTTTGTCACAGGAGGTTTTCTCTAACACAGTGATGTATAGATACACACACACACACATACGTACAAGAGCAACATCCGACCCTGTCCCATTATACCTTATACCCCCAGTACACAAAACTAAAACAATCTTCCTGTGCCAGCATTAAGAGGAATCCAGAAACTATCCCAACCCCAAGCCCTTTATGTGTACTGTTTGTCTGGTGACTTTGGAAGCAGTCTTTATGTCACTTGGATTGATTAGCATTGGGTGGTTAAGTGACTTTTTGGTGGGACAGCATTATGCTTTAAACACGGCAAGCATGGTGACTTACAAAAAAATGGGACTAGTGTCCCATCGTGGTCAGCTTGGCACAAACGAAAAAAAAATGTGAATTTTCTTACTCTGCAGCGTAAGATGCATTTGTTGATTTTGGGACAAGAATAGTGAGGCAATCACTTGTGTGGCTCAAAGTAGCAGGAACTTCCTGGTAATAATGTGATCATTCTGTGTAAATGGATTTACATGAGGAAGAGACGTAAAGAAACTCTAATGCTGCTTTTTGTAAAGAGGGCTTTTCACTTTGGGTAAAAATGGGCTTGGTTTGAATAAGAACAAGTTCCTGTAATTGAAATAGGCATTTTGTCACCTTCCAGACTCCTGGAAGGAGCAATTTCATAGTCTAGTAAAGCTGTGTCAACTCTGAACGACTGTTAGTAAGCAGTTGTCTGTACTGCCAATAAGCACTAATACTTTTTCATACGAAAGTCTGCTGTGAGTTTCCACAGCTCCTGTAACACCCTTTAAAAATGTTTGTTCATCATACCGTTTATCTTGGGTTTATCAGAAATGGAAGCTGAGTCAAGCCATACCCTTTGCAGGGAATGGTGTTTGCAAGTGAGAGGAGAACTGTAATGTAGGAAAGTTGAGACATTATGCCTAAAAAGTACAGGGAACAAGGAGTGACTGGGGCTTCCAGGAAAGAACAAGTAAGATGCAGACATTGATGTGGCCTTGGGAAAAGACACTATGCAGAAGTAGAAAACTTTTTATGAAGTTACATAAATACCCAGAAGTTTGAAGATCAGAAAAATTCAGTTTTTCAAGCTTTGAACATTTCCTGTGGTAACATTAGAAGGCATAATTTTTCTGTTTGTACACTCATGTGGGAAGAGACAGTGTAGGACAAAAGGGTTGGGTTTGCATCCTCCAGCTGTGGTTGATGGGTTTTTTTCATCACCTTATGCTCAAAGTATTTTTCTGTTAGGGACAGTAATTTCCATGGGAGATGCTAAATCTTCCCCTCCTTTTTATTACCATTTTGTTCTGTTCCCCTCAAATTCAGAATTAATTATTTCTAAGTAGAGTTGATTCTTCTAAAAAGTTTTGTAAGCCCTTTCAAACTTTTCCTTAGAGTCACAAAGAGTGTTGAGATTTATTTTTTTTTAGTCAACAAAAAAGCTTTATATTTTTCTCCTTCAGTTTAGCAGGTCTTCTGAACCTTGAATATAACAACTTTTATCTGTCTCAAGGGAAGCAGTCTCCAGAGTCCTGCTTATCTGTAATTATACCTATAATCTGCAGTAACCTTTTATCTCAAAGAAAATTGGTTACAAAAGGGAAATGCTATGGAAGCAAGGAATATAGACTTTGTATTTAAGTAGCTGGCTGATAATTAAGTGATTTGGAAGAGGTCAACCAGTACTTTGCAGTAGTATTTTTAAAACTCAAGTGACCAAAAATAGCACTATTTATTCTCTTGTAAACGTGGACAAAATGATAACTTTTACTTTCCTGCCTGTTCAAAATGGATGCTTGGCCGTGGTACAAAGTGATATATGGATTTAGAAAGATTTATTTGTTGGCAAATCAGCAATTTATCTCAAATATAGGAAAAATAAAACATGTTATCTTTTTATAGAATTTTTATAGTTTGACCTTCTCATCAGCTGTGGAAGACACATAAAAAAAACCTCAGGCGGCAGGTTTGAAAAATGTGGTTATGTACATATAATCACTTGTAATGTTTCTGTATGTTTGCCATTTTGACAACTGGGAATCCTCAGAGCTCATAAACTGAGCCAATTCTATTCAAATTCAGAATATTTCCTGATCTTGTAGTAGTGTTGAATTCTGGGCAAATAATCCAACCTGCTGACTTGAACTGGAAGCAGAAACACGAGACCAAGCTGTTCCCTGAATTAACTGCTTCTGCTTGAGCTGAGCATGTCCCATACCCTATGATCTCTCTCAGTGCGTGGTATGGGAGCTGAAACATCCTTTTTCAAGCTGGGGCGTACAGATATGGATAAAATGTTTAAAGCACCTTAAGAAGGAATGGAACCATGTGAAGTTATTCTCAGGAATTTTCATTGGGCTCTATTTATTGTGCTGAAAATCAACAATGAAATCTTAGAAAGCAGATCAATGTAAACTCATTAGTCAAACAAAGTAAAACTGTTTTCCTTTCCAAATAGTTGATTTTTTTGGCCTGGTTGCTGGGTTTCTCTAGGCTGTGGTGGAGGTCTGGGAGGTCAGGTTGGTTGTCTGCGTCCTTCAGCCTGCATTTTTCAATGAGGGCATCCCCTTGCAAATGTGGTGGGCCTGGCTGACTTGAAGGGAGTTCTTGTGCCTGCTTTTTCTCTCTTCCATTAGCTTGGAACACTCTTCTGATGCTCTCTAAGCCATTATGGAGTCTATTGCAGGATTGGGAAATGCTATTTCTTAAATTCAATTAGGATAACGTTCCAGATGATTTACAAGTATCCTCTAATTGTATTACATTGCAAAAATACTGTGTAGCCTGGATCCAAGCAGAGAATGTTAATACAGCTTTCATGTGTCTTCACAACCCCACCCTTCACTACTTTGATTGAACAGCAGGAAAGGAAAGAAAACCTCCCTCGCAGCTTTCCAAAACAATTGCAGTACTTTTGTTCCTTTTGCTTCAGTTTGGCTTGCAAAAAATTACAGCTTTGGCTTCATAGCAACTGCTATAATTACAGCTGCAAAAGGATTTCAATTATAGCACCATTTTTTTCACACTTTCTTACCTTCTCAGTGGACTGCATTTTGGGGAATGAAATTTTCCATGTGGCATGGCTGTGAGAAGTAGAAGAAATGGGACTTTTCTCTACTTGTCCTGTGGTTTGGGAAAGGTTGAAAAAAATATGCTTGAGCCATTTTATTTTTTTGTCTCTTTAATGTCTCCACCGACAGCTTGCGTTTGACAAGATGAGTAAATGCAACTGCTGAAGACAAGATAGTCTTTCTCAAAGAGTGTATTTTAAAAGTTTGAAAAATAAAAGTGGTTACTCATAATCTCATGGTAATAAAATAAAGGTCTGAAAGGTCTTCGAGTGCTTTCAAGGGAAGGGCTTTTACAATCAAAGCCTGAAAAATACTCTTTGTGACCTACTGTAGTTAGGGTTGGATGCCACATAATGAGGATGCCCCAGGGACACCATGGTGGGAAGAGAAAGTGTCAGAGAGCTGCCATCCTGTTGGGATTTGGGGAATACCTATGGAAGAGATAAAGGTCCCCCGGGG
>VXBJ01002726.1:0-39482 GCA_013400055.1 Nycticryphes semicollaris | reverse complement strand
GGGTGTAATATCCTTCAGTCTTTGAATAGCGGCTTCAATGAGTATCCATCCTGTCAGGCTCAGGGGGAAGGTGTTGAACCCTGTAGGTGATGAAATACATATTTTGAAAGGAAAAGTACCTGAGAAGAAGGCAAAAGTTGACATCTCAGTGTTTAATTCCCAGTTAAGATGTCTCTCTGCTCTTGTTGACAACTGCTGTGGGGAAGCCCACTGCCCCTGGTGAGGGGTGCACTGCAGCTTTGTACAGCAGCACATCTGTGGAACGTGCTCTTTGGAAATCCCTCAGCAAAGTCAGATGGAGCTCCAAGGCCAAGCACACTTTTCAGACTTGAGGCTGAAGCTGAGAGCCAAATATCCAGCACTATGTCAGTCAGTCTGACGGGGAAGTAGAGACAGCATATGTTTCTGTGAATGTGTATGTGCCTCTGGTACATTTTTAAGGGATCCATTTGATTGTTGTTTGTTTTTTAAAATTCTCATTGTTCATCAAAGATTGGGAAGTGCTGGTAGCTGAAGAGGCCAAGATCTTATAACTGACTCCCAATAAGATTGGGAATTGACGGTGAGATTAATGACAAGGAGTACACGTCCAGCTTGGACTAAAAGGTGAATCTGGAGATACAAACCTGTTCTTCTCTAGACTGTCTTGACAATGCAATGACTCCCAGTACGTGCTGTATTCCTCGCAGCACACAGAATGAATGTGAAGATGCTGGTTTCCTACAAGCTTTACCTTCTCCTTCCAACTCCTGACCATACTGTTTACAGCTTGAAAAGCCTACCAAAATGTTAATCTGAGCTTTTTTTTGCCTGAGTTGGAGTCTTTGGGTACTACTAGGAGAAGGATGGTGGAGGAGATACACTTTGTGACTGCAACAAAAGTAGAACAAGCCAATTATCAAGAGTGCTTCTTCTTAGAAGCAGAATCCCACTTGTGTATTTGCTTTTTCCCCCACATGCACTTACCTCACTTCCACATCATGGGTGAAAGATTCAGAAAACCTATGGCTAGATAGAAATGATCTAATTCATTATTCATACAGCTGGAATTAGTTGGCATAACCTGTGTTTGATTGGCAGACCTGGTACCTGGGCTGTAGTCCTACTTCTGCCCCTGCAACATCTCATGCTATACCTGCTGTTATGCAGGACTAAACTAGGTTGTTGAAATTAACTCGCTCTGAACAGACTTTTTAATGAGAAGGCAGCTGAGCCCTCTCTGAGTCTGGCTCTTCTAAGAGCTATGCCAGTGCTGATGGACCAGTGGCCCTATGGATGGAAGAGGTAGCCTGATGTTGCAGCCAGATGTATGTAGTGTGGAAATACAGCTGCTATGATTGGAGGGGCACGATCAGTCTGCACGGTGCCGGGTGGTCTGCAGCAGGGTTCCGTGGGGAAGCCTCTGAGGCTACTCTTCACGTTTGTTGTAAAAAGTGGCTTTGTTTTTCCTGCTGAGTTTTTCACATGGGCTGCCTCCACTCATCCTCTCTCCAAAAAACATTTCCTTCCTCTGCTGCACTTTGTTCTTGTTTCCCATCTGGCCTGCCAGATATTTGTATTGTAGTAGCAGAATCATAGAATGGTTAGATTTGGAAGGGAGCTTAAAGATCATGGAGTTCCAACCCCCCTGCCCTGGGCAGGGACGCCTCCCACCAGACCAGGTTTCTCCAAGCCCCATACAGCCTGGTCTTGGACCCCTCCAGGGATGGGACAACCACAGCTTCTCTGGGCAACCTCTTCCAGGGTCTCACCACCCTCACAGTAAAAAATTTATTTCTGGTATCTAATCTAAATTTCCTCTCTTCCAATTTAAAGCTGTTAGCCCTTGTCCTGTCACTCCACTCCCTGACAAAGAGTCCCTCTCCAGCTCTCCTGTAGCTCCCTCCAAATACTGTAAGGCTGCTCTAAGGTGTCCCTGCAGCCTTCTCTTCTCCAGGCTGAACAACCCCAACTCCCTTAGCCTGTCTTCATAGCAGAGGTGCTCCATCCCTCTGATCGTCTTTGTGGCCCTCCACTGGACCTGTCCCAACAGTTCCATGTCCTTTCTCTGTTAAGGACTCCCGAACTGGACCCAATACTCCAGGTGGGGTCTCATGAGAGCAGAGTAGAGGTGTAGAATCACCATGCGCAACCCAGGTGGTTTTAGGAAGGTGAGGGTATACTTTACACTTCATTCAGTTCAGAGATGGGTGGTCTAGTTTTAGATTGCTTTATTGCTCGCTGAATATGTGATTTTTCCAGCAGACAGATGGATAGCAAGTAAGGTGAGTTAAAAACAGCACCAGGAGTTTTTAAGAATAACTTTCAAAGTGAGAATGTGCAGCATCTCCCTTTCTTTTTTTGGTTGAAAAGCTCTGCAGTGTACTTTGTATATCAACAACTCCTGAGAGCGTTGTAAATGGCTGTGGAGGTGTTCCTTAGGCCGACCAAAGCCCAAGTGCTTGCCTTATGCAGGAAGTGCCACAGAAGTTTTATAAAGCAGCAAGACATTTTTCTGCCTTTCCCCCAACTGTATGCCCCTTTCCTTTCCATGGCACACCTTGTCAGGGCCTCCTGCCACTCACTCCCCTCTAGGGAGGTTTGCAAGATCTGAGCTAATGAGTCAAGAGTGGGTTGAGGACCTGTGGGATTGACTGGTCTAGCCCATGCTTCTGCTCTTGAAAGTATACATATATTCAATTGAAACACAGGAGATTTAGATTAGCTATTAGGAAGAATTTCTTTACTGTCAGGCTGGTGAGACACTGGAACAGGTTGCCCAGAGAAACTGTGGAGGCCAGGCTGGATGGGGCTTTGAGCAGCCTGGTCTGGTGCAAAGTGTCTCTGCCCATGACAAGGATGCTGGAACTAGATGATGTTTTAGATCCCTTCCAACTGTAACCATTTTTTGTTCTTATCCTACCCCAAAGAGGGTAGGGATATCATTTTGCCTTCTTAGAATCTGTGAATTTTAAGAATCTTTGTATTTTATTCAAGTGGCAGTGGGGGACAGAAAGATGAGTCTCCATTACAGGTTATGTATAACCACGAGCCATGTGGTCCAGGAGTCTGGTAACGTGTTTGTAGCAGGTGGCAGCAGCAGTGGTGGCAGGAAAGAGCTGGAGACTGCTGGAAGGACAGAAGCTGACTTTAAGAGTAGGCTGAAAGATCTTTTCGGAAGCTGTGCAGAGGAGCTTGAAAACTGTTTCTTGCTGTATGTTACTGCTGTATTCAGAGAAGTGAGACTTTGCATACACTGGTCATAGGAAAACAAGACTGCATTTTAAGTTTCAGCTCCTAACAGAAGTGGAACAGATTAGAGAGGTTGTGGAGTCTCCTTCTCTGGAGATATTCAAAACCTGCCTGGACGCGTTCCTGTGTGACCTGATCTAGGTGTTCCTGCTCTGGCAGGGGATTGGACTGGATGATCTTTCAAGGTCCCTTCCAATCCCTGATATTCTGTGATTCTGTATGAGTTGGAAATATGTCCAGTCTTGACTGTTGCTGATTAAGCTATTCTCCCTTCCCATCCTTTTCAAATGGTCTTTATTTTTTAGGTTGCCATGCTTTTTGGGGTTTGCTTGTTAGGCTAATGTTCATTCTCTGTGGGGATTGCCCAAATCAATTCTTAAGTAATAGCTTGCATTCAAACCATACGTGGTGTTTACCTTGACAGAAAGCCAATTTTAAGTTTATGTGGGATGTGTGTGTGTGTTTAAGAAGCAGTCCTAAAGCGAGCCTAGGGGGGCTAAGCTTGAAGTTTGAACACGATTGATAATCAAGTACAGGTCTTCCAGAAATTTTCTGGTGTATTGTTTTTGTAGTAAATGGTTGGTTTGTTACAGTATGGTGTAAAACACAGGAAAAGAAGCAGAATATGTTAAAGTTTTAGGAAATAGAAAGAAAAACAGGGGCCTATTCTGAACTGTTATCCTCTTCATAGCTTGTGCTGCTGACTCAAGGCTGGGTTGCAACTCATGATACCACCCAGGATTTTTCAGAGTGGAGAAATGGTTGGACTAAGGACAGATTTTGAAAAACAGGGACTTGAATGGCATCTCTATCAATGTAGGAACCAAATAACAGCAACAGCTATAAGCATGGTCAGTTGGAAGGGTTAGCAGTTGATTTATGTGTCAAGCTGTATGTACATTCATGTACCCGGAGGTCCAAAGGGAATGCAAATGGGCAGCTGCCATTTAAGGAGGAATTTCCAGAGAAACCTAATTTTGGCTAGTGCTTTGGCTCAAAGTTTGAGTGTGACAATACTCCTTTAAAAGTTGTCATCTGAGACATCAGTATGTGAACTCTTGGTCTTGGGAGTTGTTACTTAAGGAGTTTATTAAAATTCTACCCATCAAGTTGGAAAGTATAAAGATGTTTTCTTGGACCAAATACTTTATAAATAGGTATTAAAGGTGAACAGGCACGAAGGTTGTGTAAAGTACCATATTCAAAGTGTGTAAGTTCTTGGTTTTGATGTGTCATAAATGTGTTTCAGGGCTGCACAGGTGCAGTAGGACAGTGTGTTCATCTGCATTTCATCTTTGAGGCAATGGCTTCATCAATTAGGTGTCCAGGTTTTCGCTTCTTTCTTTACCTTGTTTTGCAGTAGAAATTATTTCTGGCCTTTGTACATTGAGTAACCCAGATTTTGTTTGAAAAAGATATTTTCCCCTTACTGGGTTTCCAGGGAAAGAGATTAACGAACCTTCCTATCTGTTATTCTGAATCATAGCGTAATCACGGCCCCCCTGGGTAGCGAGTTTTCATTTTGAATTCCACTTGCATTAGCCAAGAAAGTAAACTGGCAAACGTTCAGTCTTTATGTAATTTCATCTTTGCAAAGCAGATAATGTTACTGTGGCTTATGTAATATATAAATAATACCACAAGTAGCTCAATTATTATTTCCTAAAGTGTTATGGTTGAACAGTGCTACATCTACCTGTCTTGGCCAAGGATTTGAAGCTCTATTGAAAGTTTCATCCATCTACAACAAGCTGGGAAATTGCTGGCAGCGAGCATTTGTTATTTTAGGATCTTCAGGAGGATTTGTAATATATTTTTATGTTGTTTTGGGGTTTTTGTTTATTTTTTTAAATGCCCATTCCAAGGAAAAGATGTGGTTGTTAATTTGGTCAGTTCTAAAGGTAGACCTTTGAGATTATTTGTGCTGCAGACTGGCAGTGAAAGGAGTGGAAAAGTCAATTGAGGCTATTTCTACCTAACGGAAAGGGTTTTCCTCTCAGAGGCCTTGGAAAAACTAGCTGGAGGTCGATGCCTACTACCGTAACATGATCTTTATTTTTCCTTTTCTGCTTCCCTTTTAAATGTCATACGCTGAGAGAAGCCTGTTCTTTACTGATGAGTAGTGGTAAAAACAGGTTTCTATGGAAAGAGAATTCCACCCACTATAAATAAAAAGAAAACCTAAAAATCATTCCATATTTTGAACAAAATAGAGCTTTGCAAAAAGTAAGCCTTGTCTTTTCTGTCATTTGTGATGTCTCCTTTTATTCTTCCTTGCCTGACTCAGATTTCTTTAAAAAGAATCAGATCACCTGTGGGCGTCCCTAAATCACTTCTGCCATCTAGGTTTAAACACCTACTGTGTTGCATGGAGTTTTTTATGGGACGCTTTTCCATTTTTAGTAAAAACTTTGTGTCTATTGAACTGCACTATAGTAGTAAGTTTAGAGTATAAATTTGTAGTGTTATTTGGAGCACAAATTTGCTGTGTTTTGTGGGTGTTTTCATGATTACAAAGATTTCAAGCTGTCATGCTTTAAATGGGTCTGGATGGTAAGGAAGCTGAGAGTAGCTGTTTGGACATGTGCAATACCTTTACAGAGAAAAGGTAGAGGTTTCTGAACTCGTGTCCCTTCCTGTGTTGTTCTCTAAGGTGATAAAACAGTTCTGACATTGCCTGGCTACTCCATGGCACCCGAAGCAGGGCCATTGTTTCTTGTGGTACACCAGCTGTACTCTGTCCTCTCGGAGTTTATGTGGGAGTCTCTTCCTCTGTGATTACAGCCTCTTCAGAATAAAGTTATGATGCATTGATGAAATAAATCCCAGTGATAATACTGGCCCATCATTTGATGATGGTAATAAAACTGTTCATATACACAGGCAAAAGTGCTTCATTAAGTACTTATGCATTTTGTAAAGAAGGAGAATTCCTTCATATTTCATGTGCATTTGTAAATATGGATGATGTCAAATAATGTTTACCAGAAATAAACATACTAAAACTGTCCAGAGTTGCNNNAAAAAAGAAAAAAAAGGATTGTACAAAATCTGTATGTGTAAATTTTAATACTGGGGTAGCAGTTTAATCTGAAAAGGAGATGTCATTGTAGGGTATAAGCGGGATTACTTCTAAGGACATTCTTCAGGGATCCACAGAAAGCTTAAAATTAAAGATTTGAAAATAAATACAAAATTAATTCTATATTTTGCAGATAACACAAAAATACTTGGTTAAAAGAGGAGGATAGGGATTTGTTTTATAAAGTGCTTTGGGTCAGCTACTAAGCTGAGCCACTCAAGCAGAGTTTATTTCAGTCCAGCTAAACAGGAGGTCAGACATCCAGGAACGAAGACTGTGGGTCCCACCTACAAAGAGGGAAGGGACTTCTCTCCTGAAAGCAGGGGCCTTGAGAAGAATTCAGGGTCATAGCAGACCAACAATTTAACATGACTCCCCAGCTTGATGGTTGGCAGAAAGGAGTCATGAGTCCTCTGGGTGCACAGACAGAGAGAATGGTACCTTGGAGTGATTCTCCTGCTGTACAGATCACTGCTTTGGCTGGGGCTACAGTTGCATGCTTGCTCTTTAGATGATGTTGTAAAGAACTCTAAAGCCTGTGTGCGTGTCCCAGGGAAGACCTCACTTGGAAATCTGAACTAGTCATTGTGTTAATTTTAATGAGGGCCAAAAGGCACCTGAGAAAAGGTATTGTAGCAGAGAAAGGCAAGACTGAAACCTGTGGCTCAAAGGTGATGCCACATGTGCTTCAAGAAGCCAGACCCAGAACTTCTTAAGTTCAAGAGGGATTACTGTAGGGCCTAAGTACATTCATTTCTGGAAAATATGCTGTAACTAAACAAATGATTTCATGTAGTGCAGGATTAACAAATGAGATGGGATGTCTAGGATATATGAGTAGGCAGAGTACTGCCTCTTAGGATAATTTATTTTTACAAAAATGAGAATTTCAAGGAGCATCATTAGTATCTCAGTGTTTGTTTCTAAGAGTTTCCTGTTGATAAAGTAAGGACAAACTGTAACAGAGCAATATCAGTTTCCCTGTGCTGGCTTTTTGAAGCAGTGCCAAAGCAGAGAGATAGGGCAAAATCCCCAGGCAGTGGGATAAAAAAGAGCAGGAAGATACACTTTCTGAACAAGTAATAGAGAAATTAAGATAAAGATAGAACTATTACAACTTTCTAGTGCCAGTGGATCTGTATTTGACACAGCATAGTTCTGACAATATTTAAGATGCTGTTGATAAATGTCTAAGCCTAGACAAAGCCATGCAATGCGAGTTGGTGTATGAGCAGGCTGTGCTGGGAGTCTGATGCACGCTTTGACCTGTGACCATTTCATGAAAGACTCTCCTCGTGTCTTGAATCCAGCCACCCAACCTATTTTTCACACACAGCTCTTATTCTTTTGTTTTCCTTAGCTATCACTAGGCACTTAGAGGTGGTTGGTGGTGATTTTCAGTGTTTGGTATGTGCTCCTTGCAGGGTCAGAGTTTTGCCATTCCTGGACCGTGGCTTTGGTTTGCTTTTCTTCTTCGTCTCCCCTTCACTTTGTCTTTCCCAAGCTCCGAGTGTTGTGCTTCTGATGCACTTGCAGCTCTCTCCAACTACTCCCTGGCCTCTGCAGTTGCTCCTTGCACTGTCTGATGTTTTTCCCCTGACGTGCTTACTGTTTTCTGATCTGCTCTTAGTTCAGCGTGGCATCCCAGCCAATTTGGAATGAGTAGACCCAGGAAAAATATGTTCCAAAAATTCATGCAGTAAGAAAACCAGAGAAAGGCTTCACCCTTTAAAATGAAACAACCTCAGCTTTGACCTGGTTTCATATCTCGGGTGAGGATATTTACTGCTGTTGGTGCTGTGAGCTGTAGCACACAGCCTTTGCCAGTTGAGTTACCCAAGGGCAGTGGTGCCCTGCTGCCTGCCTCCAAACCAGAGAGCAATAAAGAGCTCTTGTTCCTTTCAGAGCTGGAAACAAGGGTCAAAGAGGTCTCTCTTTGGCTGGTGTGATGTTGGAAGCTGCATCCTGGCAGGGGTCTGCCATGGCGAGTGTCAGATGTGTTATTGGCTCTCACGATGGAACCAGTTCCACTTGGCTTATGGGTGAGACCTGGAAAGATGCCTTTCTCCACAGTATTGACTTTGGTTTTTGATGGGCGGCTGTTTGCAGAGGAGGTAATTTTGTTTCACAGCCCTTTACAGAGTAGTGCACAGTGTGCTCAGAGTACCACACAAAGGATTATGATAGGGAGGAAAGTAATGGTTATTTCTGGGACGCCCAAGGAGAGAAGCTGGGCAAATAGAGGAACTGCGGAAAAGATGAGTTTTCTGATAATCACAGAATCTCAGGGATTGGAAGGTACCTTGAAAGGTAGTCCAATCCCCCTGCTGCAGCAGGAACACCTAGAGCAGGTCACACAGGAAAGCCTCCAGGTGGGTTTGGAATGTCTCCAGGGAAGGAGACTCCACAACCTCTCTGGGCAGCCTGTTCCAGTGTTCCCTCACTGTGTAGAAGTTTTTCCTTACATTTAAGTGGAACCTCTTCTGTTCCAGCTTGCACCCATTGCCCCTTGTCCTGTCATTGGCCATCACTGAGAAGAGCCTGGCTCCATCCTCCTGACACTCACCCTTTACATATTTATAAACATTCATGAGGTCACCCCTCAGTCTCCTCTTCTCCAAGCTAAAGAGATCCAGCTCCCTCAGCCTTTCCTCCTATGGGAGATGCTCCACTCCCTTCATCACCTCTGTGGCTCTGCCCTGGACTCCCTCAAGCAGCTCCCTGTCCTTCTGAAGCTGAGGGGCGCTGTCATGTCTTGTTGAGATTCATGTGAAGTTACTTTATACAGTGAAAAAATAGAATTATCAGATGGAAACCACTGACAACAATAAAACAACAGTTTGAATGTTGCTGAAATATAGCACAAGCTATTTCTGCTCTATTACCCGCACACGCTGTCAGGTGCACTGTGAGCTGTTCACAGATGAAGGGGAAGTCAGACAACATTGCTGGTTTTGGAAACAAAAGTGGTTTTTGTTGCCTGATACAAACAACATTTCAGGTGCTCTGCATTCTGGCATTTGTGTAATTTTGTATCTCAGCCTGGTGTGCTGAACACACACACACAAAGCAGATCTTGGGGTGAATCTGGTTGGATTTGCCTCCATTAGATGAGAGGAAGATGCTCCCATTCAAAAGAGCAAACTGGGCAGGTCAAGATTATTCTACAGCTCTACAATACAAGATGATATCTAGTGCAGATAAACTTGACATTTTATAAATTTTTGTTACATTATGTCTTCCTAAAAACAGAATAAAAAAAAAAAAAGCCAGTCTCCTCTCCTTCTTCTGATACTTTCTTCCTTATTACTCACACTGGTTGTAATCTCCTTCAGACCTCTCCCCAAGGATTTGTGTGTATTTATCTGGCACAGCCTGCAGCTGGGCAGGAGCTAACTCTGTCTGCCCTTACCTGGCTCTTCTGGTGTCCCTTCCCTGCCCCAAAACCACGGTCTATTCCAGTTATCCATTCAGAGTCAATGCACAGAGTAGGCTTCTGCCTAGCACTTAAATGTCTGTTGCCACCAAAGTGTTACGTGTTGTGGAATGAGAGGTGGGGCTGTGAGGAAGTGCCGCTGTTGGGATGAGCACCCTTGTCCTGGTGGATAACGTTAAAATAATCAAAAGTAATCAAATACAGGCTGCAGATGCGTAAAGTAGCAATACGTGCATGTAATCATATTTTTGGCTCAAACCTTATTACAGTAAAATAAGAAATAAGAAAAAAATAAACTATATGGTATTGCAGATAAAAAGGGCCATTTTCTCCATTTCTCATGAATGTACCTCCAGCTTCAGAGTAGAGCTCTTGGCTTTTATCTGGGCAACTGTATGGTTTACATGTATTTGCAGAAACATTTGCTGTGTTTATTTTTAAAGCCAGCGGAACTAAAAAGGAAAGTTTTGGTTTTCCTTGGTTCCCTTGAGAAACACTTGTTCGTCCTGCTCCCGTCCATGGGTTAAACAATCGCCCTTTGTCATGCTACAACATCCTCCAGCCCAGCCATCTCTGAGAGCTGGGCAGCTGTATCCGCTGATGTGGTGGTTGCTGAGCAGGAGGCTCTGCATCTTCATGAATGATCAGTCAAACAATGTGAGCTTTCCATTCCATCGTGATTTCAGTTGTAAATGCACTAAAATGACTGTGAGTTTTCTGAAATATGTCCTGATTCCTTCCTCCTCTTGTACCAGCACTGGTGAGGCCACACCTTGAGTATTGTGTTCAGTTTTGGGCACCTCAACACCAGAGAGATGTCGAGGCGCTGGAGCCAGTGCAGAGGAGGGCAACGGAGCTGGGGAAGGGCCTGGAGAATAAATGTCATGGAAAGAGCTGGGACTGTTTAGTTGGAGGAAGAGGAGTCTGAGGGGAGACCTCATCCCTCTCTTCAGCTACTTGAAAGGACGCTGGAGAGAGGTTGGTGCTGGGCTCTTCTCACAGGGAATTAGCAATAGAAGGAGAGGGAATGGCTTCAAGCTGCAACAGGGTAGGTTTAGGCTGGACATCAAGAAAGAATTTTTCCCAGCAAGAGTGGTCAGACCCTGGAATAGGCTGCCCAGGGAGGGGGTTGAGTCCCCATCCCTGAGTGTGTTTCAGAGTGGTTGAGGTGTGGTGTTGGGGGATCTGGTGTAGGGGAGATCATTGTAGAATGGGGCTGATGGTTGGACTCAATGATCCTGAAGGTCTCTTCCAATCTGAATGATTCTGTGATTCTCTCTTTCGGTTTTGTGTTGGTTGTGAGCAGAGGCTGGGAGCCTGAAGGAGGGATATGTGTCTGGATGATCAGAGAAGAATCGGAGAAGAGGAGGAAGGTGATGGGGAGGGAGATGATATGCAGGCCGGGTGTTACTGAGGTGGTTGTCAGTGTGCTGATATGTAGGTATGTGCAGGATGGGAGACAGAGGCTAATGAAATGTCCTTGGAGTCTTCCATAATGCTTGTGCTATGTAATGGGTAAGTTTCCTTCTACTCTTCTCCTTAAAAGTACTTTGCTAATAATTTTAATTCCCATTAATTAATAAATTAGTGATAATGAGGCTGTTGTAGAATAGTGAAAGGGAATTTGTCATCCTTGGTTACTTCATTGGTTCCAGAACATTGTTTCCATTGGTTCCGTCATCCTCTTCAAATATTGCAGCTCATGTGTACAGAAGCTGTAGCACTCCAAAGGAAGTGAAAAACTTGGAGTGTGGGTCCTGGTTTCAGAAGTTTTCTGGCAGGTACCTAGCATGTGAAGCATGAACTGGTACTAAACATACAAGTAGGTATCACAGAGGAGCTCTGTTCACACTTCTGTATTCATGTGGCACAATAGTCATAACACTTTTTAATTTAAATCCTGCTGTGAAGAGTTTTAGACTAGTAACTACCTCCTCCATTTTACAGTGGAAAAATAGATTTGGGTCACACTATTGCAACACTCTTCCCAGACCCCGTTGAGGAGTTACCCATTCTCCTGTGACTGAAAGAAGCATTTATATTTTTGTGTATAAATGCCTCTAGATTCCCAAAGTAGAGTATTCTCATCTCAACAATATGTCAATGAAAATATATAAATGCCATTCTTCTCATACACTCACCCGTTCTCTCTGAGCTGAGTAGCGTGTTGCTTTCTTTGCAAGACTTCCAAGGACCATTTCTGTCAGCTCTACTCCATTGATTTGAAATGCTGTCAGTAAAAACATTGATGATAACCTTCTTTCATCTCTGTGTTTATCCTCTTCTACTGTGGATGATTTCAGTTCTGACACAATGCTTCTAGGTGTTTTTTTTCCTTCAGCTGCTTTTGTGTAGGGTACTGGACTCAAGTAGAACATTTCTTTTTCCCATCCATGTGTTTCATATAAAGCTGTATTGATTAAATGCTTTTTGTCACAGTGGTGCTGAAAGGATCATGAGAGTATATTGTCAGCCTTCAATTCTAGTCATCTTAAAATGAAGTATCCATCAAAATATGTTTTTTTTCCACTGCTATTGTAATGTTTTGTAGTCATCCAGGCTTTCTGTCTTCCACGCTGGCTCTTCTAGCAGACATACATCCACCTTGACCATCTGCAGTACCAGGGATAGAGCTGAGGGGACGTCTGCCAGTTGGTGCAGGTTGATGCTTTTCTCAGACAAATGCACTGCAAATCTAGGGAATGCAGCAGGATCATCTCATTCAGGACATTGATGTTTGACCTACTGGTAGATACAAGGTAGACGTACTTTACAACAGTGTCAGATAAACAGTGGCTTAGGACCTAGGTCCAAGAAGGGGTGTGGACCTGTCTCCATTCACATAAACCTTGCTCCCCTTGAGAAGTGTCAGGCATCTCCGCATGGGAGCAGGCATTTACAGTCCGTCACTATGTGGGAAAGTGAGGAGAGGACCATGTCCTGTATCCTAGCTCTGCCCTGGAACTCCCTTGTCCTCTATAGAGCTTTGGGGTTGAGCCTTTTTGTTACTCTTTTTTTTCCTCTTGTTTCCTTCCTTTTTCCTTCTTTTTTAAATTTGGTTTGATTCTATAATTCTATGAGTTGATTCCATGAGTCGTTTAGATGTGGTGTTGGGAGATATGGTGTAGGGGATGAATTTGTAGAGCGGGGCAGATGATTGGACTCGATCCCAAGGGTCTCTTCCAACCTGAATGATTCTGTGATTCTCTAAGTCATTTTTTCTTTATTCTTTTCAAAAATAGAGGAAGAAGAATGAGGAAATGTGAGGGAAATGTCTGTTATCTCTTATGGTGCAGCTCAGGAATTTACTTATAGCTGTGTAGAAGCAGGCTGAGCTCAGCAGGCTGACGGGCACAGTGCCTTGGAGCAACCCAACCAGCAGCCATCACCTCTGTGGCTGCTCTGTGCCTCCCTTCTGAGCTGCTACACACTGCAAAAGGGTGTAGGACCAGCAAGAAGGGCTCTTGACCACCCCTGTGGGCTGCGATTTCAGGCAATGGCTGGGAGGGTCAGTCCCTGACCAGCATCTGTGAAAAAAGTTTGTCGGATGGCTCACACACCCCCAGAGCTGGTTTTATCCCCAGCTAGATGTATACGGTGAGAAAGTGAGCAAGCAAGTACAGTACATAGATGCTAAGGTTAACCAGGATGTTTTGACCATTACTGCTCCCCTCAGTCCATGGATGTCCTGAGCTTTTGGCAGACCTGCTATCATATCTGATGACCCAGGAGCTAAGGATCTTAAACTCCTTCTCTTCTACAAGCTTCACCTGCAGAGACCTCTGTGTTCAGCTTCTGCATCAGAGCTGCTGGGGGAGGGGGAGGAATGCTTTATAAAAGGGACCAGGTAGTTGAATTAACTCCTGTTCTGGACTCAATGCATTTTAAGACTGTACTAATGGAAATCTCTTTAAAGCTTGGTTTTGATAAAATCTTGTATCAGCAGAATATGAAATGTGGTAACTCCAGTGGAAAAGACAAGTATATGATAGGGTTACATATGTGCAGGGAGAATCTGGATTTAATTATTGTCTCAGTTCTGTGTATAATTTCCTGCAGAAATATATCATATTTTCAGAAAGAGAGTAAAATAAACGAATGTTTGAAGTGTTACTCCTCTTCTTCCTTCTTGGGTTCTTTTTACTCGCCTGAATTTGAGTCTTCATTTCACAAATACCATCAGCTCCTGAACTTTCTCAGTGTTTGTATTTCTGTACTGCCAGTTCTGCAGGTAGCCAGTCACACGTTCCCAAGATGGGTTGTGTCTGGCCCGGTACCGGGAAAAAGATGGGCATTGAAGCAGTATTTTTGTCAGAAGAAAATAGCATGATTTTAGGATAGCTAAGGAAATTTCTTTACTTTTCATATAAAAAACCCTAGTGAAAGAATAAAAGTGAACAATAAAAGAGAAAAAGGGAATGGGGGATAAAAACATAACTGAAAACAAGAGGTTCAATAAAGACCCAACATTTAATAGAATCATTTGGATTGGAAAAGACGTTTAAGATCACCAAGTCCAACTGTTAACCTAGCACTGCCAAGTCCACCACTAAACCACGTCCCGAAATGTCACATCTACAGGTCTCTGAAATCCCTCCAGGTATGGTGACACAGCCATTTCCCTGGGCAGCCTGGTCCCATGCTTTACAAACCTTTCAGTGAAGAAAGCTTTCCTGATATTCCATCTAAACCTCCCCTGGCACAACTTGAGACTGTTTCCTCTTGTCCTATCATTCATGTCTTGGGAGAAGAGACTGGTCCTTACTCTGCTACAGCCTGTCTTCAGGCTGAACACTCCCAGCTCCCTCAGCCACTCCTTTGGTCTCTAGACCCTCCACCAGCTTTGCTGCCCTATATGTTTCAAATGTATGTAGGATGTGAAACTGTATTGTCATAATGCATTTTAGTGCTGAGCTGGCAAAGCAAGGCCTGAGCTTGCTAATGCATTAGATCACATTTGGGTGGCATGTAGCAACTTGCTGATTACCACGAAAGGATTATCAGTAGTGTATCGTTGCTAAGCCTTTGTAACCTCTGCCACAGAGTATTTATGCTATGGACGGCAATCTCTCCTGTGCCAATATCAGTAATACCTTTATCACTCCCCAGCTGATAGCGGGAAGCCAGATGTGCAGAGATGGTGAGCACTTAAACTCAGTGTGGCTGTACCCAGATGGGGTTTGGACTTGCAGCTCTTCCCTCGCTGTTTCAAGGCATGTTCTAAACACACACAAGACTTCCAGGTGCCTGGTTTATTTACCACCACATTCCTCTGGGATTTGCTCCTGGAACAGCCTTTTGTCTCCCAGAACATCGTTTCTGTTATCAGTACTTGAGAGGTTGCTGACCTGATGGACACAGTTGTGTGCTGCAGTAACGCCTTTGGGAGGAGGACTCCTGTTCTGTCACACACTAACCATAAATAACACTGGCACCTCCAAACCCTCTGCTCTTATTTTCTCTGCTCTGAACTTCAGGAATTTTCAGAAGCCATGTAGTGTTTGAACTGTAACAACAAAGACTATTTGCCTGTTTTTTGAATTGTAGCTGTCACAAGATCTTAAAAGAAAACAGAAGCATGTATTACTGAAACATCAGGCCTCTGATTGCCTTCATATGCTATTAATTTGACAAAAAATTCACCAATAATTTGTAAAGGAGTTTTTGCCAACTGAGCATACTTCTAGTTTGGCCTCTTCATTGGAAAGGAGTTTACAGTTGTGGTTTTTTTTCCCCCTTTAACTAAAGTAACATCTAAAAAGAAAGATTAATATATATATATTTTCACATATATATATTTAAAAAAACAGCTTGTGTATGGGATAGAAACTAGATCTTTTCTAGATGATTTTGGCATTGCCATGTTTTGTTTGCCTTTGCAGTGGGGTGATATCAATGCTAGAATTGCACCAATATGAAATAAATTATTACAAGCCCTAGAATGTCTTTGTCAAAGTAAACACAGGACAGAGGAAGGCTCTTCTGAGGATAGAGGTGTTTATTCTTTTGCACAAGATCAGGTAGAAGTTTGAAAAATATTAACTTGTACTGGGAGTTCACACCAAGGGATCTCAACCTGGCCTCAATAAATGTTGTAAGAGTGAGATGTACCCATTTATTCATCTGAAATGAATGAAAATCAATCTTCCAGTTTAAAGCAATGTTTTAATTGCTTTAATTGATGTTTTCACTGAATTGCTTGGAACTTAAGCTTTGCATCCTGAATGATTCACAGTTCAGAGGGGGAGGCTGACATAATAGGAGAAGGTAATTAATTTTAGAGTTAACCACTGACATCTTATTGATTCATAAGCCATAATGTATGTTTAAGACCTACAGCTGATACTTTATTTTTATAAATTGTGGAAGGAGTGGCCTTCAGCTCTGCAAGCTGGTGGACATTTGAGTAATTTTTGATGTCACTGAACAGGGAACTATTTATCTCTTGGCACTGAGTTGAGGACTTGTGTGATAGTGACCTGCAAGCTGATTGAAGTGTTATGCTAGATTAGCATGAGCATGATGGCTTTATATATTTTACAGCATTAGCATATTATCTATTAAATCTGGATTGTCAAATCTATTTTGTGTGTCTTAAGACTGTAAAAATGCCTATAGGCTATTATTAGTGCTTGTTTAAAACTCAAAAGAAATATGTTTAGACTAAAAGTTTCAAGTTGAGTGTTTTAAAAGCCATATTCTTGCATTAATTCTTAGTCATCAAACTAAACAGGGCTTGATTCTAAGTACTGAAAAGCTGCGCTGAATCCAGTAGAACCTCTGGAATCTGTGCATGGGTTGATGGCCTCAGGATCAAGTCACAGGGAGCAGAAAAAAAGGCCCAACATATCAGAGAACTTTCCCACAGAGACAGAGGAGAGAAGTTCCAGAAGGACATGAGCAAGGATGAAAGCAAGGGGCAACTGTAGACGTCACCCTGGATGGTTATGTATATTTCCTCACTTGATGCTGTTGAAAATTACTTCATATTCATGGCTCTAAAGGACAGTGTTTCATCCTCTATTCCTGCAGAACTCTTGCTGTAGATTGTGGGCACTATTTACATCTCAATTTACTTCTCAGCCCATTGGTTGTAATTAGAAATGGAATTTAGCACTCTCCAGAGCCCCTGCTGGAGACTTTCATCTTGCAGAAGAAAAGGGATTAGATGTGCTGATTTACTGGGCTAATGTACCACAGCGCTGGGCCAAGAGCAAGCTGCAATGATACCCTGTCCTCTCTGGCAACCACTCCCACCAGGAGCGGAGTTAATCCTATCCTTTGACTAAAACCATGTCTTATTCCACCCAAATTTGCCCAACTTCCTGATGTGTGTGGGCTCTTGGTAGTACAAAGTTAAGGCTAGAGAAGGCAGTGGGTGCCTGCCTGCCAAGGCAGTGTGCCTTTAGGATATTGGAATCTGTGCCTGTGTTTGTGTTGTCATGATGAGCCTGAAGCTGTGACTGTGAAAAGCACAGAAAATGATTTCTTACGGTCATCACACTCCATTTTTGAGAGGAAATTGGAAATGATGCTCAGAAATCACAGCTCCAGTGTTTGATAACTGCTCTGTCATTACTTTTCAGATTTTGAGGACCTTTTGGTACTAAAGCCAACCAAAAGCTCAGTCATAAATCTTGTTTGCTTTTTTCTCCCCTACTAAGTCAGCAAACAAAAATGAAGAAATACGTAGCTATGCCCAGCTCCTACCACAGCATTTAGAAAATGTGTATTTCTTTGAAGTGATTCTTCTCAGTGAAGAGACAGCAAGGCTGCTTTTTGTTAGGGTGAGCTTTCAAGACTATGGTGCCTTATGAAATGTCTTGATGCGCCTTAGGGCTTTCTTAGATGCTCTTAAAATTGCATTCTCTTCTGGACTCAGAGTTGTTTGTCTATGTGAGGTACTAGTGAGGGATCATCCTGTAATACCCTTGACAAAGACCCAGTTTGTTATACCAAAACACGTTTTTCTTCAAACTCACTATCATGCAACGTGCCTTGCAGGAAAAGATAGAAGCTTCTGATAGGGGATACAGCTGACTAGGACTGTTTCCATTGCAGGAAGAGATACTGGTGGAATGTTAATTTACTCGCACTGAAGTGTATTAATTTCTGCAAAAGCATTATTGCAAAATTTCTTATGTCCAGAATAGAATCTGGTCTGAAAGACAGAGAGGGGAAAAAACCCACTGCTGCTTGGGAGAAGAAGAAAACTACTATGAGATACCGGATGGCTTACGGGAAACCCAGCTTCAGGTCACCAGGTTAATCCCGGCATAGTGAAAACTTGCAGGACTTTAGCAACATCCCTTCTGTGCAGACTGGGTATTTATTGCTATGACTCACTGAACCCTTGTTAGGCAATTGTTTCTGGTGATAATGTGAGCTCTTTGGATATTGCACTTTTTATAACGTTCTCCAGGTGTTCTTTTCGATTACTGAAGCTGTGCTGCCCGTTTGCTGTCATCTGCCAGGGATGCAGGGATGCAGAAGTGTCTTTAAGCTTTGACACTTTCTCTGCATAGCAACGTCATGATGAAAAACGGTAAATGCTTGTAAAAGCTGCGCGTGGAAATCCCTCGGCAAATCCACTTCACTAAGGCCATGGACCACATGCAGTTTCCTTGACTTGAAGGATTTTCCAGTTTGCTTCAAACCTGATTGTCATTGCAGCTTTTAATTTCCATTTAGACATCAGGAATACTTAAAAGCAATCCTTGGGCTGTGTCATCATTCAACCGCTGGAAGCAGTACAGTTGGATAGACTGAAAGAGGAGAAACTGGGTGTGTTTTGAAGCTAAAATAGTAATTTTCCAGATTGTGTATGAGCAAATATTCATTATTCTATCTACGTGCTCACACCCCAGTCTGTGGTGTACCTGCGAGGCAGAACTGCCTTGTCTCTGTCTTACTGAGGACAAATCCCACAGACTGTCACCTTCATGTTTGTAGGATAGTGAGCAGAAGGGACTGAACATGTGGCAAAATTAATAACTGGGGAGCATTCATACTTTCATCCTTAATTAAAGACAAGTGGGTATGTGAAATATATTTCTCCAGGATTGTGGTGAGGGAATATCCACACATGTAATTAATCTAGCTTCTAGAAGTCACAATTTCACCACTAAAATGAAGCAGAATAGACACCAGCCAGGAATAGGCGCACACTCCAGCAGTCATTGAAGTCAATGGGAAACTTGTCTTTTTACTTCAACGGGCATTGGACGGAACCCTGAAAGATCATATTAAAACACTTAGAAGTCATTAAGCATTTCTTATTGTATTACTGCAGTAAAAGAGCTAACAAAACTAGAGGTGGGTTTTAATTTAACTTTTAATTGTTCTATGTTTATACAGTTCCTTGTGTAAAATTGGAGTAGGTGGCGATTTGTGTGATTAGTTATTGTTTTTCACTGGTGCCACGTGGTACGCATCTTTATAGCCTTGTTTCTGTGTACCTACGTGCTATTGCAATACTCGCATAAGTTACTACAGATTATTTTCTGTGAGAGCAAGGCTAGTAGCTTCTATAAGTTGTAGTATTGTTATTTAGGAATATTAGTATGTTACGCCTTGTACCCTGTTGGGGAAAATTATAGAAGGGGGGGCACGGGGCACTGGCAGACGTTGGTAGCAGGCGATTCGAGGCTGGCTGGAGGCATCAGGGTGCAGGAGGATAAATGTTACCCAACTAGGTTTCTGCTGTTACTCACCAGCTGACCAATCTGGGAATCTGGTTAGCTGCTAATCTTTGTCTGATTTCAGAGATCTGTGGCCAGTCAATGTATTAGAGCAAGTGGTTGCCTTGAAAGAGATCAAACAGGCTGCTCAGAAAGCCAGTTAGTGCCCAGATTTCCCACATCTGGAAGATGCAGTTTAAATTACATTGCATCTAAATTACTCATTGTGATTGGCAGGCTGTGTTCAGAGGAGCCCGCTAACTGATGCAGGGCAAAATTGGGAGTTGGCCCATCGGAATACTTGTTGGGCCAACTTATGGCATTTATTTATTGCCTCAGTTTTGTCCGCACTGAATTCATTCCGAATTTTTAAGTAGCTAAAATTTAAGAGGACTGTTTGCCTATGAAAAGGTAGGGCATTTGCTACCTCTGCTTTCTGGTAAATTGGATTTTGGAAGTCAAGGCTGAACAGAACACAACACAGAGCATAATGAGCATTTTGTTCTCACAGAGCAAACTGGCTTTAGGCATCATATGTTGGGACAAAGGGTATGAGTTTTGTGGCTTGGCCTCCAACAACGAGACAGTCAATAATAAGGGTTCATCCCATCAGATGAATAATGTGGCACCACATAATTGGAATCATAGAATCATTTGGGTTGGAAAAGACGTTTAAGATCATCGAGTCCAACCGTTAACCTAGCACTGCCAAGTCTACCACTAAACCACATCCCGAAATGTCACATCTACAGGTCTCTGAAATCCCTCCAGGTGTGGTGACACGGCCATTTCCCTGGGCAGCCTGGTCCCATGCTTTACAAATCTTTCAGTGAAGAAAGTTTTCCTGATATTCCATGTAAATCTTGAGACTGTTTCCTCTTGTCCTATCATTCACGTCTTGGGAGAAGAGACTGGTCCTTACTGTGCTACAGCGTCCTTTCAGGTAGTGCAGCCTCCTTGTCTTCAGGCTGCACACCCCCGGCTCCCTCAGCCACTCCTTGTTCTCTAGATCCTTCACCAGCTCCATTGCCCTTCTTTGGATGCGTTAGAGCATCTCAATGCCTTTCTTGTAGTGAGGGGCCCAAACTATGCAAGGTGGGGCCTCCCCAGTGCCAAGTACAGTGGGATAATCAATTCCCGAGTCCTATTCCCCACGCTGCTCCTGATCCAGGCCAGGATGCTGGTGGCCTTCTTGGCCACCTGGGCACACTGCTGGCTCATGTTCAGCCTCCCCCATAGTTCATCTGGTATGAAGGCTAGAAACTGAAAAAAATGCTTCCTTTATATAGTAAAAGTTTTACTGTGCTGAGAGTCGGGGGAGCTGAGAGTTTTCGTTTCAGAACCATGCTGGAAGATGGATTTTCCTGCCCCTGCACATCTGTAGTCTTGTTTTATAGCCAAGTTGGTATCTTTAGCCAGTCATTCATTTCAATGACATGGCAAGATTGAGTTTTCCTTTAATGCCTGGAGCACACTGGAGGTGATCTCCGTCAAGGACCAGGATTTAGAAACCCTAGAATTGAATAAGATTTACTCTTTGCTTCCATATTATGCAGGATTACTGGAAGCACATCTTAGTTTATTTTAATTTTTAAGCCAATGTCTTGATTTTACTGAAAAAATAATTGGTTTATAGGTGTGGTGAGTATGCCAGTGATTTAGTGGAACCAAGAGTAGGTCCCAGAAGACTCACTAATTTTTGTTGACTGTTTATAAAATTTTTGTCTTCTGACTTACGTTGTTATAACATGTTTATTCCTCTTTAGCACAGCAGTAAAGGAGCCTGCTTACTGTCTGAGGCATTGACTACAAAAACTAATTAATTTTTCTGTGATTGCATATAAAAATTTCCTTGCCTGTTCGCATAGGTAAAATCTCTGTTTTCTTTTACAGAAAAGAGTCAAAGATGTCATATCTCCAATTGTATTTGAAGCTGCTTACAGTCTTGGGGAACATGTCATAGAAAGAGGAAAAGAGGACAAGGACCTACCAACTCTCAAGCCCGTTCTCCGCTGGAAGAAAGGACAGAAGATAGCACAAAGGAATCAGGTCAAGTTTGGGCTATGTTATTTCCCTAGAAGGTCTGTGGCTCTGTCTGGTCCTGACCTGACAGCAGAAGTGGACGTAAAAAGTGGTTGCCAAGCTCTGGGTTGTTTGTACAGTCCCTGCTGTTGCTGGTGTCAGTGCTCCTCCGTGACGTAATAAAGGCTTGTGCGGGCAGGGTTGGGCAGCACAAGGTGAGGTCATTTGCTTGTTTCAAGTGCTTGCTTGTGCTGTGAAAGAGATGGATAAAGAAGCTCCTACTCCTTCTGATCCTTCCTTTCTGGTAGGAGCTTCTGGCGAAAGCCTTGGCCCTGGCTCTGTTTCCAGGCTTTGTTAGTGCCAGAGGAACAGGGCTGGCTCCAGGATAGGATGCAGGAGTGTGACACTCTCCATAAGGGAGTAACGGTGGACAGAATAAAGAAAATTAATCCTGGCCCACTGTTCTCTTTTCTTGAGGGCTCCTCATATCCAGTCATGTGATAAGGGAAACCCACTCCTGCTGGTATTATTGCAGGATGTGCTGTGGTAAAACAGGATGGGTTTGTTTCAGAGAAAGGGAAGTGTAAGTGTAGCCGTGTATTTATTAGGATCCTATTTTTCTCCATAGTGCAGAAAACCTTTTGTCTTTAATTTCAATGAGAGCAAGAGAATTCCCTTTAATTTGAAACACTTGTCATTTATAGCATTGATGTCTTTCTTTCCCTGCCCCCAAATTGTTCCCTAATGCAACTACGTGTATGTGATTATGCTACCTTTCTTGTTTGTCTTTACCTCACGAGTATCTTTGGAAAATGTTGGCCAGTTTTGTTAGGTTTTGACAGGAGTGATCAACACAGCGCCTGTGATGGTATTAAACACCTTCAGACTTCATGAAAGCAGGCAATCATGACAAGGAGAGATCCTATTAGTTACTTTTTGAAACACTCTAGTTTGAGCACAGTCCTTCCAGGTACAGGACACTGTCAATGAAGGAGCCTGCAGGACAATTCAGCCTCCCACTGTGCATCCAACTGTAAAGCTGGAGGCTCCATAGGGAAAACAGACTTCTGTGGCTTGCAAAACTTCTTGTGTGTTAGAACTGCAGGAGAATTTAGTCTGGCAGGAACTTTGTAGATCCAGTTCCTTGCTCAAAGCAGAGCCAACTTAAAAATGAGATCAGGGTTGCATCCAGTCAAGTTTGTTTTCTAAAGCATGCTTACAGAGTTAGGAGCTGGCGTTGCGTGGGAATAGGAATTTAATTTTTTTTAAAAAAAAAGAAAAAGTCTGTCTGGAGTCTGAGGCTTTTAGCAGTGGATTGTTAGATCTGGTTTTTAACCCTGGGAAGTTCAACTTTATTAAGTTTGCATCACCATCTGTAACATTACTCTCTGATGTTGCTCATCAGGTTATTTTATTGTGCTGAAATTGCTGGTCCCTGAGTGCTACTCCAAAAAATAACTAAAATGTTTAAAAATATATGCTTTGTACTATACTTAGGTATTTTGAAATGTATTTGGCTATAACCCTTCTACTTAGATAAATGCGTATTTTTTTAAGTATCCTTTATGTTTTTTAAGTATATGAATGAAAGATGCAGCTGGGAATTACTTATTTTTATGAAGAGGGTGGTTAAGTATCTGAATGCTCTGTTGAGTCAAGCATTATGATGGGAATTTGTAGAGAATTTTGGAGCAGTGTGCTGGAAACCTGAGTGTTGCCTGAACAAAACTGCTTGGATGCTTTACCACTGGGTTTAGACTCAGAAGGTCACATCTTGCCCTGCAGGCATAATCTTGCATCAATATTTAAATACCTGAATGCTGAGATAATAGAGAAGAAACAAAAATATGTTGGGAATTTCCTTGACTTGTTTTCTTGTATAATTTGCATGAGAGGGAGCCAGTTTCCATTTGCTTTCTGGATGTCGTCCGCTTTAGCTTAGTAGGAAAAGGATTTTGACATGGGATGTGCCTGCTCTCAGCTATGGAAGTGGGCAGAGCTGTAGTTAGTGTGGCAGTCGTGGTGCCACAGCCCTGAGAGAGTAGCCTCAAGGCACAGTGGTGGGGTCCTCAGAGGCTGATTTCGTGGGACTATCAGGGTGTAGTATTCTCTTTCAGGATTCTTGTCGCATCACAAGTGGAAATTTTTTTTTAAATCCAAAAAAGGATAGTAGGAACCAATGTTTATGTAATACAGGATTTACATCTTCAAAGAACCTAATGATTCTGGAGGAACCTTACATTTTGGAAGTCCAGTTCAAGACAGATTTAGTGGGCTCTGTTTTCAGAAGATACAGCCCAGGTGAGGGCAAGTGGACAAGTTTAGTGTTAGTTCTGGTACTGAAGTCTTTTAATACATCTAGTGGTGTGTGGTTTTCAAAAGCCATAGATCCTATTAATCCAGAAAGAAGTGCCATGGTGAAATTGGAAGTGTTGCATTGTTGCTTTGAGGAACCATTAAGATAGCATAAGAGGTTGATGCTTTGCTAAAAAGCACAGGTGTCTGGTTTTTGTGAATGAATGCAGAAGAAAGCGACATAGCGAGTAGCTGAAGAAACAAGAAGGAGCTATGACTGGGCAGGAGAGAGGAAGACTTTCATCTTTCGAGATCCTACTGCAGGTCTGCTAGACCTACTTGAAAAGCCACACATCTTCCAAACGTGGGCTTTATCGTCACCTAGATACAATTTAATTTAAAATAAAGCAACGTTAAAGCTTCAGTGATCCCTTTCACTAGGATTTCAGTTTGTTTTTCATGAACCAGATGTTCCCTGAATGCATGTATGACTTCCCAACAAGAGCATACAGTCCTGTGGCTCACAAACAGGAGGTAGGAAAGCCATCAAGTGGGCTTTCGATATTAAAGAAGTAAAGAATGAATTTAAAAGAATTAATTTCAATTAAGGAATTAAAGATTATGTTGAGCATACAGAGTTCTTTGTGGTGGTTTACTCCATGCGTTACTTCCTGACGACAGAAACACTGAAAATAATTTTGCTGGTTATTCATCCTTTAAATCAGTATTGTACTGCAGCTGAAAGAACTGTGTGGTCTTGTGCTAGTCACTCAGACGGAAACAGTCTGCAGAGCAGTAAAGAAGTGCATGGATGTAGGATTTAATTCAAAATACATTTATTTATTTATCACCTTTATTATAAAAGAATGCAAGTTTTACTGTAAGGCAGTGCAAAATCCTCGTATTTGAGCAAAACAAAAAACCTCACAAAACTAAAACTTGACCTTCAGTGAAGGAGACTGCTTACATTTCTAAATGAGCTGTGCTTGAATCAATCAAATATTTTTTGAATGTCTGATTTATTTAAAGAAATGGATCTTAACTGAAATTTCCTAACGAAGAAGCATGTAAGGCTTCAAGTATTGGCCAGAAGGGGATTCTGATACTTCAAAATTAAGTAATAATGTAATTAAATTGGCCTGAGGGACTGTTTGGTCCAGGACAGAACAACAGTTGATTTTTCATGGACTTTTGTTTGTTTGGTTTTGTTTTTGTATATGCTTACCAGAAACTGTGGTTGCTATAGCTTGGTGTAATTATTTGTGGTAGCAAAAGCAAATACTTAAGCGTTAGTCTTAAATCTAACATGTCTACTGATAGATGCCTCAGCAACTTACCCAGTTGTTGGGTGCAGACTCGTGTGGAGCAGATGGCAGCTTTCCAAGATGCAAGTGACTAGAGCCGGCTCAGTTTTGCTCAAACAGAAAATCTCATATGGGTCACAATTGGGTGGGGGAAAAAAAACATTCTACTGTTTGAGTGCATATTATGAACTTCAAAACTTTCCCACCCTGAGGATGACTTTCCATTAGCTTCTTTGTTGCCTTCCAAATCCAAGTTTCTACCTCCATCCACTGGAAAAAACTTAGACATCTTCTTACTTCAGGGAAATTCATGTGTATTTAGAACTTGGTTTGGCTTAGTTCGTAAGTGGTTTGTACTAAAACATTTATTTTTGTATACCCATTGTATAAATACATGTCAGTGGGGATTTGTTCCTAGTAGTATCTAGTTAATGCATCTTGGAGTTCAAAATATGGTATGCTAGAAGTCTGCCTGTTCTAAATACTGTAATAAAATCACCTGCTGTTATGTGGATGGAGACACCATTTTGTTATAGGAAAAATATTCTCAGTAGATTTAATTGCATCAGTGTCTTCAGGACTTATGGAATGATCTGCCATAAAATTGCTTGTAAGTTATAAGAAGAGACAGCAAATAATCAGGATGTTCTGTTCCCAGCTGTGCCACTGTCTTGCAGTGAGAATTTGAATACAGTTCTGCACCTCCGGGTGAGTGAGACTGCACATCTCCAATAAACTTCAACTTTTTAAAGCAGAGGACTATTTTTTTCAAAATACTTGTGTTTGAAAAGCTGGTTAAATATTTAGGTTTGTCAGTAATACCTTGTCCAGAGCAGAGATCCCTGGATGCCTGCTTGAGCTAAGTCATGTCTGCATCAGCACACTGATGTGTGCCCTGGGCATTTCAAGGCATTAGTGTTCTGGCACTGCAAACCATTCCTAGGCATGGGTCAGGAGTTAGGATACTCCTGTCTTGGAGGCCAGGGCAGTTCACTTTGCTGGTACAGCTGAAGCCTTGGTACCTTAGTTCACTTGTCAGTAGCTGGGTAGGTGCAAGGACTCAGCACCGGTGAGGCCACACCTTGAGTATTGTGTTCAGTTCTGGGCACCTCAACACCAGAGAGATGTCGAGGGGCTGGAGCCAGTGCAGAGGAGGGCAACGGAGCTGGGGAAGGGCCTGGAGAATAGATGTCATGGAAAGAGCTGGGACTGTTTAGTTGGAGGAAGAGGAGGCTGAGGGGAGACCTCTTCATTCTCTACAACTACTTGAAAGGACACTGGAGAGAGGTTGGTGCTGGTCTCTTCTCACAGGGAATTAGCAATAGAAGGAGAGAGAATGGCTTCAAGCTGCAACAGGGAAGGTTTAGGCTGGACATCAAGAAAGAATTCTTCCCAGCAAGAGTGGTCAGACCCTGGAAGAGGCTGCCCAGGGAAGGGGTTGAGTCCCCATCCCTGAGTGTGTTTCAGAGTGGTTGAGATGTGGTGTTGGGGGATCTGGTATAGGGGAGATCATTGTAGAATGGGGCTGATGGTTGGACTTGATGATCCCAAGGGTCTTTTCCAACCTGAATGATTCTCTGATTCTATGAAGTGTGAAGATTGACTTATACCCAGGCAGATAGGAAATCTCTGAGAGACTGTAGGAGTCAGCCTACTTGCTGTGTTCCAGATTAAACATCTTGCCACTAAAGAATTTACTTCTTGGGTAGGAAAAGTTCCCAAACTATCTTCTGCATTTGTTCTTGCAGAGATCTACCAGTTGCCACCCTTCCTGCCTAATTACTATTGTTTTACCTTTGGTTAGGGTGTGATTGCTGAAAGTAATTATTTCGCCTCCCTCTGCCCCTTGGTGGTGTCTTTTTCTCTAGACAAGTCTGGTCAGAGTCAGTGCTCAGCTGGCAGGGACTGCATGGTGCTCATGCCAGGAGATCTGGAAAGGACCCACCCTGAGCATGTACTGGATTAGGCTGAGTATTGCAGTTGCCTGCTTTTTTTGTTATTGAATGGCAATAAAGAGGAAAAATTTACAAGTCTGGAAGAGATTCAGACTTCAGACAAGAGCAGCAGGTGTTTGCATGTATTGTACCTCTGAAATTTTTCATACCCCAGTTTAACAGTAGAGGAAAAACAACATAACTGAGAATGTGTAAGACATAGCTTTAGATCTCATGGGCTTCCTAAAGAACAATAGCCAATACCATATGCTAATATACACACGATATATAGACCTTCATGTCGTGGGGAGTTTCAGACTATCTTAGGTGGTAGGATGTGAATTATCTGATGTAGTTTATAGGTTCTTCCAAATAAATAGGTAGAGAAAGGAGAGATGATCAGGTAAACATTTGCAAGCTGAATCCTGACTTAAAATCCGGTTGAGTAATTTCTGCAGTCTTCAGGAAACCAGGTTCCATTAGCTCTGTTCATGTATTTCAGCAGTTATGTGAGGGATCAGTAGAGCATACTTGGAATACCCAACATCTTGAGAGCAGATACTATGATAGTATTAGTTCATTCAGTTCAGAATACCTCAGTGCCACAAAATCCTTGTCAGTTCAAAGTAGCATTTCGTAAATACAAAACCACTGAAGTGTGGGTGGGTTATAGCAGGGGACTTCCACATATCCTTGGGGGTTTAAATGAGCTAAAGGTAGACAAAAATTCCTTGTTTGATAAAACTTTTTTTTGTGTTTCCAGCTGACAAAACAGCTGCCACATCTGTTTTTAGTTTGTTATTGTTATTAAGCTTTTATATTTTTCATTACACAATTGTGTGATGAGTAACAGAAGTATTGACTCGTGTTAAAATGTTTAAGTATGAAAGCATCCTGTGCGAAGGATTAATCCTATATGGTTCCACTTTGAGTAGTAGAAGTAAGGAGGATTAGAGTAGAAAATGTTCTCAAACACCATTAAAGAACCCTCCTAAGATGATATAATTGAGTTATTCTTTATTCATCCAAAATAATTGGAAGACCATTTAAGACAAGACAGGAAGTATGTTCAGAACTGTGCTACAGAAATCCATCCTATAATGGTATTGGGAGATGGGACAATTAACCCAATAAATCTTCCCCTCTATTGTTCTATGAATTTATGAGGTCTGAAGTCCTGTAAAATGAGAACACTATTTGGATGATTTGAACTGTTTATGATTTTTAAAAAGAAAAAAATGCCTCAGCCTAAAAAATAAGTGAGTCAGACTAGAACTCTAGTAAAGCTCTGAAAGGCTAGTGGTGTATTTCTGTTGCCACCAATTGTAATTCTTCACCCCAGGAGACTATGAGCACAAAAAATTGTGTTGTTAAATCCTCTCACTGCTATGAAGAATAACTAATATGTATGCTTATTCAGTTATGGTGGCCTTCAGTACCTGACAGGTTTCATGCCCGACCTTTTCTAAACAGTTGACTTCATTTGGGAGATCCTGTTCCTTACATTTGAGTGTCCTCCCCCCTTTTCAGCTTGGTGCTGCAGCCCAAGCTGTAATTGCTTAACAAATTCTGAAAGCAGGATGCAGCTGAAATAGGTGAGAAAAGTTTGCATTTGGCCTTAGATGGAATGACTGGTGGCAATGTACTAGCCATGAGCTGTAGGCCCAGAGTCTTCCGCTCAATAAAGTGGACGAATTCCCTTGTGGCCTTCCCCAGCTGGAGGAGTTCAACTTGCATGGTTGCACCCTTACTAGTGTAGTAAAAGCATTATTACTGGCCGGGGTCTGATTTTGCATATTAATGCACTATAAATGAGCATCTGTTTTCTTTGCATGAAGAGATGCTCTGATGAAGCCTACGTTACACTGGGGGAACTCGTTAGCTAACCTTGATCCCCTGCACCATGCAATGCTGGCATGGCTCTGGTTTCACAGCAGGACTCTTTTGATTGCTCCCCTGGTGTTTCCTGCCTTTGTTGTGCATTCACGCTGCCACTTACTAAGGCTATTGTGGAAATCATGCTTTCTCATTTTAGCCAGCACATCTGATGAAATCCTGGAAAGTTCTTCACAATATTAATTCCTCTTCTAGTGGGAATTTAATTCAGCCATTTTGCACTTGGCTCAGCAGGATATTAAATGAGTTTCCATAAGCAGTATAGTGAAGCACAGGATGTCTGGGGAGAGTCAGATGCTACTCCGTTCTCTGTGGTCAATAGATCTGCAGGTAATAGCTTTATTTTGCAGGCAAATTGAATATTTAAAGACAAAATAAATAAAGGCTTAAAAGCAAGCTCCTGTATCTATATGGGTCTTTTCTATCTTTATGGTATTTTGGTATATGGTATTTTTTATGATTCTCTGATTCTCTGTTTAGGCACATTAATATCTAAGTGGTTGATTTGTAAAGCTATAAACCAGGCAATAGCTCCTAGAAAAGGCAGAGAATTGCTTACAGCTCAGTACTCTTGAAAATTGGATCGTGTATCCTGGTCCCTAAATAAGGACCCAGAGCCCAGCTTCAGCAGATAACATGGTGATAGTCACGTAGCATCAAGATCTAAAAAGTAAAGCTAAAAAGTAAGATCTAAAAGGTAAAGCTAAAACCTCTTTAAAGATTGCTTGGAATTAAAAGTAGTCATATTGTAGTAGAACCTGTTCATATTCCAGGTGCAGTGTTGACTTAGGTAAAGTTTCTGGCCCAAAGAAATCACAGCCCAAGTAGCCCAAGGACACAGAAACAGAATATATAAGCAGTGTTCACAAATGTTATGATGACTACATACACTATACAGTGTGTTTTCTCCTTAATTCTTTAAGAGGGAGTTGAACAGGCAGGAATTGGGCAACTGGAAAGGTAGAAGAAGCAAGAGGCTGGGGAAGGGGAAGGCCAAGACAGCAGAGAATAAAATGAAGTTGGTTGACTGTTCAAAACTATGGGATTGGGGCTCTAGCAGGCACACAAAATGGGGAGGTGGAGTAGAGTCAAGGCAACATCTAGAAGACCAGGGAAAGAGTGGAAAATAGCAAAATAATCCACAGGTGCCATTAGCCTGTGATGGAAGTGGGCTGCTGAACCAGCTGTGGCTGCATCAATGGATCGTAGCAGCCAAACCTCCCCCCATACCTGAATGGCTTCAAGATCCTCCACATAAGAAACGGGTTTGCTCCTATGGATCTATGGGCTCGGCATCTTTATTTCTTTCTCCCATCCCAGTCCTTTAGGACCCTGGGCTTCTATGGCACAGCGAAATACTCCCGATGTATTTCAAAGTAGCTTGCTGTCTAGTGCATGATATGTTGGAAGAGATGCATGCGCAGTAGTTTTAGAAAACAAGGTATTTGATCATTCTTTCTGAAGAAGGGCAACTACAGATTTAGTGAGAAAAATCCAGGATTATTAGGTAGTTACATAAATGTACTTACAGTACTTTATTCTTTGAAACATACAGGTCATATCTTTGAATAGTCTGTTCACTTTGCCAAGATTTCGGCAATGCAAATAGGGAAACTGTCAGGCAATAATATTTTACCGGTTTATTTTTCTTTGTCCTCTGAAGGTCATCCAATCTTTCCTATATATAGCTACTACTGTGGTTGAGGATTAATTCTGAGGACTTTCAGGATATAGCTCTGAAACATGCCATGTTTTGAGAGGGATACCTTGTGCTGGTTCCTCTCTCAGTGCTATTCTTGTCCTTTGGTTTGGTAGCCTTTATGAAAGAGAAAGGGTAAGTTCAGCCCTTGTGTTTAAATCCACAACAATTTCCACTTTTGAGATTCTCTGGAAGGAAAATGAAAGGGCAAAGTAAATAATCCCCAATGAACTGGCCACCTCCCCTTTTTCTTGATTTTGCAACTTAGTACAACTGACAGCATAGTTTGGTATCTGTGAGTCCAGCACCAATTAAGTTCATAAAGGTCCGTTCCTTTTTGGAGAGCTCTGACAATATAGACAAAGGAGAGCAAGATGCCTCCTAAGCCACGAGTCTATCTGGAGAGACACGGACTAGAAATCTCTACGCCCTCTGGGTTTAAGATTCCAAGTCTTTCTCCCATGCTGATATAGCTGAGCAGAACTCTTTAAAAAAATGTGTAAACTCCTCCTGCCTCTGCTCTGCCCCTTAAGTCTCTCCAACCCCTACCTAACCATTATCTGTGTCCTGCACAGCTTTGCCCTATCTTTGTCTTTAAGATTGAAATATATTTACTTCGGTGATAAAAGCCATGGAGCCAAGCACGTAGAAAGGAATATTTATATTAAAGGAAGAGACCAGTGGAGTGTCAGGTTTCCTGGCTGAGCATTGTTGGCAACCCTTATTTTGGGTATTTGTCCTTTGAATAGTTGGGAAGCTGAGGGGTGTTACAACTCTGAAAGACCGAAGCCTCGAGCCTGAGAAGTCTGGTCACCTGTTCAGAAAGGTAGTAGTCTCTGTTCTCAACAGCAGGGGAAAGTAACCATGATCTTGACACATGTAGGTTTCTTTGAGGCCAGGAACATGTTCCTGTCCTCTTCTTTAACTCACTGGTGGCTGCCTTGTTGAGCTACGGCATACTGCAACAGGGATTTTCATAGGCTCCTACACTTCTCATGTGTTCCCCTTCTTTTTGCTGCTAAAAGAGCAAGCCTGTGTGTAGTAGTATGTTGTCTTTTCACAGTTCCTAGTTTTATCAATCTATTCAATTGCCCAAATGATAGTCTTTACCGGAGTTCACAAAGATAGACAGTGGTTCCATTATTTGAGGGTATGACTAGTATGTAGCAGCTTTTGTAATTTTCTGTTGCTTGCAGGAAGTGTTTCCTACCATACACAAAATCTTAAGAAAAAAACAAAAAAAAAGAAAATATTTAATTGTTTAATTCCTTATCTTTAATATAGGTTAGTGAATATGTTTGGTGCACAATTTCCTTACTTGCATTTCTTAGGACTGAAAATAGTTTCATAAATACCTTCTTTTCTGTTTCATTTTCATGCACATGTGTTGGGAAGAGAACTATTGTGTGAGCAGTAATTCTTGACAGATGAGAAGTAGGAGTGGATTGAGGAAAATCTCTGAGAGAGTCTGGTTTTGGTGAAACTTCTTGTTCGGTTAGAAGAGAATAAAAACAGTGCTGATAAAGAGGAGATGTGCCTGCCCTTGAATTTCCATAACACTTACACCATAGATTCCTGTGTCACAGATTTTGGTGGTGTGGTTTGTTTTGGTTTCGTTGGGGGTTTTTTGGGTTGGCTTTTTTTCCCTCTGAGTATATTCTTCCTTTGAATTTTGATTTTACTCTTTTCACGCTGTAATGGTTCTTTTTCTCTCTTTTTCATAGACTGTTTTTGAGAGGAACTGTCAATCTGATGACTGTGCTGCTGATCTGAAACTTCAGGGTAAATTATTGCTGTCTAGGTGAGTAAGTGAACTTTCTTATATTTGCCTTTTTTACACTTGTACTAGAGTATTCATTTTATGTAAGATGGCACTGAAAAATCAAAATACAAACACAAACATTTTATATCCAGACTCGGAGGATGACGACAACGATATCAGCGTAATGCAGAAAGGACTTGAGATGTACACAGGATCTGAATTCCTGTGGTGGTGGACTCTGTGCACGTGCAGAGCAAGACACCTTCACCTTCCCAATCACAGGAGACAAAACTGGAGGAAAAAAAATAGCATGGTTAGAGAGGGAAAAGTAAAACTGCCTGCCCAAATCAAGTACAATGTGGACCTTGTCATTTTGCAAAGACAATAAAGTACTGTTTATGACATGGTGGGAATAAATCTCCATGCAGAAAAGCAGTTTTGTTCAGAAAAATTGTCATATGAAAAGTTAAAAAGCCCCCTCAGAACGCAGCAAATTATCGCAAATTATCTTTTTCTTTTTCTGAACTTTTGTAGTTTTTACTAGCTGTCTTGAAGTACGGCTCTCCTTTGTCAGATTCTTTTTGATAGTAACTTGGGGAGAGGTGGTGATTTCACTTTCTTCTGGGATAACAAACCTCATCAAGTAGACCGGAAGTGAAGTTCATGGTCTGTCCCTTATGACTGGTGATCCTAGGAAAATGCCTATTGTGTTGCCAGGATGTAGTTATTCAAGTTCCAGATAAATCAGGCTAAAGGTGAACCTTTCACATCACTTGTGTTTCCTTTTCTTTAGTGTTTTTAACTCATTTTTAGAGATAGAAGTGCTGATGCAAGTTATTTAATTGTTGCCAGACGTTTTGCTGTGTGATGGAGATGCTTTCTGTGAAATGCTTTGCTTTCAGATCAGGAAAGAGAGGGGAAGAAACTCCCCTGCCTTAGAGGGGAAAAAAGCAAACAGCTAATAATCAGGAGTTATACACACATTTTCTGTAAGTCTACAGCATGCTGGAACTGTACTTGGAGATGAAATTGAACCAGAGTCAAGTCTGAGAAGTTTCGGGCTTCACCAGACACGACTGAAGTCCACAGGAATGTTGTGGAGGATTGGCTGGGAGAAGGTTAGGTCTCAGGTTGCAGAGTCCAATTGCGACTGCGATTAGTCTGGATTTTTGACCTTTTGCTCCATCTTCGTGGTGAGCAAAATCTGTTGGGAGCTGGAGACATATCCGTGTGGACTAGGGAAGCCAGTGAGGGATATTGTTCTGCAGTTGAAGAAAAATCAATAAAAAGCAAGGGACAAGTCCTGGAAACTTGTCAGTCAGTCTATAGCAATCACAGCAGTAGGAGCTGTATTCACGAGTGGAGCATTAGACTGTTTATTTTTATGGCTATTACTTATGTTATCTTGGCAATTTAAAAGCCACAACTGTCAAAGAAAGCTTAGAATATTCAAATACAGTTTCTATTTTTATATAGCAAAATGTTGAACAAATGGTCTGAAATCTTTATCCAGTGACACTCTGAAGCCCTCTTTGAAATAAACAGGATGTCACCAAATTCATCAAGTCTGCACAAAATGGGTTTTCTTCAGCTAAAGGGCGGTTTAAGCTTCAGTTGTTAAAGAACACCACAGTGGGTATCTCTAAAGAAAAGATGTATTTCCTTTCATCATTATTGCATGTAAAACTACAAGAACATGCTACGGATTCTGATGTTAGGGAAGTTCTGTCTTGAAGAATATGGTAATTTTCCCAGCTCCATGTGTTTTTTGCTAAAGAATCCTATGGCTATTTTTCCACATCGTTCCTGTTTATGCTCAGTCTGTGCATAAGGTGTATTATTTTTTTTTTTTTTGAAAGAGAAAAAGGGTGACTCATTACTATCTGCACTAAACAATTGACTTCATTGTTACCAAGATTATGGCAATGTCTTTGTCTGAATAATCATGTTGGACTAAATTTGGTGGTCTTACTGGAAAGAATGCAATGAATGACACACAGATACATGGGATTGAAATAAACAGCATGTTTATGGGAAAGCAGCAGTAACTGCTGTCTCTCAGGTCTACTGCAGGTCTTTGAAGATGTCCTTGGACATGTGGATAGGGTGATCCGGTTAAGATCTTCTACCTGGGCTTGCAAAAGACTCTTATTAAGATTTCTTATCAAGTGTTCACAAAGAAAGTAAGTTGCCCAGGTTTGAGCAGATTGGTGCCTGAGCATTGCTACCTAACTAAAAGCAGTCAACAGAGAGGAGGAATGAACAGTTTGTTTTCCAGATGGAGAAGACTCCGTAAGTGCTTGTGCTGGGGCCAGTGGTATTCAGCATGTTCATGAACAATCAGGGAAATAATCTGCTAGAAATGAAGAGGTGATTTTTGCTAATCATACTAATAATCGTTCAGAGCAATGAAAAGAACAAAGAGGTATGTTTTCATGAAGCATGGGATTAATGTGTGGATTTTACTCTTGGGGATAAATGCTAAGAGTTTACATCGTGCAGAAATGGCAAATATGAATGCTGGAAGATGCAGAAATGTATCAGCAAAATAACACTGTGCTTGTCTGTTCTTCCATAGGCCTCTTGCTCTTAAGCATGGTCACATGCAGGGCTTTCTGCTAGGTGGACCAACTTGGTCTGGCTGTTCTATATGTAGCATTTTAAGAGCCAAAAGTTGTGCAGAGAGCTTTATATTGTAAGGTATAGTTTTGTCCACTACATATAATATGCTTTCAGATGTGTGCTGGTTAGAGCCATTTTTGTGCATAGGAAGTTAGCTCAGATTACATTATCACCTAGAGAGTTGCTTGCTGAGGTCACTCTTGCGAGCTTAAGAACCTCACAAGCTACTCCAATTTAGAGTTCACCTGGGATATGTTTGAATCACTAGAATTACCCAGTTGAAAGGCTGGTCCCAGCTTTGAGGATGCCAAACCTACATACCAGATGGCTAATAGGAAAATCAGCCTGTGCTGTCAAGAGCTAATCAGGACTGCTCTGACTTTGCTTTTCTTGGGATCTTCCTTCTCTTCCAAAAACTTATTCGTGTGCCCTCAAATTGGGAACACTGCACTTTGTAAACAACAAATGGCCCAGGATGTTAACACTCAGTCTAGGAAATTACATAATATATAGCCATTTATGCAAAGTGCTCGAACCAAGCAAATCTGCTTCACTGTTGTTCTGACCCAATATGATTGGGTGGGGCTCGTTATGTCCTGTTGTTGAGGTGCTGTGGAAACGATACTGCTGGGAAAGTTGAAGCCCTCCACTGTGAAGCTGGAGAAGAGGGTAGGGTAGGACTGCTTGAAAGTGGGGTGATGGAAAAAAAAAGCTTTCAAGTCTTCTAACTCTATCTGTAAGGTTTTGCAAAGATTTGGGAGGGTGGGATGTGGTGGTGATTCCTGTATTCTGTTTTTTTGAATACTTCTGTGATAGCGAAAGGTATCCTTGAAGACTTGGGCTGGAGACCAGAGTAAACATGCTGTACTGGGATGAAGAAGAGTTAGAATGCATTTATTCTGGAAAGAAAAAGGTTTGTTTTCAGTTAACAGATGAGTCTCTTTAAGGCTCATCCATCTTTATTAGCATCAGTTTGCATGTAAACCCTCCCCAACTTTATGTAGGGATTGTGGGATAGAGACGTTGTACAAACTCTTCCTGCTTGTGTCAGACAGTATGCAGGCAAGAGTCATGGACTGTGGCTTGGCTGGTTCAGACCACATTTGTAAAAAACTTTCTTGTGTGGGCAGTTCATGCTACATGGGGATGAGGTGTGCAGAGATGGTGTGCTCTGCTATCTTGGCTTTCGGGTCCTGGCTAGATAAGGTCCCAGCTGACCTGATCTGTTGTTGGCAATAGTCCTGCATCAAGGAAGATGAGAATGTATGACCTTTAGACATCCCTTCCAGCAAACGATTCTGTTCCAGCAGTTTTCTGACTCGTCTTAAGGTGAATCCTCTATGTAGCCTGAACAAAAATGCCTGAAGAAAATCTAGTTCCTTGCCAACATGGAAACACCTACCTATGGTGGTTACCGGTGTCTTCAGTGCTGTGGCTGGAAACCTGCCCATGGGACTCTTTACCTCTTTTTTATGCCACGTCTGTCTACAGCATTGCAGTAATATTGAAGGCAGGACCTGGCAAAATAAACTGTGTAGATTAAACTTTCCAGGGCGGACAGTACAAGCCAGCTGCAATGGAGTGTGTGCAAATGGTCCTTTTAGTGGCTGGCATGGGTTTATTCACAGGAGTATGAATGTTAGCGTAATACTATAGGGGGCAACTTAAGAGGAGGGAAAAAGGAGCCATAGAGTGTGCTGGCGAAGGCAGTGCTGGGAGAAGGGGAATGAGCCAGAGAGGCATTTCATCTTTCTGATCATGACTGTTTTCAAATCCCTTTTTCGTTAATAATAAGCGTGAGGTTTTGGCAGCAGAGAGCAAGACTGCTCATTGCCTCCCCCTCAAAGAGTTCCAGTGTCAAATCTTGCAGCTGTCACAGGAGATATCAAAATGTGGCCCTCTTCATGCATTAATGCCCCGTTTTGAGGGGAGAAGGGAGGAGGAGATTTCTGAAGGAAGAGAATTAACAGTATCTTAGTGTAAAGAAGGTATTTATGTATTGCATATGAGTAACTGTAGTGGCACAAACTGAAACCCTAAGAGAAATAGGAATATAATGTTTTACAATAAACTTTATGGCCACAGCTTTGGGACAGCAATATGAAACTGTTTTCATAGAATCATAGAATTGTGGAATCATTCAGGTTGGACCCTTGGGATCATCGAGTCCAACCATCAGCCCCACTCTACAAAGTTCTCCCCTACACCAGATCCCCCAACACCACATCTCAACCACTCTGAAACACACCCAGGGATGGAGACCTCCTCTTTCTCCAACTAAACAGTCCTAGCTCCTTCCATCGCTCTCCATGAGATTTATTCTCCAGGCCCTTCCCCCGCTCTGTTGCCCTCCTCTGCACTGGCTCCAGCCCCTTGACATCTCTCTGGTGTTGAACTGAACACAATACTCAAGGTGCTGAGTTCAGGGAGACAATCACCTCCCTAGGTGATTTTCCTTTCCAGCAATCCAGTACTGAACAGAAAAATGCAATCAAAGAGTGTTCTGTTAGCTATTATTTTCAGATCTTATGTAATATTAAAAAAATATTTATTACCTATCATGCTTGACTTCAATGCTTAACTCTATTTCCTCAGCACAGCAAATGTCTTTTCTATCAGATTTTTGTAGCAAGTAGCAGCACACTTTTATCAAGCCTCTCTGTAGTTACTTGTTTAGAGGCTGAACTGTACCTGTTTCTTCCAGATGTGCTGGGGGAATTCTAAAGTAGGTGATTTGTATAAGATTAAACCTCCCTAGCCTTTAAACACCTGCTAATCCATTCTGCTGGACTTTACATGGGCAGAAGCACTCTATAGTTTCTTAAGAAGAACCTGAAAGTGCTGAGGGAGCAGGGGGACAGGAACACACAACATAGCAAGGCAGTTGCAGGTCCTGAGCAGATGTCTTCCCATATGACTGTCACTCTGCAGAGGGAATGGTACTCCTCAAGCTGTAGTGGGAACTGAGCAAAAACTGTGGTGAAGACACTTCAGTAACAGTGAGGGTGTTTGAAAAAACAGACTTTCTTCCAGCTATAATAAAGGAACCAGCTAAAACAACCAGGGCAGAATGGGTGATGGTTTTCCTGCAAGATGCAGCTAGGAAGGAAATCCTGTATGGCTGTGTAAATATACTGACAGCCTGTGTGTTGCTCTGAATAGAGCAGCTTTACCAAAAACAAACAGTACATGAAGAAAGATGATGATGTGGCATGTCGTGTAGCTGCTGTGTTCCAGCGCGAGTTGTGTGTGCGTGGTCTGTAAATCACATTGTAAGCGCTGGACTATGAGCCTCCTTGGATAGAAAATGATGTAATAAATATGCTATAATAAATACTGTAACAACAGAAAATGCTTAATAAATACTGCTATTCCTGAGAAGGTTCCAGGAGGAAGTCTGTCTTCCACGTATTGATGTGCCATGAGATTACCCTTCACCCATCATTAGACCCAGAATGACTCACCTGTTGGAGGGCTTCTGAGTGTACTCTGCCTGTTGGGAATAAGCAGCTTGCTTTTATGTATTGGTTGAGAGCATCCTTAAGCCACCGTTTGTTAGACTCGAATTTATGTTCTTCCCCTATGGACTGGCTGGGGTTCCCATATATACTGATAAAAATTGGTTATTTTGGAAGTGTAAAATTGAAAGCAAAAGTTAGAGAAAGCCAAAGGGGTGACAGGGGCATTTTGCAGAGATTTTAAAAAATTTTCAGGCTGTGGAGGGTTTTTGAGTTGGAGTCAATGCTTTCAAAACGTCTCTTGTAAAATGGGATTTTTGAGAAATGCCCTTTTCCAGTTGAAGGGTCAAGTTTGTGACTTGTGCCATCTCTGCGTCTGTCAGTTCCTTTGGAATTTGCCAGGGAATGGACAAAACTCCAGTCTGTCAAAAATTTAATGGAGTTTGAAATGTTTCCATTTTAGTGAAGTGGTAATTTATGAATAAAAAATATTTTCCAGATATTTTCTGATCATCTCCAGCAAAAATTTGTGGTTTTTTTCCAGATAAATTCCTTCTGTGACTTACTAAAAGATTAACATGTTTCCTGACAATGCTCCTTTTTTTTTTTTTTTTCTGTGTTCTCTGCTGTCTTATGCATGGCTCTCTTGATACGCAGCTAAATTTGTATCTAAACCTCTAATTTGGTAGGCAGGTAGATGATTTGATGGGATCTCGTAAGATGTAACCTCAAGGTACCTAACCCAGGCCTCACAGAAAAGACAAGGGAGAGTGTGCACTAGCACTCCAGCGTCGTGTCCCCCTCCCCTTAAGCTTGCAAAGTTTGGAAGCATATTACTTGTATTAATGAAGAAAGAATAATATAACATAGGTGACTAGCCATGCAACTGAAAAGTGGATTATTTTGCAAGTGTTGTGTGTTAATGCAATGGATAATAATATGGTCTTAGACCTACTGAAATTAATGGAGGGACTTCTGATTCACTGAGCACATCATCAGACTTCAGGCTCCTAGATTTGAAAAATGAACTTCAGTATTTTCATATTACAGAATCACAGAAT